>JAFEMH010002264.1:0-360302 GCA_022495995.1 Adenophora triphylla var. japonica | reverse complement strand
GGCGGTGACTCTGGAGCTGCGGTTTGAAAACCCCGAAATGGTGCAATCAAAATCAAATTCCACGTGATGGACATTAGTCCCGAATTCACACGGCTACTGTTGGGAGCATGCCCTTGGCTACACCACATGAAGCCATAGCTTCCACTCTCCATCGGCGCGTCAAGTTCATTAACCGGCAAGGAGATCTTGAAGTTAACAGAGGGACGGTTTCCTCATAGGGAACGAAGCGAGACAATACGGCCAAGTGTGCCGCGGCCGGGCACTGGTGGCTACCTCCTTCAAGTCGACCAAGGGACTATCAGGGCAAATCTCATCAGAATCCCTCGGAGTCCGGAGATGCTAACTATATCAACGTCCTCGAGCAGGTAGACCCTGAAGCGGTCAGGTTCATCAAGTTCAACTGCCGTTTCCGAAACTTGGAAGCAGACTGGAAAGAAACCCTGAGCATCGCCATGATGCGGGCACATAAACCCCTGTCTCCGTTCGGAGATTTGTTAGCATCCTTCAATCCTACTCTCTGGCCCCGCCAGACGAAGAAATCTTCGTGATAAAGGTCAACAAGCATTGTCACAGTCGTGATGAATGTATGGTAATCGTATGGGACGTCCTCCATGAGGAATTGCCCGCTGAGCCCCTCTTCTCAAGCGAAGGGCATGATGTTTTCCTAGCAGCTCCAGCATCGCGGCAGGACGCGATACGTCCTTATCTCTGGGTTAAGCCGTCAGACAACGATGAATCAGGACTCTCCGGAGTCGAGGATGCGGCGGATCAGCGGGAAGATCCCTACATACATATGCTCAGTTTCGAGGACGGCACCAGTTCCGATGATGTCACCTACGATAGGGGCTCCAATGCCATGGAAATTGTCAAGCTCAACATCATGTACATGCAGTTATCCGGCGAATGGAAACAACTGGTTGACACGACAAAGAACCCCTCTGATCAAGTGACTGACGACGAATTCGTCAACATTTTGTTTTTCCTGATATCCTGATGATACCAAGGATCCGGTCCTTATTATCAGATTCTGCAATGCCAAAGTTACCCTCGACGACTGCCTTCTCATGGTAAACAAGGCCCTAGCCAATCGAGCTCAGAGCTCATCATTACTTTCGACTACCAGCCCCAGTGGCAACTGGCCCGTGCCGTCAGTCAAGCTCACAGCCACAAGCGCCGCCAAGGCCAAGGGCACCAGCAAAGGAGACAAAGCTCCTCACCCTATTACAAATTAGGTCAACCTCAAGAGCGCTTCCAGTAGCCACCCTGAAAACATCTGTAAGAGTCTTCCCCGCAAGACAGATCCAGCTTCCGACGAAAGGAACGATCACCTCATCATCAACATGCTCAAGTTCGATCTTGATCCCGGTCATCACGGCCACGGACTCAGGCACCCCGCCAGCAAACTGCTAGCTCTGATAGATTTGGCGATCCAGCGAGATCACGAGACTATAAACATCACATAATTTAATACCCTCGTGGGTTCAATCAAGCAGATATGGGCAAATTTCTTGGTAACCGAGATCAAGGATGGCCACATGGAATGTCCCAGCCCGACTTCCTTCGTCAATATAATCCAAGTGTTTCCGCCATTCGGGGATTAGGATGTGATCACAGTTCTAGACACTAGTCAGATGGCGCGCACCTACGTAGACTGTTTAGCTCTCGCAAGGAAAGCCCTCATGGAACTAGCCGCTCAAGAAAACCGTCTCTGGGATGATAACCAAGCTCAAAGGACCCACAGGGACCAACCCCTTAAAGAGTCACAAGCAGCTTCAGACAGAAAGCTAGAGGCCACTCTAGACCAGTTCAACCTCAAGGGTTTTGCTCACGGCAACTTCCTGGACTACCATCTTTTCCCATCCAACCCCCTCTGGCAAGGGAGGGCGGTCAACGGTCCCGATGACCTAGGAGATGGAATGGCACAACACAAGGAATACCTAGCCGAACAGCATGAAGGGTACAAATGCTTATCTCCCCGATAAAAGCAAATCCTCTGTGAAAGCAACGACGAAGACGATGAAACCATTCTCTTCCAAGCCAGGCATGAAGTCAACAAAACCGGAATCCCAAGGGTCCTGGAGGCTGCGGACGGATCATTTCCGCTCTCAAACTAAAAGGCCAACTGAGGGAGGAAGGTCTATTCAAAAAGAAGAGAAAGATGGAAATACATCTCCTGCAGCTACTCAGGGAGATTCCACAGACTGTGGCTTTCATTTACAGAAACGATCAACTGGGACAGCAGCCAGTTACATGGGCAGATGTTTGGGAAGCCGTGTACTCACCTTCCGACATACCCGCCACTCAGATAAAGCAGAAGGGAAAGCTCTCCCCGATGGAAGTTTATCTAGACTGCCGCACACAGTTCAAGGAAGCACTGGCTATTCTCACATGGGAAGAAACGCAGGCGCTAACTCTCGACGCAGGCTCTACTGCGAGAATGTTGATTTGGTCTAAGAGTGGAGGAAAATTAGCAAACCATGAATATCGCCAAATCCAACTCCAGAATGCCCTGAGCATGCTCAGCAAGAAGGAAAGGAGCGTGGTATACCGTGAAGAGATCAAGGAGACTTTCGCATGAGCCAAGAACTCTACAACCTCCCCCAGAGGGTTAGCAATGCACGGCTTCGATTACGGCAACCATTGCGCATCGACGTTGAGCAGTGCGGCAAACATAAAACTACCTCCCCGCGGAGGCGCCCAAGCCAGTATCCTGGGACAGAATCCGGAAAGCTGCCGAAGCCCCCGGGAATGCATCCACAGTCAATGAATTGAGGGAAGACATATGGCCCTATGCTTCGAGGAATCCTCCTCTGACTATGGCTCAGCTCAGAGTGACCTGTTCAGAAGGAACCAAGCCTGATGCCAGCGTCCTAACCCGATCGGGTCAAATCCATGCATTACCACCTAAGGCCACTAAAAAGCCAATGGAGCCAGAACCCCAACCCGGCCTGCCCGAAGACACAAGTTCCGTGAAAGAGGACCCGATCTTCACTCAGCTCAAGTAGACCCAGGTGAACATTTCCCTTTGGTCCCTGCTCACATCCTCATACCCTCACAAGCTCAAGCTGGAGGAAAGTCTGGCCCGCACCATGGTCCCCGTGGACGTAACCCCAGACGAAGTAATTCAAATGATCGGCAACATCCACTACGGCAACATTATCACCTTCACAGATTTGGACCTGCCAAAATTTGGGGCTGATCACAATGAGCCGCTCTACATCACAGTCCAGCTGGACGAGCGTCGCCTTCCCCGTGTGCTGGTAGACGGAGGTTCCGGAATGAATGTCTTGCCCGCCAAGATGATGGACCTGCTTGACATCAAGCCCACAGATCTGAAACCTTCAGTCCACACTATCAAGGCCTATGACTCCACTTCCCCGCACAGTTCTCGGAGTTGCTACTCTAAATATCTGGTTCGGCAAGCGGATGATCCCCACCGAATTCCAAGTGTTGGACATTCCTATCACTTTCACAACCATCCTGGGGCGACCCTGGCTACATTAAATGAATGGCGTGGCATCCACCCTTCGCCAGTGTATCAAGTTCATGCAAGGCAACGAGCTAACCACAGTCTACGGCGACAGCGTCACCACCGAGGGGACCAGCACCAACGGCATTCCATTGTTAGAGATCAAGCATGATGACGACATGGCATTAACTGGATTCACCTTAGAAACCTCCAAGATCCAAATATGCAACGTGGACCTTCCACTGTTTCAAGAAAAAATCCCTCCCGCCATGAAGATGATGAAACTCATGAACTTCATCCCAGGACTGGGACTCGGCAAAAGGTTACAAGGCCAACACCAAGTCATCGAAGTCAAGGACCACACTACAGTCCAGGGGCTCGGTTATGTGCCAACACCAGCTGATATCAGAGAAAACAAAAGGCTCGTTCGCACCAAGCCAGCAGCCCGCAAAAGGGGAACCCAACCTCCAACCTTACAGTTTCGACCTCACTCATTACTTCACCAAGGGAACCGACAGAGGCGAGGGGACCGACGGGGCAGGGCGACAGCGGGCGAGGGGACCTAAAGTGGAACCTGATAAAAGACGAGAAAGAAGCGGTGGAAAGTCAGCACATAGACTACGTAAAGGATGGAAAAGCTAGCACGGGACCTCAAGCGTTTCGCAGGACTCAAGGCTAATCCGATAAGGGGAGCGTTCCTCGACATCACAACTCTACTGGACCAATTGCCACCATGGTTCGGCATGAGTACACATTCAAGGAATCCAGACATAGAAGAGCAACTCGAGACTCTTCACGGGAAACAGTTGTTCGGGTCGGCCGCCGAGGCCGCATTCGAGACGGTAACTCCAAAGCGAGAAGGAACCGGAATTCATAGAAGACGCTCTCGGTGGACCCGCTCTACGAGTCTTTTTGAAGAAGTCATGGAGGTGACAAACCCGATTGACCAAAGATGATCGCCATGATTGGGATAGCGAAGCCAAGCCTCTCGACCCCAAACCCTCATCAAGCATCCAGCAATGCCCGAAGAAGCTGGGTAGCTTTCACCGGACCAAGGGCAAGCCGGGCGAAATGGAAGACAAGCCGGGCTGCACCCACATCTCCCTAAACCCGGTCTCAAACCCTTTGAGCCGAGTCCTTGTTAAAGTCCAGTCCTACGAGTCGTCCCAACGGCCTTACGCCGGAAGACTATGATAATGTAGCCAACAATGTATTTCCGTTCGCGTTTAATGAAAATCCAACCTTTCGGAGTATCCCCTCATTGCCACTTTAACAACTGATAAGTAAACAAACAACTTAAAAGACGTTAATAATGACTCACTTGATAAAGAAGCAGACACATTAAACGAACAATACATTAATCAAGTTCTCAAGCGTGTAGTAGACTAAGAGGACAATCAGGCCCAAGCTTCTGAAGAGGTTATGACTAAAGTGAACTTGGGGTCATTGCAAGAGCCTAAAAAGACACAAGTGGGCAGTTTCTTCGCCGGTGCAGAAAAAGAAGCCCTGATAAATCTCCACAAAGAGTATGTTGACGTGTTCGCCTGGTCATCCAGGACATGCCAGGACTCGATCCCTCAATCGTGGAGCAAAAATTCCCCTGGATCCAGAATCCAAGCCTATCAAGCAGAAATTGCGCAAGATAAAGCCAGAGTGGTCCTTGCAAGTGAAAGAAGAAATTGAGAAAATGCTCCGCATTGGTTTCATCAGAGTAATTGAGTACCCGACCTGGCTCTCCAACATCGTGACGGTCACCAAGGCCAATGGAAAGGTCAGATGCTGTGTGGATTTTCGAGATCTCAACAAGGCCAGCCCTAAAGATGATTTCCCACTGCCCAACATCGACATGCTAGTCGACACCACGGCAAATTTCAAAGTAAAGTCCTTTGTGGATGGGTTTGCCGGATATAACCAGATCAAAATGTCTGAGGAGGATCAAGCCAAGACTGCTTTCACCACTCCGTGGGGGACATACTGTTACACGGTCATGCCGTTCGGTTTGAAGAACGCTGGTGCTACTTACCAGTGGGCTGCGACAGCCCTCTTCCATGACATGATTCAAAAAGAAATCGAACTATATGTCGACAACATGATCATCCACTCCAGAGGATCAGACATGCAGCACATGACAGATCCGAGAAAGTTCTTCAGCAGAGACTCGAAAGCACTCCATGAGATTGAACCGCAAAGTGCACCTTCGACGTCGGGCGAGGCAAAATCTTGGGGTACATGGTTACGAGAAAGAGGTATCGAAGCCGATCCCAATAAAATCAAGGCCATCATCGACATGAAGCCTCCTCAGACACTGACAGAAGTGTAAAGTTTTATGGAAAGACTTCGATTACATCGGTAGCTTCATCAACCGGATTGACATCTCTGCGAGCCAATGTTCAAGCTGATAAAGAAGAATGCCGACATCAGATGGGACTCCGAGTGCCAGACAGCTTTCGAGAAAATCAAGACATACTTGGTGAATCCCCCAATCCTGTGCCCGCCACATGAAGATAAGCTACTACCCCTGTACTTGACAGTAATAGACATGTCAATCGGAGCAATGCTGGCACAAGAACAGAAAGATTCCAAAGTTGAGCATGCAATCTACTTCGTAAGCCGAAAGCTTCAGGGAAGTGAACTCAGCTACTTAGCATTGGAGAAAACTTGTACCGCCTTGGTATGGGTAGTCGGGAAACTGAAACACTACATGCAGTCACATTCAGTGCTCCTGATCTCCAAGATGGACCCCGTCCGATATCTCTTTGACAAGCCATCCCTGCCAATGAGACTAGCCAAGTGGTCATTTTTCCTGGCTGAGTTCAACATCAAGTACATGGTCAGAAAATCAACAAAGGGCGAGTAATGGCGAGATCACCAGCGAGACTTCCCAAACAAAGTGAACCCAAAGTTCTACGATCCATGATTTTCGAATATGACGAATCTTTTCACTTGACGGCGCAAACCGGCCGGCAACTCTTCTTCGATGGGGCGGCTAACAAGAAGGGAAATGGTATTGGAATGCTCACTTGTCAATCCCAAGGGCGAGCACACTCCCATAGCCATCAAACCGAATTTTGAAGCAACCAACAATGCGGCGAGTATGAAGCTTGCGCGGCCGGTCTAGAAGCCGCTCTCGAGCACAACATCTCGAAGCTGGAAGTATACAGAGACTCGGCATTGATCATCAATCAAGTGTCCAACAAATGGAAGACGATAGATTCGGTCTCCCGGGAAGTACCACACGTACATGGAGGAGCTCATTGCTCGGTTCAAGGACATCTCTTTTCATTATTTGCCAAGAGGCAGGAACCGCTTGCGAATGCCCCGGCTACCCTCGCATCTCTTGTCGAAATTCCCGAAGGTAAATCGGTAAAACCCCTCGAGAATAGGCGGACGGAAACACCCGCCATTCTTTGTGAGATCGAAGTTAAAAATGAACCGATCGACGAACCACGGTACAATCAAATCTACCAGTACCTCCAAAACGGATAAGCTTCCTCCACAAATGAAGATCGAAAATACAAAGAAGGGATCAAAGCCAAAAACATGATGGCACTAAAATGCCTGGCATCCCATTTCGTCATTCTGGGGGGTATGTTGTACAAGAAGCGCCACCAAGGGCCACTCCTTCGGTGTGTAAATAAAGAAAAAGCCAGCGAGCTAATGAACGAAGTTCACAACGAAACCTGCGGTCCGCACATGAACACCCGAGCATTGACACAGATCATCCTCCGTATGGGATACTATTGGGTATCAATGGAAACAGAGGCGCATCCCGGTTCGTCGGAAGAGCTGCGACAAATGTCAATGGTTCTCCAACCTCAATCACATTCCTCCTCACGAGATCTATTGCATGACTACGCCATGGCCTTTCGCCACATGGGGAATCGACGTCATCGGCAAAATCACTCCACCAGGGAGCAATGGTGACGAGTTCATATTAGTCGCAGTCGACTACTTCACCAAATGGGTAGAAGCCAGATCATACAAGGTACTGAATTCTAAAAAGGTGGCCGAGTTCATCAAAGAGAACATCATGTGCCGATACGGAGTGCCCAACGAGATCATATCCGATAATGGGACCCACTTCGAAGGAGATTGTGACCAGCTGGCGGCCGAATCGAGTTACACGCCACAAGTCTTCTCCCTACAGACCATAGACCAATGGTGCAGTAGAGGCAGCAAACAAGACTCTCGCAATGATAATCAGAAAAATGACCGCCAGAGGTCGGGACTGGCCCGAAAAGCTACATCTAGCCCTCTGGGATACAGAACAACAGTCAGAACCGCCACAGGGGAGACTCCGTCCGTACTTACCTACGGAATGGAAGCAATGTTACCCGTGGAATTGGAAATTCCATCCCTCCGAGTCCTCTTGGAAAACGGGATCAATGAAGTCGAATGGCTACAGAGCCGTCACGACGAACTTGCTCTACTCGACGAGCGCAGATTGAAAGCCATGGAGCACACTCGTGCCTACCAAAGAAGAATGGCCTGAGCATTTGATAAGAAAGTCAAGATTCGAGACATCAGAGAAGGCGACTTGGTGCTAAAGGAAAAGCCTCCTACGCAGACCAATCCCCTCGAAAAGTGGGAGCCTACCTGGATAGGCACGTTCGTGGTATAAAAAATCTTCTTCGGAGGAGCCATAAAGTTAGCAGATTTGGACGGGAACCCTTTCGTTAACCTCGTGAACGGAAGCAAGCTCCGCGGATACTTCATTTGAGAAAGAGCGCGAGTCAACTCTCCTTCTCCATACACTACCCCTCAGTAAAATTAAAGTACTAAAGGAGTAATACCCAACTGGATACATTCCCGATAATGATCCAGGTAAAAAACAGGGTCGCACTTCTTTTGTCTTTATTTTTTCTCAAATATCACCTAAAGTGTCGAACTACGGTGACCTGAGCCCCTTAGTCCAATTTTAAAAGGGGAACGTAGGCAACCATCATTGGTTCTGTCTCAAAAAAAAAACAAATAAGCATCAATTGCTTGTGTTTCGAAAAACTCTTTTCAATTAACCTACAAATTCATTACGGTAAAAACAATCTTTGATGAGTTCAAGCACGGTCAACTCTTGACTCGCTACACGCTAGCAAAACTACAATAAAACATTAATCAATTAATGTGTCTGCAATGACAGTGGGTGGATACTCCGGACAGCAAGGTCAACCTAATCTCCCGTACTTGGTCCTTCATCCTTCTTCCCGTTCCCTTTTTCGCGGTGAGTATTCTTCTCTTTCACAGAGAATATTCCCGTAGTCCTTCTACCTAGCTCAGGGACCCTTCTCGACGCCTCTGTCAAACCGGCAGCTGCCAACACAGCCCTTTCCCTAGATCGGTCATGAGCTGCCTCTCTTCGAGCTATCATGACCGTGCTTTGATCGGCCTCCCGACTAGCATTGGCCTCATAGTCAGCCATGTGGTCCCCAGTACGATTCTGAGGGTTAGCCATCGCTTCGGCCCTCCTAAAAGTCAAGTCGTCAGGGTAATCAAGACCCAACAGCTCCCTCCGTCTCCATAAAATGGCCATCTGTGTCTCCCCCATACACTCTTCGTACCAGTTCAGATACTGCGTAGACAGAACAATGCCCCCTCTCCGGTGAAAGAGAATCCTAGCAGGAAAGGACGTGTATTGCCACAACCGTGCGAGAAGCAATAGCGTCGAAGGATCTTCCATCAGCAAAGATCCCACCTCGAAGGTAGCAGCTTGATCCAAACCCGTCAGCGGCACCTGCTCCAGCCCGTACTGTCGCAGCACCAAGGATGGAATATAGAAAGCAGTCTGGGACAACCCCGGTACTCTGACAACCAAAAGACCCTCCTGAGGGGTCCGACAAGTATGTTGCTTCCAATGAGGAACCCACCATCGCAAGTGATGCGTGTGGAGTCTGGCCATCCAGAGCTCCAGTTCAGCCTGATTGCCCCCTATCACCAGAGGACGTCGAGAAAATGACCAAGCATCACAAGACACTGGCACCTCGGGCATCATCTGCAATCGCTCCCTCAACCACATAGTAAGCATAGCGGAACTCCCTCCCCACATGTATCGGCTGTCGGTCACCATACGATCTATGTCGAGGAACGTCTCGCCCAGAATCAAAGGCACGATGTCTCCCCCATTCCGGCACTGCCTCACCAGGTCCAGTACACTGTGATGGCACACACCCAGGGACGTAAAGGTGAACAAAGTAGCAATCGCGCATAGAGCAAACGCGTCCCACGCGATAACGCTCCCTTCGACACCGGAAAATTTATCGGGTAGCCCTAAAATATCAACATAATCTGTATTTAGTATTAGCATCCCGTATGCTTCTTCAGCTGAGATACCAAGCAGAGACACTAACTTCTCAACAGTGGCCATGCCACCCGCCAAGAAAAGAACTAGATGTTCCGTCTCAGGTCCTCCTAAAATGGCCCAGAAATCTTCAAACATGGGAGTAATTTCGTTGTACGAAAAGTTGCACACATGCCTCCGTACGTCCCAGAAACGAGCCGCAGCTCTCAAAAGATCCCAATCTGGCATGAGCTCCTTCAAAGCCCAAACAGATTTCATCCCATAACAACCCTCAAAAAAGCCCTAAACAGTCATGCCATAAACTAGAAGACACTCAATAAGTCTAGAATATCAAATAGAGCGAAAGACGGGTGCTCCAGGATGACCTAAACAGTCATGCCATAAACTAGAAGACAAAGCAGTAAGAGCTGAAGAAGCGGAGTTGATGGAGTTGGGTGTGATGGGGTATAAGTCACCAGTGCTATCACATCTCATAATTGGTATCCCGGTTAGGATATCCTTCACAGAAAAACCATATGGATCAAATTCAACAAAAACATGATTGTCGGTTGTAAAATGACGAACAGAGACAAGATTTTTAATTAAATGTGGAGCATGAAGGACATTTTTCAATTTAAGAGGTGGAAAAGGAAAAGGAAAATAATGTTGTCCATAACTATTAATAGGAATACTTTGACCATTACCAACAGTGATAGTGTTGGTCCCAAAGGTGGCAACAAGGGTGAAAAACAGCTAGAGGGGGGGTGAATAGCTGTTACAAAATTTTCACCTTCTTTTAAAAACTGAACCTCTAAACTTACAAAACCGCTTGCAGTGGATAATAAACTGCAAGTAGAGACGTAAAATGCACAACAGAATATATGAATATACAAATCGGTTTTGAGGTGCGGTTTGTAAAGCGGTTTTGTAGTGCAGTCTTGGTAAGTGCGATTTACAAACAAAGTGAGGTTTTGACAATGTTAACTCCAAACACAATTTACTATTAAGGATAACTACAATAAAGATCAAACAGAGAAAGATAGATAATTAATAAGCACAAGAAATAATAAATGCAGTAAAGTAAGAACACAATATTTGGAGTGGTTCAATCGATAAACGATCTACGTCCACTACCAAGATGGTTAGTCTTGGATTTTCTAAGAGTTAGATTTTATATTGAGTATGAAAGAGATTACAAGTTACAATGTATTCAAACTCAGATCTAAAATCTATTCTATGAAGATCAAATCCTAGACTATAACTAGTGTATCTCAAATGATTAATCTATGTGATTAAACAAGTGAGGTGTGTGTGTGAGAACAAGATCAAGGCTCTTTAAATCTTTGAGATGGAGAGCACAATGAATCTTGATGGTGTTAAGTCTTGATTTCTGGGCTGGGATAATATTTCTTGAAGATGAAGATGAAGATTCAAATGACTTAGAATTTCTGGGGAGAGCTTCAGCTTCTATGAACACAACACTTTCAGTTTTCTCAAGCAATCTTCAAATGGTGAAGATTGGGGGTATTTATACCCAAGCATCCAAGATATAGCCATTAGATACAGCTGTGTAAGGACAGTACTTGATGCTTTCCCATTGGTCCACAGTAACCACTTTTGTCATTTGGTACAGCTGCTGCAGATAAAGCTGATCAGGCTTCAAGTGCACGTAAGGTGGTTAGGACACCTAGCACCTTTTCAAGATCCTTGCAGATCTTTTCTGACATTGAATCACGTGACAAGATTTAGTTGTTGACTTTTGATATTGCTGACGTGGATTCCAATGGTAAAAAGTGGTTCACTTCAAGTCTTCAATCATTAGATGCGGTTTGGTGTACATGCGGTTGATGAAGTGCGGTTGGATACACGAGAGGAGGTTTTCAAGGTGAGGTCCATAAGATGGAACTGCAAAGCAGTTGCGGTTTACTTCAAAGCGGTTGTACTAGGTGCGGTTGTACTTCAGACAAAGGTATTCCACCAAGCAGTTGCAAGGTGCGGTTGACAATGCGGTCTGAAATATTTTGAACTGCAACCTCAAACCCAATGAGTCTTGTACCAGTCTTCAAGCCTAATTTTAACATATTCTATAAAATGGACTTCGCTAAAAAATTGAAGTCTAATCTTCATTACATAGGGTCCTGAAGTCCTTAAAATAGATAGGAGGTTATGGTATCAATCAAATCTAATCTAAAATAGGAGGGTTAAAATATGCATACCCAACAATCTCCCTCTATTTGATTGATGCCATTACCTACTATAACGAAAGCAAACATTGTACTTGGTAAAAACATGTCCATAAGAATTAACAAGGTAATTCATGTCCCAAGTCAATGCACACACTAGCTTAAGCTATAGATTTCTATACTATTTGAAAGATAGAAAATTTACAATATGAAAAGTATAGAAATGCATTCAGTGCACTTGAAAAGTTTGAGTTTAAGTTCAAAAATATGATTTTAAGTTAGAAATATTTGAATGAGGTTATAAACCATAAGCGGTTTCATTGTTCTACAAACAAGCAATTTGATAAGAACAAGGTTTTAGAACCAATGATGCATTTTTCATTACTATCTTTGCAGTTAAATGTTACATAGGTAGAAAAGCAAAATACAAAGGTTACAAAAAGAAAAAGAGGTTGGACAAAAGAAGTACATGAAGTGCGGTCCAACAAACAAAAGAGTTCAGCAAAAGGAAAGAGATTACAATGAAGGAGCGGTCCTAGTGCTGACGCGGTTGGTGCTGAGGCGGTCGATGAGAGGATTGATGGTGCGGTTGATTGACCTCTTGATTTTGAACTTGCGGTCCAGAAGGTCTGAATGCAGAGCTTTCAGCACGGAGGGTTCTTCTCAAGGTTCTGACTTCTTCAGCTGATCTTCCAAAGGTTGTCTCTACTGCCCTGAGTGCGGTTAAAGATTGAGCTGCGGTTGAATTGATTGCATCAACAGTTCTGGTATTGGCAGCAACACTCTCCTTGATTTCACCAGAATACAGTTCAATGGAGGAGTTGAGAGTGTTGTAGAATGTATGAATCTCGCCCTAAAGTGTAGCGGTCTGAGTTGAGATGGCTTCTTTGATTGGCTCAACATCAACTGTCACTTTTAGGGAGGATTTCAACTCATTAATGGTATTTTCAAGTTTGGAGTTGAATTATGCTTTTAGGTTCTCAAACCAAAGGCTGATCTCTTCATCAAAAGTTTTAATTTCATCCTTGAGACTGTCTCCCACAACATTTAGGTCAACATTGATTCTTGCTTTGAGGGAATCCAGCTCAGATAGGATTTTGAATTCCAAGACATCAAGGGCGGTTTGGATTGGGACGGTTGAGGTTGATGATTGCTGCTGCGGTTGAGTATCAGAAATGGTTTTTATAAAGGTATCAAGTGTAGTGTTGGTGGAAGTGACAAAGGCATCTGATAACTGAGTGAGCTTTTCATGAAGTTGAGTTTATGAAACTGCATCACCCAGTTCTTTGAGAACTCCATTCGCCAGATCTTGCTTGAAACCCTGAAAGCATGCTTCAGCTGTGGTTTTAACAGCTTCAGCGGTTTGGTTAGTGGAACTTCTCTCCCCCTTAATGGCATCAATCAACTGTGATTTTAAGATGGCCATTTCAGTGGTTTGAGAATCCACTTTGGCATGCGAAAGGCAGTTGGAAGCTTGAGAGAGGAGTTGGAGTTAGCCAAGGTAAGGTTGGATTCTGTCAATTTTAGCATATAGCCTTGGTTAACAATGAGTTGGGATTGGATTAGCTGAAGGGAAGAGAGGATTTGGCAGTAGTCAAAAGGAGGGGCAGTTGAAGTGGAAGGAATATGAGTGAATGAGGGAGGCGGTTGAGATTCAGTCGTAGGAGCGGTTTGAACTATGGGTGAAGTTTGAGTGGGAAGGGTAGTTTGAGGTATTTGGGTAAGAAGGGTTTGGAATATGTGGGTAGCTGGGATTGTATATGGTGAAGCGGTTGAGGGAGGAATTGGAAGTGTTTGGGGTAAGGTAGAAGGTGCAGTTGAAATAGGAGCGGTTGGAGGAGGTGGAATATTGGAAGTAGGTATGTTTGAGGTAATTGGATTTGAGTTAGAGGAGGAACTGGTGTGAGAATCATGAAGGTCAAGAGAAGGTGTATTTTGTTGATGGGTGGAATTAGCAGGGGTAGGAGATTTGGGAGGAGGAGTATGGGCACGGTCAGGAGAAGGGGTTGGAGTTCGGTTGCAGTTAGAGATAGAAACAGCAGGGGTGCGGTTAGAGAGAGGAGGTGTTTGAGCGCGGTTGAAATGAGGAGGGGATTGAGAGCGGTTTGAATGTTGAGAAGATTCGGAGCGGTTGGAATTTTGAGGTGAGGGAGTTGGGGTTCTGTTTTGGTTGGAAATGGAGATGGCTTGGCCCATAGATGGGCTTGAGGTCCATTGTGAGAAGGCAGGGACAATGGAGGGTTTACGGTCTGAGGGAGTATGGTAGACAGAATCTGAATGGGAATTTGAATGGGAAGATGAATGTGAACGAGATGGGGATGGAGAAGGAGAAGGAGGTTTTGTCCTTTTGGTTGGGGTCTTCTTTTTGGCTATGTGTTTGATCCTTCTTCTCCTAGGGATCTCCCCCTGAGCGGTTGCAGCTTGGAGCGGTTGAGAAGGAGAAGGCGGTTGAGAATTGTTTGGTGAGGAGTGGTGAGATTGGATAGGGGATTGAGGAGGTGTTTGGATAAGTGTTTGGATAGGAGGCGGTTGAGATGTAGGTGGTTGGGCAGTTGGCTGCGGTTGTAAGGGAGGTGGTTGGGTTTCAGCCTCCTTTGATTTTCCATAGGCAGCCTTTTTCTCAGCTGCTTCCTTCTCAATCCTAGCAATCTCAGCCTTGGCTACTGCACAGCCATACAGATATCGATCAGCAGTTGCATTCAATCCCGCACCGGCCCCCGGCAAAGGGAAAGATACGTCTGTCAACTATCCATCAGGGACATCAGTCGGGCAACAGAAACCCATTCCCGCAAAGCAACAACTCCCCTCAGAAGCAGCCTGCCGTACACTTCGACAAGTTGGACATGCCGCTGAGTAAGATGCTGGAAGGTTTGATCAAGGAAGGCCTCCTCAAACCCGTTGCAAACTACAAACCCAAGAATCCCGTAGTCAACGCCGACAAGAGCAAGTACTACGCCTTCCACCAGTATCATGGCCATACCACCGGCAACTGTGTGGGGTTACGGTACGAAATTCAGAATTTGAAAGAGGAAGGAAAGTTGGAGCGTCCCCATGGACCCAATACAGTCGGAAACCCTTTTCTGAACAACAACAGTGTGAACTCCATTAAATGGGTGCCAAAGAAGATTGTAGCAGAGCCAATTCCTCCGCTTCTTCCAGCCGGGTCCTCATCAAATGTCCACATCAGTTACGATGTTTGTGATTGCTCTGAATGCCTTGAGTACGAGTCCCAAGACATGATCAGGGGTGATTCTCCCAGAAAGCAGAAGAAGAAGTCTTCTCAACAGAAACTGAGAGAAAGATATAAAGCTGGAGATACCAGTGTGGGTACACTCGGAGAGCCATTCGGGAGGTTCGATTACTACGTACTCTACTCCAGCCAGTCCTCCCCTCCTCGAGGCCACACGCGGCGTTAGAAGCGGACGGGGGTGGGAAAGGCTGAAAGTCCTGCTGACACCGAGTTCGAGGCCTCGGGACACCGGAATACCTCAAATCTTGACAACCTCACTTTGCCCGGTCGAAGCCTAACCCCGCGGGATCGGCCAAGGTTCAATTTGCCCAACTTCGGAGCGAGGGCCGGTAAAGGAAAGTCAAAGTCGGCTTGGCACTCGCACTCAATCAACGTGCTAACCCGAGGCGGCAACCGCCGCAAACAGCCTTAACACAATCCCGAGGCACCAGCAAAAGCTTTACCTCACAAGAGGAATACAGGAAACGGATGGCTTGATGACTCTCCTTCTCCGGAAAGAGACCAGATCTACGATTCCCGACTGTATGGCAGTATGCTCACTTTCTGTGACGAAGAGCTGCCGAGAGATGCCTCAGGGCACAATGAAGCTTTGTACATCACTCTCCGGCTTAACACCATATCGCTCCCCGAAGTATTGGTAGACAACGGATCAGCAGTCAACGTCCTCCCTCTCAGCATGATGCGAGCCCTACGCATCGACGAAGGCCACATGATCCCGTCTGCCCGGACTATCAAAGCCTACGACAGCACGTCTCGGCCCATCCTGGGGATGGTGACTCTGGAGCTCTGGTTTGAAACCCAAATGGTGCCATAAAAATTCCACGTGATGGACATTCCGTCCGAATTCACAGCTCTGTTGGGATGCCCTTGGCTACACCACATGAATGCCATAGCTTCCACTCTCCATCAGTGCGTCAAGTTCATTAACCGGCAAGGAGATCTTGAAGTCAACAGAGGGGACAGTTTCCTCAAAGTGAACGAAGCCGAGACAACAGCCAAGCGTGCCTGCAGCCAGGCACCAGGGCTACCTCCTTCAAGTCGACCAAGGGACTATCGGGGCAAATCTCATCAGAATCCATCAGAGTCCGGAGATGCTAACTATATCAACGTCCTCGAGCGAGTGCGGACCACAGGCGGTCAGGTTCATCAAGTTCAACTGCCATTTCCGAAACTTGGAAGCAGACTGGAAAGAAACCCTGAGCATCGCCATGATGCGGGCACATAAACCCCCTGTCTCCGATCGGAGATTTGTCAGCATCCTTCAATCCTACTCTCTGGCCCCGCCAGGCAAAGAAATCTTCGTGATAAAGGTCAACAAGCATCGTCACAGTCGTGATGAATGTATGGCAGTCGTATGGGACATCCTCCATGAGGAATTGCCCGCTGAGCCCCTCTTCTCAAGCGAAGGGCATGATGTTTTCCTAGCAGCTCCAGCATCGCGGCAGGACGCGATGCGTCCTTATCTCTGGGTTAAGCCGTCAGACGACAATGAATCAGGACTCTCCGGAGTCGAGGACGCGGAGGATCAGCGGGAAGATCCCTACATACATATGCCCAGTTTCGAGGACAGCACCAGTTCCGATGATGTCACCTACGACAGGGGCTCCAATACCATGGAAATTGTCAAGCTCAACATCCCGTACATGCAGTTATCCGGCGAATGGAAACAACTGGTTGACACGACAAAGAACCCATCTGATCAATTGACTGACGACGAATTCATCAACATTTTCTTTTTCCAGATATCCTGATGATACCAAGGATCCGGTCCTTATTATCAGATTCTGCAATGCCAAAGTTACCCTCGACGACTGTCTGCTCATGGTAAACGAGGCCCTAGCCAATCGAGCTCAGAGCTCATCATTAATTTCGACTACCAGCCCTAGTGGCAACTGGCCCGTCTTGTCGATCAAGCTCGCGGCCACAAGCGCCGCTTGAGGCGAGGCACCAGCAAAGGAGACAAAGCTCCTCACCCTATTATAAATTAGGTTAACCTCAGGAGCGCTTCCAGTAGCTACCCTGAAAACATCTGTAAGAGTCTTCCCCGCAAGACAGATCCAGCTTCTGACGAAAGGAACGATCACCTCAGCATCAACATGCTCAAGTTAGATCCTGCTCCCAGCCATCACGGCCACGGACTCAGGCACCCCGCCAGCAAACTGCTAGCTCTGATAGATTTGTGATCCAGCGAGATCACGAGACTATCAATATCGCATAATTTAATACCCTCGTGGGTTCAATCAAGCAGATATGGGCAATTTTCTTGGTAACCGAGATCAAGGAGGGCCACATGGAATGTCCCAGCCCGACTTCCTTCGTCAATATAATCCAATTGTTTCCGCCATTTAGGGATTTGGATGTGATCACAGTTCTAGACACTAGTCAAATGGCGCGCACCTACGAAAACTGTTTAGCTCTCGCAAGGAAAGCCCTCATGGAACTAGCCGCTCAAGAAAACCGTCTCTGGGATGAGAACCAAGCTCAAAGGACCCACAGGGACCAACCCCTTAAAGAGTCACAAACAGCTTCAGATAGAAAGCTAGAGGCCACTCTAGACCAGTTCGACCTCAAGGGTTTTGCTCACGGCAACTTCCTGGACTACCATCTTTTCCCATCCAACCCCCTCTGGCAAGGGCGGGCGGTCAACGGTCCTGATGACTGTTAGTACCCGGTCCTAAAAAAGGTATTTTAAATATTTTGGACCGGTTTGGTTGACAAAACCCTAAATTAACCTTTTCATTCTTATTCCTCCGCCGTCAGCAGTTTGCGTGGAAAGTACGCCTGAGGAAGTGCCGATCGTCTCTTCTCTATTTAGTTCGACCGACCCTTCATCATAGTGCCGATCGACCCTTTTATTTAAGATAGGCTTTACTTAAAATAAGTGCCGATCGACCCTTATCCAAAAGAGGGCCGATCGACCCTTTCTTTAGGTCCAGCCCATTCCCCGAAGCACTATAAATACGTGCATTCGTTTCACTCTTAAACACACACGTTCCCAATAGAAAACACATAATATTCAACGGAGAAATCAAGACTAAACTTGATTTGTTCCATCACACAACACATTTTTCCACGGAGAAGTCAAGACTATACTTGATTCTCCCTTCCGTACATCTCTCAACATTCTTCGAATCTTGCTAGATTTGAATCCCAAAGCCTTGCTACAATTGGTAAGTCTTTTATTCCGTCCTTTATTATTATTATTGTTGTTTATTTGCATGCTTAATATATTCTAACTATGCCTATATGCTAGATTTAGGATTGTTTTAATATATTTAAGTATGTATAGCCGATGATGATCTAAGGTTCTCCCCGAGAAACCCAATGGATCTAGGAACTATTTCTTTCTTTCCTGCTTAAATATTAATCATCCCATGATCAACAATTCCCCAAGGATGAACGTTGATTAGTGCACCTACCGAGGGCCTAAATCAAAGGTTCTAGGGTGTGATCATCAATTAATTCTTTCTCTCCCCTCCTCCTTATGCATGATCCCGTTTCTTCTATCTATTCCTGTAAACACCGCACACAACCAACACCCCACATGCTAGAAAGACCGATCCGTCGGGCAATAGGAGTGATAACGTTTCTTCTTCTGTTGTAACTTGACCCCCGAACCCAATCACATGCTTAGCCTTTTTTCAAAGCTTTGGGCTATATCAAAGTGGCGTGGCGACTCTCAAAATTAAACTAATATTTTTAATATGGTTTAAAACCGAGTGTCACTTAATGAATATCCCCAGCGGAGTCGCCACTGTTTACTGATGAGAACCAAGCGATTAAAAGATTGGGATGATCATTGCTAAGGCTTAGAGAGGAGTCTTGTCTCCTAGGCTTATGGCTAGGATTTAGAGAGGTATTTGTCATCTAGGCTTAAGGCTAGGGTTTAGAGAGGTATTTGTCATCTAGGCTTAAGGCTAGGGTTTAGAGAGGTATTTGTCATCTAGGCTTAAGACTAGGGTTTTAGAGAGGTTTTTTGTCATCTAGGCTTAAGGCTAGGGTTTAGAGAGGTGTTTGTCATCTAGGCTTAAGGCTTGGGTTTTAGAGAGGTTTTTTGTCATCTAGGCTTAAGGCTAGGGTTTAGAGAGATTTTTGTCATCTAGGCTTAAGGCTAGGGTTTAGAGAGGTATTTGTCATCTAGGCTTAAGGCTAGGGTTTTAGAGAGGTTTTTTGTCATCTAGGCTTAAGGCTAGGGTTTAGAGAGATTTTTGTCATCTAGGCTTAAAGCTAGGGTTTATAGAGGTATTTGTCATCTAGGCTTAAGGCTAGGGTTTAGAGAGGTATTCGTCATCTAGGCTTAAGGCTAGGGTTTAGAGAGGTATTTGTCACCTAGGCTTGAGGCTAGGGTTTTGAGAGGTATTTGTCACCTAGGCTTGATGCTAGGGTTTTGAGAGGTAATTGTCACCTAGGCTTGAGGCTAGGTTTTGAGAGGTAATTCTGAACAAGGCAATTTGAGCGGAAAGATTATGGTTTGAGCAAGGCGAGGCTGAGTAGGTGTCTATGATAGAAGATGGGATTGGTTAAGTTTGCTGTCCAGAGTTGAGAGGTAGGACCAAGTCATCTTGAGAGTCACAGAGATACCTCTTTGATAGATTTGAAGGGTTTGAAAATTTGTGGAGACCAAAGAGTGAATTTTGTAAACAAGGTGCCAAGGAGGATGGCATATTGAAAGCATGTTAATCTGATAAGGAGGCCTTATGATTGATTATGTTTCTAACTAACTCAAAGAGTTTGCCACATGCTGATCTTGATGACAAGGGATGCCCTTCTTGCTAGATATGACTTCGTTGGAGCCCTGATTTTTGTTTAAAGCCTCTGGCCACATAGTCGACCCATTTCCGGGGAGCCTCAATGTTTGATGAAGTG
This sequence comes from Adenophora triphylla var. japonica, assembly GCA_022495995.1. NCBI lineage: Eukaryota > Viridiplantae > Streptophyta > Magnoliopsida > Asterales > Campanulaceae > Adenophora > Adenophora triphylla. The sequence goes on along the minus strand of JAFEMH010002264.1, from coordinate 340,263 downwards.
ACCATGGCGAAGCCCCAGTCGATGATGCAAAGCAAACCCGAAAGGGAATCTGGTAAAGAGAGCCTGAGAGAACAACTTTAACAAAAGCCCCTGTTTGGAGAGATTCAATGTATCCCTATTGCAGACAGAGTCATCTTGTGGCCACGGAGGCGACCCATCGTTTCGAACCACAGTCAATCAGTCACTTGGACAAGACTCGGAAATGTATATGTGCAGGGGCACATTTTTCGAAGGTGGAAATGGATCCCGAATTCGTGTATGACACTCTCACTTTTGGGTTTGACTCTTTTGAGAGAGTATAAGCATCACAAGGGGTGGAAAAGTGTATGGAAGCCCCTGCTCGGCAGAAAGTAAGTGTTTGGCTCTTCCTAGATTGTAGAAAAGAAGACTTGTCGAGACATTTGAAGAATTGTTTTATTCAGAATTATACTTTGGTTGCTCGAGAATGGACCTCACTGATTGGTTTATCAAATTCCAATTATATAATTTAAACAAATAATGACTGCTTTGATAGGAGAAAATCGATTGATGGTGGAATCGGGTTTGACTTTAGATGTTTCGTTGTTGCTTGCTGCTCTGGACTGTTCTGTGATAATCGTCGTGCGGGCTGCCGCTGCATTGATCTTCTTCATGAGAAAGAGTGAAAATGGAAAAAAGATTGGAGTGGAAGAAAAGGTGGGAATTTTACTAATTATAGCCCCTTCTATTTTTTCATTCTTTCAAGTTAAGATTCGTTGTTCCTTTGTTCTCGCGTGTCTCCTTGCTTTTACCGGAGTGCCGCTGAGAGGCACGGATGCGAAGCCCTAGTGAGACTTTTGCAGACAGTGTTTGAGGAGTCGAATGAACGAATTTCAAGAATAGGACGAGTTCCCAAACTTGGAGAGAGTATGTAATATGCTCACATGGGATAACAAGTGACTCAAAATGAGAATACCATCCGGTAGCGATTGTAGCTGGGTTTTGGGTTGCGATCGATCATTAGGTGACGCTTAACATGGCCTCTTAAAGTGAGAGGTCGGCTGGGCTTTTTGCTGAGAGGTTGGTTTGAGGGATGTGTTTGGTATCTCTAGGGTGAAGGGATTTTCTTGTTGTTGCTTCTTCAGAACCTCTAAGAGTGAGGTTAATTTTGATTTTGACGCGGTCAAGGGTGGTGATGGAATCCTCTAAAAGTGAGAGGATGGACTTTGGAATTGGTTTACGGGATTTGTTCAAGAGGGAATCTTTGTTGCTTCTTCTCGCGAGTTTGTTGTGATTTCGGCAGGTAATTTGATCACGATAGGACCTTCACTCGATGTCTCATTTTCGCAACCTTTGGGATGGGAGGTTCACTTCGGGGTGTTTTTTTTTGACACCCTCTTCCCGAGAAAAACCTTCGGATTTGTTTGCTCGCGATAGCCCCTAGCGTATGCCTTAGGATGCGTTTACCTTTTCCCTCTTGGGCTTGGAGGGAGCCCCTTGTATGAGTTTCTTTTGCATTCCGCCTTTCTTGAGCTTTGTGAGTCAGGGGAGCCCCTAGTATGGGCTTCTTCCTTAGGGTTACAAAACATGTCGATCTTGAAATGAAAGGGTATTATTTAGTGAGGATAAGGTTATGGCTTCCTATGGTGAGAGGTTCAAGCTTCAATCGCTACTGGATAGCATTCTCAAAAGAGTATTTAAAATAAATGCAAACTCATTTAACCGACTCATTAAGTAAGGCAAAATATATTCGGACCATAAGAAAGACATGTGGGCATATTCAACGAAAGCTTATCTATCAAATGGAAAATCAGAGGAGATGCGAGATTGGGGGGTTGGTGAGCCCCAAGTTGACATTCATGTAGCACTTGTGAAGGATAAGAACAACCCCTTGCATTTTGTAGTGGCGTGAGCATCTATTCTCTGATGATGAGCAACAACGGTCTTTGTGCTTGTCTTGACTATATGGAAAGGAGGTCAAGTGGGGGAGAGTGTATTTGGGGAAGTGTATGCTCGAGAAAGCACAGAGGGCACGTACAAGGAGAGGGTCTGGAGATAGTGAACAAAAAGTATATGGTGGAGTATGGAGAGAGTGTATGAGAGAAAGGTGCATAGAGATGGTGTATATGAGGAAGGGACGGTGAGTTGTTCACTCCAATCAAAGCATTTGTTATTTTGAGATTAATTGTTTACTTTGTTATTAGCCGGTGAATTTATCAGTGAGATTAGCAATCAAGTGATAATTATAAATAAGACAATCTTCTTGAAAGTAATGCGAGATTATGTCTCAAGTCTAGAGAGAAAGGAAAGAAAGACTCTTTTATTATTAAAGTAACTATTCCAAAGTAGACATTACATACCAATGCCCAAAGTGGACGTAAGAAAGACACACTAGAACCTACAAGACTGAATGAATCTAAATCCTTCCTTGAAGTACGAGGGCTTCTTCATCAATGAGGCCTTGGTTGATCAAACTTTGAATCAAGTGTTTCAGCTGCTTACAGTTGTCAGTGGTATGCCCAACGTACTTGTGGTATCTGCAAAACTTGGATGTATCCAAGTTATCTCTCTTATTAACAGGCTTGTAATTCTTGAGCGGCTTGATCAAACTCTTTCCCACCAAAATGTCAAAAAACTCACCCACGGGCATTCCTAAGTCATCAAACTGCTCCTTGCCGATCTTCTTCCCTTGGATTGAATTTGGGGGTGACTCGGGTATTGGTGCCCTTCGTTGGTTGGTGGCCATAGTAGGCATCCTGAATGATAAATTTTGATGTGTTGAACCATAAGTGGGACCACAAGCATGTGGATGGTAGGGACTCTAGAATTGAACAGGAGGAGGAACTCTTCTCAAGTATTCTTGAATGTAAGACAAATGGCGCTGCTCAATTTCATGCTTGTCTTTGAGGAGGTTGATCACTCCCAACCTCATGTCTGAGACTTCTTTAAGGGATTCAATGCTTTTCTCCATAGACATGATGTAGAATTCTGCAAGAACATATGGCAGAGTCAAACCAATGAGTTTAATTAGACTCATAATTAATCTTAAGGCATCTTTGAGAAAATAGTTTATCTCCACAATTTGAGAGGTTGACCGGGCTGAAGTTGCCTACGTAACCCTTACCATTTAAGGTACGAGTCTCAGGTCACCGTAGTTCGAGGGGGGGGGCCTGATTGATGATACAACCAGGGTTAGAATGTAAATGAGGAAGAGGAAGATGACTCGATCCTTGGTCAAATATAAGTGTGGGTGATCTAGACGAGCTAATCGGACTTGGATGAGAATTGGTCTTGATTGGCTTAGGTAGGCCCTAGATGGTGGTTTGATCTAGATGGGTCGAGAGAGGTTTGATCTAGGTGGGTCTTTGGCTGAAGGGTGCTAGAGATAAAGGGTCTAAACTATGGATGGTTTTAAGACTAAGGGAGCAGACTGTTGATGGTTCAAGAGATAAGAGGTAGAACTTTGAAGGGTCCCAACTTGAAGGATGTAGACCATGGGTGGTCTAAGGTAGAGGAGTGGACCATGGATGGTCCGAGAGATGAGAGGTGGACCACAAAGGGTCCCAAGTGGAAGGGTGGACCTTTAATGGTCCTAGATAGAGAGAGTGGACCTCGAAGGGTCCTAAATTGAGGAGTGGACCTTGAATGGTCCAAAGTAGAGGAAGTGGACCTAGAAGGGTCCAAAAGATGAGAAGTGAACCTTAAATGGTCCAAGATAGAGAGAGTGGACCTATGGTAGTCCATAATAGAGGAAGTGGACCTCGAATGGTCCAAGGGAAGAGGGATGTGGGCCGTGACTTGTCCAAAAGGCAAAGAGTGGACCTCGGAGGGTCATAGAAATGAAGAGTGGACCTCAGAGGGTCCTAGAAATGAAGAGTGGACCTCAGAGGGTCCTAGAAATGAATAGTGGACCTCGGAGGGTCCTAGATTGAGAAAGTGGACCTAGGATGGTCCAAATTAGAGAGAGCGAACCGCGAATGGTCCAAGAGGTGAAGAGTGGACCTTGTAAGGTCCTAAATTGAGGGATAGTTAAGCATTTTATTTACAAAAAGCCTTCTATTTTTATAGAACCTACATTTGGTTGGAAGGGATACCCCCTTTTCGCAACTAACTAAAGGTCCTAAAGTGGTGGATCCTAATGACTAACCATCTCGTATAGACACTTAATATGATATTTATGGGAAGTACTACAAACTTATGATAGGACAAGATCTTTTAACAAGCATTCAACCTTACTGGCACGTCCTTTAAAAGGAAATCAAATTTTTTTAGTGCTCTTTTCTCTCTATAGATCTCGACTTATCACTGATTCGTAGTGACTTAACATAAAGACCTTATTAATTGTCTACATGAAAAAACTAGTCAAACCAACCGGTCACAGGGAGTGTTCTCCTAGCAAAGTGGGTGACACAAGAGTTAGATTTCAGGCTCCCATCGTGCAGCCGAAGCACACTGATGAGTGGATGGCCAAGTGAGACTCGGAAGGGAGGCGACATGATCACCACACTTCCCGCACTTTGGCTTCTCCGATGGGTTAAGGGGTAGCTGTGCAGTGTGACACGGACTCTAGTGGTAGTGTGAGGTGGAAGATCTAATTCTTTTTAAGGAAAAAAAAAAGAAAGATATTTTTTTTTGTTTTAACCTTTATGCATGCTAATGCAATAGTTAAAAGTAAAAGGGGGTAAAGAGAAATAATGAACAACACCACAAAAAATGAAAGTCTGACCCACTAAGTTTGAAAAAGTTTCAAAACAGTCTCCAGCAGAGTCGCCACTGTGAATACCCCGTCCCGATGCAACGCGCATTCGGAAGTTTAAAATAATAAGTCATATAAAGTCAGACCGAAATGGGATATTCATTAAGTGACACTCGATTTTAAACCATATTAAAAATATTAGTTTAATTTTGAGAGTCGCCACGCCACTTTGATATAGCCCAAAGCTTTGAAAAAAGGCTAAGCATGTGATTGGGTTCGGGGGTCAAGTTACAACAGAAGAAGAAACGTTATCACTCCTATTGCCCGACGGATCGGTCTTTCTAGTATGTGGGGTATTGGTTGTGTGCGGTGTTTACAGGAATAAATAGAAGAAACGGGATCATGCATAAGGAGGAGGGGAGAGAAAGAATTAATTGATGATCACACCCTAGAACCTTTGATTTAGGCCCTCGGAAGGTGCACTAATCAACGTTCATCCTTGGGGAATTGTTGATCATGGGATGATTAATATTTAAGGAGGAAAGAAAGAAATAGTTCCTAGATCCATTGGGTTTCTCGGGGAGAACCTTAGATCATCATCGGCTATACATACTTAAATAAATTAAAACAATCCTAAATCTAGCATATAGGCATAGTTAGAACATATTAAGCATGCAAATAAACAACAATAATAATAATAAAGGACGGAATAAAAGACTTACCAATTGTAGCAAGGCTTTGGGATTCAAATCTAGCAAGATTCGAAGAATGTTGAGAGATGTACGGAAGGGAGAATCAAGTATAGTCTTGACTTCTCCGTGGAAAAATGTGTTGTGTGATGGAACAAATCAAGATTAGTCTTGATTTCTCCGTTGAATATTATGTGTTTTCTATTGGGAACGTGTGTGTTTAAGAGTGAACCGAATGCACGTATTTATAGTGCTTCGGGGAATGGGCTGGACCTAAAGAAAGGGTCGATCGGCCCTCTTTTGGATAAGCGTCGATCGGCACTTATTTTAAGTAAAGCCTATCTTAAATAAAAGGGTCGATCGGCACTATGAAGAAGGGTCGGTCGAACTAAATAGAGAAGAGTCGATCGGCACTTCCTCAGGCGTACTTTCCACGCAAACTGCTGACGGCGGAGGAATAAGAATGAAAAGGTTAATTTAGGGTTTTATCAACCAAACCGGTCCAAAATATTTAAAATACCTTTTTTAGGACCGGGTACTAACAGTATGACCTAGGAGATGGAATGGCACAACACAAGGAACGCCTAGCCGAACAGCATGAAGGGTACAAATGCTTATCTCCTCGAGAAAAGCAAATCCTCTGTGAAAGCGACGACGAAGACGATGAAACCATTCTCTTCCAAGCCGGGCATGAAGTCAACAAAATCTGAATCCCAAGGGTCCTGGGAGGCTGGGGACTGATCATTTCCGCTCTCAAACTAAAAGGCCAACTAAGGGAGGAAGGTCTATTCAAAAAGAAGAGAAAGATGGAAATACATCTCCAGCAGCTACTCAGGGAGATTCCACAGACTGTGGCTTTCGTTTACAGAAACGATCAACTGGGACAGCAGCCAGTTACATGGGCAGATGTTCGGGAAGCCGTGTACTCACCTTTCGACATACCCGCCACTCAGATAAAGCAGAAAGGAAAGCTCTCCCCGATGGAAGTTTATCTAGACTGCCGCACACAGTTCAAGGAAGCACTGGCTATTCTCACATGGGAAGAAACGCAGGCGCTAACTCTCGACGCAGGCTCTACTGCGAGAAAGTTGATCTGGTCTAAGAGTGGAGGAAAATTAACAAACCATGAATATCGCCAAATCCAACTCCAGAATGCCCTGAGCATGCTCAGCAAGAAGGAAAGGAGCGCGGTATACCGTGAAGAGATCAAGGAGACTGTTCGCATGAGCCAAGAACTCTCCAACCTCCCCCGGAGGGTTAGCAATGCACAGTTCAGTTCTGGCAACCACTGCTGCGCACTGACGTTTGAACAGCTGCGGCAAACATAAAACTACCTCCCCGCGGAGGCGCCCAAGCCAGTATCCTGGGACAGAATCCGGAAAGCTGCCGAAGCCCCCGGGAATGCATCCACAGTCAATGAATTGAGGGAAGACATATGGCCCTATGCTTCGAGGAATCCTCCTCTGACTATTGCTCAGCTCAGAGTGACATGTTCAGAAGGAACCAAGCCTGATGCCAGCGTCCTGACCCGATCGGGTCAAATCCATGCATTACCACCTAAGGCCACTAAAAAGCCAATGGAGCCAGAACCGCAACCCGGCCTGCCCGAAGACACAAGTTCCGTGAAAGAGGACCCGATCCTCACTCAGCTCAAGTAGACCCAGGCGAACATTTCCCTTTGGTCCCTGCTCACATCCTCATACCCTCACAAGCTCAAGCTGGAGGAAAGTATGGCCCGCACCATGGTCCCCGTGGACGCAACCCCAGACGAAGTAATTCAAATGATCGGCAACATCCACTACGGCAACATTATCACCTTCATAGATTTGGACCTGCCAAAATTTGGGGCTGATCACAATGAGCCGCTCTACATCACAGTCCAGCTGGACGAGCGTCGCCTTCCTCGTGTGTTGGTAGACGGAGGTTCCGGAATGAATGTCTTGCCTGCCAAGATGATGGACCTGCTTGACATCAAGCCCACAGATCTGAAGTCTTCAGTCCACACTATCAAGGCCTATGACTCCACTTCCCCGCACAGTTCTCGGGGGTTGCTACTCTAAATATCTGGTTCGGCAAGCGGATGATCCCCACCGAATTCCAAGTGTTGGACATTCCTATCACTTTCACAGCCATCCTGGGGCGACCCTGGATGCATTAAATGAATGGCGTGGCATCCACCCTTCACCAGTGTATCAAGTTCATGCAAGGCAACGAGCTAACCACAGTCTACGGCGACAGCATCACCACCGAGGGGACCAGCACCAACGAAATTCCATTGTTAGAGATCAAGCATGATGACGACATGGCATTAACTGGATTCACCTTGGAATCCTCCAAGATCCAAATATGCAACGTGGACCTTCCATTGTTTCAAGACAAAATCCCTCTCGCCATGAAGATGATGAAACTCATGAACTTCATCCCAGGACTGGGGCTCGGCAAAAGGTTACAAGGCCAACACCAAGTCATCGAAGTCAAGGACCACACTACAGTCCAGGGGCTCGGTTATGTGCCAACACCAGCTGATATCAGAGAAAACAAAAGGCTCGCCCGCACCAAGCCAGCAGCCCGCAAAAGGGGAACCTCCAACGGCACACCCAACCTCCAACCTTACAGTTTCAACCTCACTCATTACTTCACCAAGGGAACCGACAGTAGAACTGAGGGGACCGACAGCGGAACCGACAGCAGAACTGAGGGGACCTAAAGTGGAACTGATAAAGATGAGAAAGAAGCAGGGAAAGTCAGCACATAGACTACAGAAAGGATGGAAAAGCTAGCACGGGACCTCAAGCGTTTCAGAGGACTCAAGGCTAATCCGATAAGGGGAGCGTTCCTCGACATCACAACTCTACCTGGACCAATTGCCACCACAGTTCAGCATGAGTACACATTCAAGGGAATCCCAGACATAGAAGAGCAACTCGAGACACTCTTCACGGGAAACAGACTGTTCGGGTCAGCCGCCGAGGCCACATTCGAGACAGTAACTCCAAAGCAGAAGGAACCAGAATTCATAGAAGACGCTCTCAGTGGACCCGCTCTACAGAGTCTTTTTGAAGAAGTCATGGAGGTGACAAACCTGATTGACCAGCATGATCGCCATGATTGGGATAGCAGAAGCCAAGCCTCTCGACCCCCAAACCCTCATCAAGCATCCAGCAATGCCACTGAAGAACTGGGTAACTTTCACCGGACCAAGGGCAAGCCAGGCAGAAATGGAAGACAAGCTGGGCCTGCACCCACATCTCCCTAAACCCGGTCTCAAACCCTTTGAGTCAGTCCTTGTTAAAGTCCAGTCCTCTGAGTCGTCCAACGGCCTTACGCCGGAAGACTATGATAATGTAGCCAACAATGTATTTCCGTTCGCGTTTAATGAAAAGTCTGACCTTTCGGAGTATCCCCTCATTGCCACTTTAACAACTGATAAGTTAACAAACAACTTAAAAGACGTTAATAATGACTCACTTGATAAAGAAGCAGACACATTAAACGAACAATACATTAATCAAGTTCTCAAGCGTGTAGTAGACTAAGAGGACAATCAGGCCCAAGCTGCCGAAGAGGTTATGACTAAAGTGAACTTGGGGTCATTGCAAGAGCCTAAAAAGACACAAGTGGGCAGTTTCTTCGCCGGTGCAGAAAAAGAAGCCCTGATAAATCTCCTCAAAGAGTATGTTGACGTGTTCGCCTGGTCATACCAGGACATGTCAGGACTCGATCCCTCAATCGTGGAGCACAGAATTCCCCTGGATCCAGAATCCAAGCCTATCAAGCAGAAATTGCGCAAGATCAAGCCAGAGTGGTCTTTGCAAGTGAAAGAAGAAATTGAAAAAATGCTCCGCATTGGTTTCATCAGAGTAATTGAGTACCCGACCTGGCTCTCCAACATCGTGACGGTCACCAAGGCCAATGGAAAGGTCAGATGCTGTGTGGATTTTCGAGATCTCAACAAGGCCAGCCCTAAAGATGATTTCCCACTGCCCAACATCGACATGCTAGTCGACACCATGACAAATTTCGAAGTAAAGTCCTTTGTGGATGGGTTTGCCGGATACATCCAGATCAAAATGTCCGAGGAGGATCAAGCCAAGACTGCTTTCACCACTCCGTGAGGGACATACTGTTACACGGTCATGCCGTTCGGTTTGAAGAACGCTGGGGCTACTTACCAGCGGGCTACGACAGCCCTCTTCCATGACATGATTCACAGAGAAATCGAAGTATATGTCGACAACATGATCATCCACTCCAGAGGATCGGGACATGCAAAGACATGGGTCCCGAGAAAGTTCTTCAACAGACTCAGAAAGCACTCCATGAGATTGAACCCTGCGAAGTGCACCTTCGGCGTCAGGCGAGGCAAAGTACTGGGGTACATGGTTACAGAAAGAGGTATCGAAGCCGATCCCAAGAATATCAAGGCCATCATCGACATGAAGCCGCCTCAGACACTGACAGAAGTGAAAAGTTTTATGGGAAGACTTTAGTACATCAGTAGCTTCATCAACCAGTTGACATCTCTCTGCGAGCCAATGTTCAAGCTGATAAAGAAGAATGCTGACATCAGATGGGACTCCGAGTGCCAGACAGCTTTCGAGAAAATCAAGACATACTTGGTGAATCCCCCAATCCTGTGCCCGCCACATGAAGACAAGCTACTACTCCTGTACTTGACAGTAACAGACATGTCAATCGGAGCAATGCTGGCACAAGAACAGAAAGATTCCAAAGTTGAGCATGCAATCTACTTCGTAAGCAGAAAGATTCAGGGAAGTGAACTCAGCTACTCAGCATTGGAGAAAACTTGTACCGCCTTGGTATGGGTAGTCGGGAAACTGAAACACTACATGCAGTCATATTCAGTGCTCCTGATCTCCAAGATGGACCCCGTCCTATATCTCTTCGACAAGCCATCCCTGCCAATGAGACTAGCCAAGTGGTCATTTTTCCTGGCTGAGTTCAACATCATTTACATGGTCAGAAAATCAACAAAGGGCAGAGTAATGGCAGATCAGCTGGCAGACTTCCCAAACAGTGAACCCAAAGAGCCTGATCCGCAGTTTTCAGCACTACAAGAAAAACGGCAGTTATCGACGGAAAAATCCGTCACTAAATGCCAAAAATCCGTCACTAAATCAATTTAGTGACGGATTTTAGACGTAAAAAATCCGATGTTAAAACGTGCGTCGCTAAATTTTTTGACGGATTACTGACGGTTCTCAATCAGATTTAGCGACGAAAATTTCCGTTGCTAACGTTTTAAAATCCGTCGGTAATTTGGTAAAATAAACGACCAATTTAAAGCATTATGCCGACAGATTAGTGACGGATTTTCCGTCGCTATTTAAATGGACGTTTTATTTTTTGGACCAATTTAGTGACGAATTAGCGACGGATTTTTCGTCACTATTTAAATGATCGTTTTATTTTTTGGACCATTTTAGTGACGGATTATCGACGGATCATTCTGTTGCTATTATTTATGATGCTGTAATTATTATTTTTATTATTAATATTACTGACGAAATATTCCGTCGCTATTTTTTATCTTTGTAATAGTAAATTTTATTATTTAATATTACTGACAAATTATTCCGTCACTAAATTTATCAAAAAATTTCAATATTCATTCGTTTTTTTATATGCCAAAATATTGAGGGGTTTCCCGACGAATATTTCCGTCGCTAAATTTGCATTTTATATTAAAAAAATTTGTATATATATATATATATATATATATATATATATATCCTAAATATTTTTATCAAAAACAAATTATGTCAATCAATTTAAATCAGTCCCTTTTCTTATTCTCAAATCAGTTCCTTAACTTTTATTAATTTTAAATCAGTCCTTGAAATTTCACAGTTACACTTTGAACCCCTAAACTTCTTTTATACTAAAATTAGTCGTTACATATCCTTTCATTTCAACTTTGATCACCATCACACCAATATAATGAACAAAGTCCAATGAAACAAATTCCAACCAAGAAAATTAAATCAAAATTCAACTAAGAAATATTAAACCAAATTCCATTAAGAAAATTAACACGTAATCTATACAAATTCAAAAATATATACAATATTTTCAAATTTGAACAAAATCAAACTAAAAAATTTGAGAAAATTTAGTAAAGCTTTCCAAATCTCAAGCAACAATTACATAAGTATTAATATATGTTTACAAAAAGCATATCAAGCGTAGAGGAAGAGGGAGAGTTTCTCTCGAGTGAACTTTCCAAGCTCGTTACACCTTAAATGTTCTTTGGGGTACATGAAAACTCTAACCCTTGATCCCCGATCACACAAAATAGAAAAACTCTTGTCAACCCCATGAAATGAATTCCTCAATCACAACTACGATCCGAGTTCAATAACATAGTAACAATAAACTCTCTGTTTCAAACTAAAATTGACATCTATGCTGAACTAAAAGGTTAAAAGCTGAACTTGCCTTGAGGTGATTACACAAAATTATCCATATAACATACAAATTAAAACTAAAAGGTTCCCCATGAAAATTTAAATGACAAGGGAATGTGAAATATGTGTGAGAAGGAAACTACTACAGTGCAAGGAAGATTACAAAAATTCAAGGAAGTAACCAAAGATTCATATATATGAATGCCATAATCTCTAGAAGCCTGCTTTTAATAAGTTTACTCAGGCTGCATATCCCAGATGATAGATTGCACCAAAAAACTTGAAGATAAGAGAACTGCTCAACAATGGGGAAGAACTGAAATAATAGAGGGACAAAGACTCACTAATTACAACAATTAAACCAAACCAGAGACATAATAAATATGAAAAAACTCTGCAAAGACAACAATTCACCCAGACCACGAATATGGCATACATCAGTGCAAGAGGATGTGAGAATTACATTACAAAGGTGGGACGGAGGGAGTATACACCTTCAGCAAATCTTACAAAAAAACAACTGTACATCAACAACAATCACATCACACTCCCTCTGTTCCACTTCGACCTAAGATCAACAACAGTCAAAACCCTAAAAAAAAAAAAAAGTGGCGCAATCGAATTCGTGAAATTGAACGAATTGATCGAAATTCTTACCTTTTGTAACCGAGTATTGTTCCTCGGGTGTAGAGGCGGACGCGTTCACCTTGGCGGCCTTTCACCATTGTTGAGTTGTTAAGTTTTTTTTTTTTTTGGCGGAAGGGGATTTGGTGAAGACTGACGGGAACCCTAAACAGAGGATTTTAGAAGATGAAGTGATTTTAGGAATTTATTCAATTGAGCCTTTGGGCTCGAAGGTGATTGAGAAATTGAGGGAGGCGGCTGGAATGGAGGTAGGGTAACCGCCGGTGATGGCAGTGAAGGGAAGAGGGGGCGCCGGTGTTGCAGTGAAGGGGGAGAGAATGAGGGAGGCGATTGGGTCGGCGTTGGCAAACATAGAGAGAAATGAGGGAGAAAGAACGGCAAACAGATCTAGATAGAAATGAAGGGAGAAAGAGAGAAAATAACAGGGAGAGAAAAGAATAGAGAGAGAAAATAATGTGGTAAATTTTTGTTAAAGTTGAATTTGGATCATTGGATTGGATGTGTGTGATTAATGATTCAGATTGATTTAAAAATCAATCCATGTGAAATTAGGGGAGCCAATCAAAGGAAGTGTATTTGTGTTTTTTGTTGGATGAATTTGAACCATTGGATTTATTTATATTTGATATATTTAATGGTGAAGATGTTGCTTGAGGTAGTGATCCATGTGTATATATATATTCCAATGATTTATTGCCACCTCTTATATTTATTTGTTTATCACAAAAATCCCTTAATGACCATAATAATTAATAAAAATAATTATTAATATAAAAAATAATTTAAAATACAAAATAATAGTATCTAATAATAATAATAATTAAATAATAAATAACAATATATAAAAATAATAATATACATATTTTCTTGATGATTATAATAATTATTTAATATAATAAACAACAATAATACTAATTTGTCTTTCAAAAAAATTATAAATATAATATAATATTTTATCATAATAATAATTAAATAAATAATAATAATAATAGTAATAATCATTATTAATAAAACAAGCAAATATCAAGAAGAGGAATATTTACTAATATTATTGAGAGATAATAAAAAATAATTGAATAATATATAATAAATAAATATTATGATAATAATATAGAAAAAATACTTAAAACAACAAAATAAATTAAACTTCTAAGACATACCATAAATCATATGCCTTAACACCTTATACCCTATACCATATACTCTATATACCCTATACCATATACCCTATATACCCTATAGGGTATACCTTATAGGGTATAGGGTATACCCTATAGAGTATAGGGTATAGGGTATACCCTATACCCTATAAAATATAGGGTATACCCTATAGAGTATAGGGTATAGGGTATAAGGTATAGGGTATACCCTATAGGGTATACCCTATGCCCTATACCCTAAACCCTATATACAGGATATACCCTATACCCTATGCCCTATACCCTATACCCTAAACCCTATAGGGTATAGGATATACCCTATACCCTATAGGGTTTAGGGTGTAGGGTATAGGGTATACCCTATATGGCATAGGGTATACCCTATAGGGTATAGGGCATAGGATACACTATAGGGTATACCCTATAACCTATACCCTATAGTGTATAGGGTATACCCTATACCCTATAGGGTATAGGGTATACCCTATACCCTATACCCTATGCCCTATACCCTATACCATATACCCTATAGGGTATAGGGTATACCCTATACCCTATACCCTATAGGGTATACCCAATAGGATATAGACTATACCCTATACCCTATAGGGTATAGAGTATACCCTATACCTTATACCCTATATCCTATACCCTATACCCTATACCGTATACCCTATACCCTATATCCTATATCCTATACCCTAGACCCTATACACTATACCATATACACTATACACTATGCACTATACACTATACCCTATATCCTATACCCTATGCCCTATACCCTATACCCTCTATCATATACCCTATACTCTATACCCTATATCATATACCCTATACCCTATACCCTATACCCTATACCCTATACCTTATACCCTATACCCTATATCCTATACCCTATACCATATACTCTATACCATATACCCTATACCATATACCCTATATCCTATACCCTATAGGGTATATGGTATACCCTATACCCTATACCCTATACTCTATACCATATACCCTATACCATATACCCTATACCCTATAGGGTATAGGGTATACCCTATACCCTATGGTATACCCTATACCCTATACCATATAGCCTATACCCCATACCCTATAGGGTATACCCTATAGAGTATAGGGTATACAATATACCCTATTTTGGACATTTTTTAGCATTGAAGTTTTTTCAAAAAGTTATATAAAAAAAGTTAGAAAAAAAATAGACAAATGAAAGTATAATAAAGAAATCAGGGACAGGTAAAATTCTTTAATTTTTATTTATAAATGTATATTTTATTTTATGAATATAAATAAATATTTTGGACATTTTTAGTATTGAAGTTTTTTTCTAAAATATAAATTTAATAATTATTTTAAATAATTTAGCAATGACTCAAATCCGTCGGTAATATTATGTAATTAATTTACTGACGGATTATAATCCTTTGGTAATTAAATCCGTCACCAATACATCACTAACCTAAAATATAAATTTAATAATTATTTTAAATAATTTAGCAACGACTCAAATCCGTCGGTAATAATATGTAATTAATTTACCGACGGATTATAATCTGTTGGTAATTAAATCCGTCACTAATCCGTCACTAACCTAAAATATAAATTTAATAATTATTTTAAATAATTTAGCAACGACTCAAATCCGTCGGTAATAATATGTAATTAATTTACCGACGGATTTTAATCCGTCGGTAATTAAATCCGTCACTAATCCGTCGCTAACCTAAAATATAAATTTAATAATTATTTTAAATAATTTACCGACGGATTTTAATCCGTCGGTAATTAATTCCGTCACTAATCTGTCACTAACCTAAAATATAAATTTAATGATTATTTTAAATAATTTAGCAACGACTCAAATCCGTTGGTAATAATATGTAATTAATTTACCGACGGATTTTAATCCGTCGGTAATTAAATCCGTCACTAATCCGTCGCTAAACTAAAATATAAATTTAACATTTGTTTTAAATAATTTAGCAACGACTCAAATCCGTCAGTAAAAATATCCGTCGCCATTCCGTCACAAATTCGTCGGTAAAAAAGTGCGCAAATTTTTGGTGCCAAAATGGTGACGGATTAGAGACGAAATGGAATCCGTCGGCATATCCGTCACTAAATCCGTCGGTAATCTCGTCCTAATTTCGTTTTTTGTTTTTCACCCCAGGTCGTTGCTATTTCGTCACTAATCCGTCGGTATTAGTGACGGATTTATTTCCGTCACTAATTTCCGTCGGTATCTGTCAGTTTTCTTGTAGTGCAGATGACAGAATCTTTTCACTTGATAGCGCAAACCGCTGGCAACTCTTCTTCGATGGGGCAGCTAACAAGAAGGGAAATGGTATTGGAATGCTCCTTGTCAATCCCAAGGACGAGCACACTCCCATAGCTATCAAACTGAATTTTGAAGCAACCAACAATGCAGCAGAGTATGAAGATTGCGCAGCCGGTCTAGAAGCTGCTCTCGAGCACAACATCTCAGAACTGGAAGTATACGGAGACTCAGCATTGATCATCAATCAAGTGTCCAACAAATGGAAGACGATAGATTCTGGTCTCCAGAAGTACCACACGTACATGGAGGAGCTCATTGCTCAGTTCAAGGACATCTCTTTTCATTATTTGCCAAGTGACAGGAACCGCTTCGCAGATGCCCTGGCTACCCTCGCATCTCTTGTCGAAATTCCCGAAGGGAAATCAGTAAAACCCCTCAGAATAGGCAGACGGGAAACACCCGCTTACTGCTGTGAGATCGAAGTTAAAAATGAACCGATCGACGAACCCTGGTACAATCAAATCTACCAGTACCTCCAAAACGGAGAAGCTTCCTTCACAAATGAAGATGGAAAATACAAAGAAGGGATCAAAGCCAAAAACATGATGGCACTAAAATGCCTGGCATCCCATTTCGTCATTTTGGGGGTATGTTGTACAAGAAGCGCCATCAAGGGCCACTCCTTCGGTGTGTAAATAAAGAAAAAGCCAGCGAGCTAATGAACGAAGTTCACAACGAAACCTGCGGTCCGCACATGAATACCCAAGCATTGACACAGATCATCCTCCGTATGGGATACTATTGGGTATCAATGGAAACAGACTGCATCCAGTTCGTCAGAAGCTGCGACAAATGTCAATGGTTCTCCAACCTCAATCACATTCCTCCTCACGAGATCTATTGCATGACTACGCCATGGCCTTTCGCCACATGGGGAATCGACGTCATCGGCAAAATCACTCCACCAGGGAGCAATGGTGACGAGTTCATATTAGTCGCAGTCGACTACTTCACCAAATGGGTAGAAGCCAGATCATACAAGGTACTGAATTCTAAAAAGGTGGCCGAGTTCATCAAAGAGAACATCATGTGCCGATACGGAGTGCCCAACGAGATCATATCCGATAATGGGACCCACTTCGAAGGAGATTGTGACCAACTGCTGACCGAATTCAGAGTTACACGCCACAAGTCTTCTCCCTACAGACCATAGACCAATGGTGCAGTAGAGGCAGCAAACAAGACTCTCGCAATGATAATCAGAAAAATGTCCGCCAGAGGTCGGGACTGGCCCGAAAAGCTTCATCTAACCCTCTGGGGATACAGAACAACAGTCAGAACCGCCACAGGGGAGACTCCGTCCGTACTTACCTACAGAATGGAAGCAATGTTACCCGTGGAATTGGAAATTCCATCCCTCCGAGTCCTCTTGGAAAATGGGATCAATGAAGTCGAATGGCTACAGAGCCGTCACGACAAACTTGCTCTACTCGACGAGCGCAGATTGAAAGCCATGGAGCACACTCGTGCCTACCAAAGAAGAATGGCCCGAGCATTTGATAAGAAAGTCAAGATTCGAGACATCAGAGAAGGCGACTTGGTGCTAAAGGAAAAGCCTCCTACGCAGACTAATCCCCTCGGAAAGTGGGAGTCTACCTGGATAGGCCCGTTCGTGGTATAAAGAATCTTCTTCAGAGGAGCCATAAAGTTAGCAGATTTGGACGGGAACCCTTTCGTTAACCTCGTGAATGGAAGCAAGCTCCGCGGATACTTCATTTGAGGAAGAGCGCGAGTCAACTCTCCTTCCCCATACACTACCCCTCAGTAAAATTAAAGTGCTAAAAGAGTAATACCCAACTGGATACATTCCCGATAATGATCCAGGTAAAAAACAGGGTCGCACTTCTTTTGTCTTTGTTTTTTCTCAAATATCACCTAAAGTGTCGAACTACGGTGACCTGAGCCCCTTAGTCCAATTGTAAAAGGGGAACGTAGGCAGCCATCATTGGTTCTGTCTCAAAAAAAAAAAGCATCAATTGCTTGTGTTTCGAAAAACTCTTTTCAATTAACCTACAAATTCATTACAGTTAAAACAATCTTTGATGAGTTCAAGCACTGTCAACTCTTGACTCGCTACACGCTAGCAAAACTACAATAAAACATTAATCAATTAATGTGTCTGCAATGACAGTGGGTGGATACTCCGGACAGCAAGGTCAACCTACTCTCCTGTACTTGGTCCTTCATCCTTCTTCCCCTTCCCTTTTCCGCGGTGAGTATTCTTCTCTTTCACAGAGAATATTCCCGTAGTCCTTCTACCTAGCTCAGGGGCCCTTCCCGACTAGCATTGGCCTCATAGTCAGCCATGTGGTCCCCAGTATGATTCTGAGGGTTAGCCATCGCTTCGGCCCTCCTAAAAGTTGAGCCATCAGGGTAATCAAGACCCAACAGCTCCCTCCGTCTCCACAAAATGGCCATCTGTGTCTCCCCCATACACTCTTCGTACCAGTTCAGATACTGCGTAGACAGAACAATGCCCCCTCTCCGGTGAAAGAGAATCCTAGCAGGAAAGGACGTGTATTGCCACAACCGTGTGAGAAGCAATAGCGTCGAAGGATCTTCCATCAGCAAAGATCCCACCTCGAAGGTAGCAGCATGATCCAAACCCGTCAGTGGCACCTGCTCCAGCCCGTACTGTCGCAGCACCAAGGATGGAATGTAGAAAGTCGTCTGGGACAACCCCGGTACTCTGACAACCAAAAGACCCTCCTGAGGGGTCCGACAAGTATGTTGCTTCCAATGAGGAACCCACCATTGCAAGTGATGCGTGTGGAGTCTGGCCATCCAGAGCTCCAGTTCAGCCTGATTGTCCCCTATCACCAGAGGACGTCGAGAAAATGACCAAGCATCACAAGACACTGGCACCTCGGGCATCATCTGCAATCGCTCCCTCAACCACATAGTGAGCATAGCGAGACTCCCTCCCCACATGTATCGGCTGCCGGTCGCCATCCGATCTATGTCGAGGAACGTCTCGCCCAGAATCAAAGGCACGATGTCTCCCCCGTTCCGGCCTTTGCCTCACCGGGTCGATTACCGTGATGGCACACACCCAGGGACGTAAAGGTGAACAAAGTAGCAATCGCGCACAGAGCAAACGCGTCCCACGCGATAATGCTCCCTTCGACACCGGCAAATTTATCGGGTAGCCCCAAAATATCAACATAATCTGTATTTAGTATTAGCATCCCGTATGCTTCTTCAGCTGAGATACCAAGCAGAGACACTAACTTCTCAATAGTGGCCATGCCACCCGCCAAGAGAAGAACTAGCTATTCCGTCTCAGGTCCTCCTAAAATGGCCCAGAAATCTTCAAACGTGGGAGTAATTTCGTTGTACGAAAAGTTGTACACATGCCTCCGTACGTCCCAGAAACGAGCCGCAGCTCTCAAAAGATCCCAATCTGGCATGAGCTCCTTCAAAGCCCAAACAGATTTCATCCCGTAACAACCCTCGAAAAAGCCCTTGCTTTGCCTCGTGTGGTGCCGTACCCACGACTGGAAATTGTCCAAGTATCGCTCTTGCATCTGAGACGATAGCCTAGGAAATGGAGCCATGGAAAAAGCATAAAACCTTCAAGAATTTGAGAGAAATTCAGTTTATTGATCAAAGCAAACGTGCAGTTTTCACAAATTGCAAAAGCTGAACTGCAATTTAAAAGATTCTGGAAATTGAGTCCATGTCCGGCCGGACTGTTTCTCAAGTTGACTGGGTCAACTCTGCAGCCAGCTGCTTTCAATTTGGGAACATTTCCAAACCATACCCTGTTCAAGCCTCTTTGAAACTGCGTGCACCCATGGTTTCAATCAACCACTGCCAACACCACTTCCGCCCTGGGTTCGTGCAACAGTGCAATTAATTAAATAACAGTGCGTATATGCGTAAATTTTGACCAGTTCGAATTTTTGTGCATGTTTCATTTTTATTTATTTTTGATCAACCTACTTACTTATTTATCGAAAATAAAAGAAGGTAATTACTAAATAAATATGCAAAATACCAAAATACCGCCTCAAAGGTGCCTTTTCAAGTACAAGTCAAATCGTTTGGACAATACACACATTTTGTCTAAAAATAAAACAAAAGAGGACTACTCAGAGTCCTGCTCGTTATCCGAGCACTCAATGTACTGCCCTGCAGCAGCCGAGTCCACTGAGGACAGGTAATCTCCAAATTCCTCCAGGCGGGAATACGAAAAAGGCCGCCTCTGCGCCTGCGACCCCGAGGACTCTCCCTGTTCGTGCCCCGAGAACGAAGAGTGACGAGCTCCGAACCCCGCCGTCTCTCCAGAGAACTGGCCGAACCCCTGCGTAAAGTCTCCCCACCAACCGTGGAGGCAGACGAATCTCTCGCTACAGATGGCCTAGATGGCCTCGGCTCATGTACAGCCGCACTCCTCCGGGAATTGCACCGCAGGAACTCCACGAGTCTCCTAGCGTAGTTGGCCCACCCGTCTAATTGTCTCACGACCTGGTTGTACGTACGGCCAGACACCTGCAAACCAGGAATGTCGTCAAAAGATAAACAGACAGCACAGATGCAACATTTGCAGAATGCTACTATCAAGTACAGAAAATCAAATCAAAGCACTCACCATAGCATTAGGGTCCACTCTGTACCGAGGCCTCGTCTCCTCCGGAATAGGGATCACCAGTCGCCTAAGAGAACCGTCCTGCCCCTCATATACCAGCCTAGCGCGAGGGAGCGGGTAGTCCCGGCGATATGCAGGGCCCTCGCCCTCCCTGTGCAGCACCTGCGGGCTCCTCAGCCTCGTCCTCAGGAAGATGTCATAGTCGACACCCTCTATGATAAACTCGGTATATAACACGCCCTGTCTGTACCGCTCCAGATCCTCCATCGGTATCAACAAAGGATACTTCATGTGTGGAGGCGGGTCCATCGGCACCATAGGAAGGGACCTCGGACCATGCTGATAGGTCACCCTCTCCCCCAGATACATCGCGTCAATGAAGCCCCACCAGCAGCTTCCGCCGACGTGTGACCTCCCTGGCAGCCTGGACCACAACAACATTAATCTGGCTAGACCAAGTCAACTAGATCCGCCCGGAAAACTCTCGGCTCAGGGCCAGAGATACCTCCTCGAAAGTCAACCGAGTACCATCCCTCGACGACACTAGCTTCTTCGCCTCCTTCTGCCAAATCAACATGGCAGGGAACAAGGACTCATACGCCTCCTTGATCTCCCACCTCTGCGGGTGGAACACCTCCATAGCCCACACCTGTCAAGCACATGGAAAGTTATGTCAGCTACAGAGCAGATACATATGAGTACAAAATGAGACAAGGAAGAGAAAAAGACGGGAACTTACATCTAAAGCAAATGAGAAGCAGCATAAGGTGTTCTCCTCTCCCCGCGAGAACCTATCCAAGGCATGGTAGAGCTCGGCCAGTCCAGCCTCCCCCCATGCAAACCCCCTCATGGCGTCCAGATCAATCAGCGAGCCGAGCAAATGGAAGTGACAGGATGTGTCAGAAGTAGGAAACAGGGTCGCTGACAAAGCAAACAGCAAGAACCCTCGAGCCAGACGCTCTGCGGTCATCCTCGGAGACCCCTCCAGATAAGCAATAATACCCCTCCTCAGATGAGCCTCCATCGGCCCGTACCGAATACCCAAGCCTCTGGCATCGACAATATCAAAACCTAGCAGCTCCAACAACTGCCTCGGGGTGTAGCCATCCACCCACACCAGCATGTTGCTCCAGAATGGCAACGCAGTGATCGCCGCAAATTCAGTGAGAGTCACAGTCGCCTCCCCCCACCTGAAGTGAAAAGTGTGGGTCGTGTCCCACCAGTACTCGCTCAAAGCAACATACAAGGCCCTCGCCCTCTGTGTCGAAGCCACCGCGGCTACTGCGCTGATGAATCCAGCCAAATTGGAGTCAACCACAAGCTGCTGTGGACTCCTCTCTCAGTCTCGAGCCTCGTCTGGGAGTATCTCCCACAGTGCTCTAACTGCCTCGAAGGCTCCCCTGCTCTTCAAATTGCGAACGTCAACTGTCCCTCGCCCCTGCAGGTGAACACGGCAAAAATACGTTAATACAGAAGCGACATCAACAGAGTGCACAAACGCATATCGAAATGATAAAACACAGATATAATTCTCATTTTCCTAAAATATGTCCATCCCGGTTAGAGTATTGACGGTTCAGTTTCAAAAACCCGTTCACTAACGGTTTATTTTCCTAAAATATGTCCATCCCAGTTGGAATATTAACGGTCCAAAATCCCAAAAATTTCAAAACATTTCGAAAACTCCATCGAATTCGGAACTTTCAAAACATCTCGAAAACTCCGTCGAACCCGGAACTTTCGAAACATCTCGAAAACTCCGTCGAATCCGAAAATTTCAAAACATTTCGAAAACTCCGTCGAACCTGGAACTTTCAAAACATCTCAAAAACTCCATCGAATCCGGAAATTTCAAAACATTTCGAAAACTCCGTCGAATTCGGAAATTTCAAAACCTTTCGAAAACTCCGTCGAATCCGGAAATTTCAAAACATTTCGAATATTTCGAAAAATTACTCCGTCCCAAATTAAACTTACTTTAATTTTGGAAAACACATCTAGGCATGGAATTTTGCAACCAAAATTTTTATGTCATCTAACCATAACGTCAATTGAACTACACTCTAGTCAATTTCGACAAAGGCGCATAGCAAAGTCAAAAGCCCCAATTCGGGCACCAAGAACCGTAACTCATTTCTAGTCAAATTCCTAAAATTTAAAGAATGCACATTCTTAAAATTAACGGAATTTAGAGGAAGTTTACCTGTCTTTCGATCCCTACCTTGGATTTGTGAGTGTCCCGAGCCGGATAGAACTCCGCCGAATTCAAAGGAAGAATGGTGGTTCGAATGGTCCTCACCAACCTCGTTCTTTCGTCATCGGTCCTCCTATGGGGAGCCATTGGTCCCAAACCGGCATCCATGTTGATTTTCCCTTGAAAATTTGAACAAAACTCGCAAAATGGGGGAGATTTTCTTCTCTCTTTTCTCTCTTCCTCGCCTGAAAAAATGGGGAAATGGTTCAGTTTTGCGTCGGCCTTGGCGCTGATTTGAACCTGGTCAAATTCAGGTTAAGTCCGGCCGGACTCTTTTTGCAGCTGAAAAGATTCTTTGCCAATTTGGCCCCTCAGCTTCTCGCAGTTTCAATTTTACCCCTTTTGGCCCCCAAAAGTGTAAAATTTCCCCACGTTAGACCTTTCTAACACCCCCACCCCCCGAGGTCAAGTCCCGTTAGTTTCTCGCTAACGCCCCGTCTCCCGACGTTAAATTTTGAGTTAGTTTTCACTAACGTTCGTCTCCAAACGTTAAATTTCCAGTTAGTTTTCACTAACGTTCGTCTCCAGACGTTAAATTTCAAACCGTCTTCGGACGCTAAATCACATTCCCGTCTCCCGACGTTAAATTTTCAGTTAGTTTTCACTAACGTTCGTCTCGGGATGTTAAATTTCCAGTTAGTTTTCACTAGCGTTTCGTCTCCAGACGTTAAATCTCAAATCAGTGTTTGACATTCAAACGCTCACTTCCGTCCCAAACCGACGTTTGACATTAAACGCTCAGTCCCGTCTTTGGACATTAAATCACAAATCCATCTCCCGACATCAAAATTCCCATTGGTTTTCACCAACGTTCATCTCTCCGGCCGCCAGTCGTAAGCCCGATCATCCCACCTCAGCGGCCAAAAAGATAAGCCCGCACAACAATCCCTCTTCGGCCATCTTCGTAAGTCCGAATACCTTTTCACTCCAGCAAGTGAACATTTAATTCCCCGGCAGTCGTCGTAAGCCCGATCATCCCACCTCAGTGGCCATCAAGGTAAGCCCGCACAATAATCCCTCTTCAGCCATCACCGTAAGCCCGAATACTCCTCCCCAGCAGGATCCTAAGACCATCCATCTAAGAAGAAACGTCAATCAACCCCCTTAGTTCCTAACTGACCCCGTCAGAACTCTAGACGCTTTTCCCCAGCAATGTGTCAGTCTCTCTCGAGACCACATCCCGTTCCTAACCCCGTCGTTAGAACGTCAATCCTTCCGTGTTGTTAATAACGCCAGTTTAACACAACCAGTCCCGTCATTTTCACCCTATCCCCAGCGGCTAAACCTGGCCGTCATCATAAGTCCAACACCCAAGGCACGAATGCCTTATCAATCTCAAGGCACGAGCGCCTTCATCTTAGGACAAACGCATCCTCGTAACTCCAGTCTGAGGAGCCACACGCCCTCAAATGTTTCAGTAATCTCGGTCTGAGGCGCCACACGCCCTCGTAAGTCTCAATAATCTCGGTTTGAGGTGCCACACGCCCTCGAATGTTTCAGTAATCTCGGTCTGAGGCGCCACACGCCCTCGTAAGTCTTAGTAATCTCGGTCTGAGGCGCCACACGCCCTCGTAAGTCTCAGTAATCTCAGTCTGAGGCGCCATACGCCCTCGAATGTTTCAGTAATCTCGATCTGAGGCGCCACACGCCCTCGAATGTTTCAGTAATCTCGGTCTGAGGCGCCACACACCCTCGTAAATTTCAGTAACTCCGGTCTGAGGCGCCACACGCCCTCAAAAGTCTCAGTAATCTCGGTCTGAGGTGCCACACGCCCTCATCTCAGGTTCAGATGCCTCCCAATAGTCTCCATTCAGGTTCAGACGCCTCAGAACAGTCTCGCTTAGGTCAAGGTCCCCACGCGCGGCTCCTTGCACCTACGAACTACGATCGGCTTGATTCCCGCTCGGGATACGTAGGAATTCTTTTGCTAAGGGTCCAGCCAACTGATCGCCCAGGTCTTTCAAAGTAAGGCATCCCCCGATTTGGATCCTTATCTTTTCAACGATGCCACTTCCTTCGGAAGTGACGTCGCTAAGGGGCTAACTGTAAGTACCCAAATTCGGATCGCCAAAATCCGTTAAAAGTTAACCGAAATCCATTAACTAGCCCGCTCCAGGTTAATCGGAACCCGTTAAGCTCCCCGTTCTCAAGCCAACGGGATGTCCCGGGACTGCCCCGTGCATCCCAATCTCGAAGCTTACTGAACAAAAGTCGTCGCACATAAAAGTACAGCTTCTCCTGAAAAACACACTTTCCGGCACTTTCCGAGGGCATTTCGGACATTTTTCGGACAGTTATTTAAAAAATGGACAAAACTGGGAATAATGACACGATATTCCATGCCCTGGTGAGTCACAGGACACGTGGCACGCATGCCGCAGCTACCTTGTCAACCTCAATCAGATTTCAGTGTGAAAAGACCAAAATACCCCTGGGATGCAGTCCCAGTCTGGCCGGACTCTTTCACAGGCAAACTAGAGTTGCCAGCAAGTCCCTCCAGTTTCCAAAGCTTCACAAACCCCCTGGAATTCAGCCTAAGTCCGTCCGGACTCTTTTGCAAATTTCACCTAAAAATACAGAGGTTTGTTAACATTAAAAAAAAAAAAAGAAAACTTACTCATTTTCTCTCTAAGCCACGGCCCAAACCAGTTTTAAACCTCCCCCGAGCCTCGTTTTGCCTCGATTTGCGTGAAAATCCCGTATTTCAACCAAACACGAACCAAGACACCTCGAAACACCGTTCCAAACACTAAATCGTATCCCGTATACGCCTCTCGAGTCAAAAGAGTCAACCCCTAGCCATAGGTAACACTCTCACTCCCTAAACCCTCGTTCCGTCTCGGTTTACGCGCTAGTCGCTACAACCGTTTCGGTCGAACATCATTGAAATGTAGACGTCACCGTCTAACGGGGTCCGATACGTTTTAGTCCCTGATCCTCTTCTCTTCCCCTAAGAGAAGTAATCTCAGGTTAAAACGGCGTTCCGGCCCCATTCCATTACTTTTATGTCATTTACAATTCCGGATCGTTTGATCCGTTGAACGTTCTTTACTTTCATGTCATTTACAAATTCCGGATCGTTTGATCCGTCGATCGTCATTTACTTTACGCAACATTACTATTCCGAACCGTTTGTTTCGTCGAACGCACCTTTAAAATCCGGGTCGTTTGATTCCGTCGATACCGCACTTTAAATACTATCATTTACAAGTTCGAGCCGTTTGGCTCATGATAGTATTTAATTATCAAAGTTCGAGTCGCAAAACGATTCGTTGATCGCATACTCATTTAATGCTTTTTTCCCGTAAAATAGATAACAATGTAATGTCTGGTTCAAAACCGGAGTTCGACATTCAAACTCTCTTTTAAAAACGCGCGAAGTGACGTTTGGCATCCAAACGATCACCTTCAAACTTAAAAAGCCGACATTTGACATTCAAAACTCATTTAATGCTTTTTTTTCCGTAAAATCGCTAACAATGACATGCCCGGTTCAAAACCGGAGTTCGACATTCGAACTCTCTTTCAAAATGCGCGAAGTGACGTTCGGCATCCAAACGATCACCTTCAAACTCAAAATCCGACGTTTGACATTTAAACGCTCTTTTCTTAAAAAGTCAACATTTGACACTTAAAAAGATCAAAAATCAGTCTTCGCGCCTCTTTTCCTAGAAAACTCCAAAACCGACGTTTGTCATTCAAACGCTCGTCTTTTCAAAAGGATTCACATAATCAACATTTGACATTCAAATCAAGATTAAGCTTGTCATTCAAGCCCCCCATTTTCAAAATGCAAACACACACACACACACACACATTTTCGAGAAAGGTAGAAAGACTCGGGTGATCTCAACATACTCTTCCCGAAACGTAACGTGACCTCCGAACATAACAATCTCTGGTACTCACAAAAGCTTTTTCCTCGTTTTTGCTACCAATAAAAATGACACCCCTTTTCAAAGCTTTTTCCTAAGTTTTTGCTACCAATAAAAAGGGCACCATTTTTCACAAAAGCCGTTTTTCAACGTTTGGGCTCAAAATACAAAATCGCGTGACGACTCCTCTCCTTCCCGAAAGCGAGGTCTCAAACACCAACATCCGCGAAAGACAACCGCCTTTTTGCCGCGCGCGAAATCCGGGTAATTTCAATTAGACTTATCCAATGATCGTTCATCTTGCGGGGGCATATTAGGAATATGATATTGTCATAATATTATATTCTATATTATCAAGTATATATTGTTTGTATTAGAATAGAACTCTAAATATTTTAATATATTTAGAAGAATATGTAACTTAATATTTGTATTAGAATAGAATTTTGACTCTTTGTAAATCCTATAAATATGTACCTCTAGTGACGTAATAAAATTGAGTCTTTCATATTATTCCTCTCTACCTTCTTCTTCTTCTATGATTTCTAATACTTTTCGTCTCATTTTACTCTTGGGAAAAAGAGAGATGAAGAAGGTTCTCACTTCTAAGAATCACATATGTAATCATTTTCTTCTTTGTAAACAGTTGTCGAGTTTTATTAGCAAAATTCTTTAGCCATAAAGTTAATTAAAAAATTATTTTTGCTTCTTGAACTACTCCCTCCCTCCCACGTCATTGTGAACCATTTTTTCGGGCACAATAATTAAGAAATATTATTAAGATAATGAAAATGTGTGATAGAAAATGAAGAGAGAGAATGAGTGGAGTTAATAGTAGGTTGGTTGAATAAATTGTATAGTGAAAAATGAAGAGAGAGAATGAGTGGGTGGGTAGGGTGAATATAAAATAATAAATTTGTTTCCATTTTGAGTAGTTTGCATTCACGTGGGACGGACCAAAATGAAAATAAATTTGCATTCACGTGGAACGAAGGGAGTATTCGTTTAGTTCCGTTGTAATCTCTTGAGATCAGAGCTCAAATGTGACTATATTTGAATACGTCTATACTATAGTTTGGATCCGATTATTGTTATTGTGTACACCCCTCCCCTCAATCCCGAGCATGAGAATTAAGAAAATATATATAATATTAAATTGATGTGAATATAGATAATGAGGTCGGAATTATAAGTGGACATAAAATAACAACAAATGAAAGCATTTATATAAAATAAGTGGCTGCATACATAAGTACAAAAATTATAAACACAAAAATGACACACAAATTAATAATAATTATATTCTTTTAGTTTTGTAATGTTATCATTATATGTTGTAGTTGAAATTTACATGGAAGTCGGATATCGACGAGACGTCGGTTAAATATATTTTCAAGCAACAGTATTCGAAGTTATTTCGGGATCATATTGATAACATATTTATCTATCCTTAATTAGTTTAATTAACAATGATTATACTCTTTTAATTTTATAATGTTATTATTATATGTTTACGAGATATTCATATTTTTTATAGGTATGACGAAGTCTAAATTTTATATTAAGCGGCTCGCGAAGGAATTACAGCCCTTGACACCTCCTTGGATGACCGAGGAGGTGTTTCTTTGCTTTTGCGAACATTGGTCGTCGGATGGGGCGATAGCAATCGCCCAACAGGCTCGGGCAAATAGAGCAGGCTCCACGGGGTCAGCGACAAAGCATACGATGGGGACGATACCAGTCGACGAGCATCACTACCGTATGGTATGTATGTTAGTTTAAATGTAGTAGTGTATGCATGCTTTGAAATCAGTTTATGTACGTATGTTAGCTGGGGAGCCATTTTGATGCTATGAAACCCATGATTTTAGTTTAATTGACTTTGAAACCAAACATGATGGTTGTATGCACGTTGTTGGTGAGTGTTAGTGTAAATGATAAGAAATACATGGGGTGTTAGTTTAAGTGTTGTGTATGCATGCTTTTAAATAGGTTTATGTACGTATGTTAGCTGGGAGCCATGTTGAAGCTATGAAATCCATAGTTTTAGTGTAAATGTAGTGTATGTTTCCTTTTCTAAGATTACCCCTAAATCCTAATGAATTAAGTACATATTATACTCACAACTTTAGTGATTAAAGAGAACATTTTTTTATCACAAGGATAATATGGGAAGCTAAATGTTGCGCATTTATACCATTTCAAAATAATAATCTCGCTTATTTTATTTATAGGAAAAGGAACATGGCCCGGATATCAGTTTTTTGGATGTTTTCGTTAGCACCCATGTTCGAACTCCTATATCGCCCGATCAACCTCCGCAATGGGTTGACGATCGCTTTGCATTGGCCTTTGTAAGTAAACTATCATTAAATGACTTGCTTTTGAATATGTAAATTTATTTATGTACATTACATTGTGTATATGATTATATTTGTTTGTTTTATTTTGACAGAGTAGATATCAAGTCGCCGTTGTTCCCGATACGCCTCCCGGCCAGCCCGTTCCCTTCGTGCCTGATGTTTGGCGCTCGGTCACCTCGGATGGACATCCAAAGAGAGGAGACCGAGTGTTAGGGATGGGGGATTACGGACTGCAATGCCCATCGACGTCGACCGGCCGTCGGCCAAATGTTTTCATGCCCGATACTTGATATAATGCTTCGAGGATCGATGATCTGGAGGCTCAGCTGGCTGAGGAGAGACGATTGGCTGCAGAGGATCTTTTGGAGGCTCAGGCACAGGCTAGGGCAGAGCTTGAAAAGCATCAGGAGGAGACGGATCGTAAATTTGCGTTGTTGATGGCCCATATGCAGAATCTATAGCGCGGCGGTAATTTCCAGCTTCCCCAATCCCCCCCCCCCACGCCCGAGTTGATTTCGTACTATTTTATACTTGTTTGTAATAACATTTGTGATATTTTTTTGTATATTAAATTTTGGGTACTGGGATGTCCCCTCCCCGCTCCGCCTCCCCACCGATTTAGTACCCGCGGGAGCCCCAGCCCCCCTCCCCCCTCCCCCCTCTCGATTTGGTACAGTGATATTTGATTTTTTAGTTTGGTATGGTGATATTTGGTTTTTAGTTTTATAGTTTTAGTTTTATCATTTGAATTTTTATATCAGGTACAAAAAAAAATTGATTTATTGATATTTTAAATTATTTTTTTTATTTTATTTCATTATCAGCGACGAAAATTTCCGTCGCTGTATTAATAATATTTTAATTAAATTTTTTATTCCAGCGACGAAAATTTTCGCCGCTATATCAATTAATTTTAATTTAATTTAATTTTTATTTTCACCGGCGAAATATTCCGTCGCTGGAATAAAAATTTAACTAAAATTAATTAATACAGCGATGGAAATTTTCATCGCTGAATTAATTTAATTTAATTAAATTTTTATTTCAGCGACGGAAATTTCCGCCGGTGAAATTAAAAATTAATTAAATTAAATTTTCTCAGCGACGGAAATTTCCGCCGCTGAATTAATTCATTTTAATTAAATTTTTATTTCACCGGCGGAATATTCCGTCACTGAAATAAAAATTTAATTAAATTATATTAATTCAGCGACGGAAATATCAAAAGTTCACCGACGGAATTTAATTCCGTCGGTAAAATCAAAAGTATACCGACGGAATTTGGTCCGTCGGACCACTGCGGCGGGATCTTAGCGGCGGACCATCGACGGAATTTTTCCGTCGGTATACTTTTGGCGACGGAATTTTGACTTTAGCGGCGGAAATTTCCGCCGCTAAAACATGTTTTTCTGGTAGTGAACAGAGGATGCTTGTTTCTGGACAGTGTTGCTCGGTCGAGGCTTATGCCTTGCTCGACCGAGCAGTTCCTGAGCTAGTGAAATGTTGTGGCTGACTCTTGTTTGACTTTACCATTCACCCAATATTTGACCTAATATTCCAACACTAGTCCCACCTCGGCACCGAAGTATTGGTTCGGTGACAAATTAATGTTAAATGGTGTATATTTTGTATTTGAATATTAAATATTTGTGACAATTTCTTTTGTTTATTTAACTAGTGATAATATTCAATTGAATATTTGTTATCGTAAAAAACTATAGTATATTGTAATTTATAGAACCGATGGAACTGGATCAGAATCGGATCGGAACCGGACCATTAGAACCAGACCAATAGGGCATGTCCTATAATGTAATAGTTTGGTCTTAGTCATAAATTTTTACAAAACCGAAGTATTGATCCGATTCCAATTTTCTAAAATTTTGATAAAAATCGAACCAATTCAGACCGTGAACACCCCTCGTCACCAACCAAACCACATGCATCACCACAATACCACCACCATCAACATAAAACTACCACCATCAACACATACACACACATTCTGATTTAAAGAAAACACATACACTAATTAGTAAAGGTTCGATGATTTAATTCACTTTTAAAGCTAATTTGATCAAGTTAAGTGGTAATTGCTTTTAAAAAACTACCACTGCTTCTGTAAATCAAGTCCCCAACATTATCAGCAAAGGCGAATGGATAAGTGCCATTGATGTGAGTTCAAAGTCTCTTTCTTAATTGTTGTCGGCCTCTTTCTACAAGTTCGCTGATGATAAAATTGGAACATCAGACCCTGATTGGCGTTCACCTCCAAAACTTTGGACCGTGATTTGTCATTTCCCCTTTAAAGTTTTACAAATTGAAAAAATAATCTAAAAACATTGTTGTATTCGTATTTTTCAAATTCAAATAACATTTATGATCTCAAAGAATAATTCTAGCATATTTTTATAAAATAATATGAAGGATACAATATGTTTGGTCATTATTAATGTAATACAGCCGTTTTTATTAAAAAAACCCCTATCAATAACATTAAATTATTGGAACTACCGAATAAAACTTTGTCATTATTTACAAAAATAAATAAATAAAACTTTGTCATTAATTTAATGCTTTTTTTTGAAGCATGCTTATTGACAATATTAATTAATCTAATATAGGGATTTATATAAATATAATGGTCTTATAGTTCCTACTACGTGCTCTAACAAATGCATTAATAATGTCTTTATGCTAAACCACAAAAAATACTTTACGGTATGCTTTTTAAATTTTTTAGCACTCACTTCATGTAGAGTTTCTTATACTCTCTTCGTTACAAAATGATATTTTCACTTCTTTTTTTTTGCTGTTGTTACGAAAGAACTTCGAGCGATTAAAACTTGTTAACAATACATCATCAACATTAATATCAACAACAAATTTTAGATTTTCATTACTATAATTAAATCAATCTAAAATTATAACTCAAAGTTCGTTCATAATAATAATGACTAAAAGAATGAAAATATTATTTTGAAACAGACACAACAGAGGGAGTAATATTTAAAAACAATCAAATATTAGAGCGATTTGCATATAAAGCCACCTCCATCATCAAGATGGTTAGTCATAATTTTTCGAAAATTAAGTATGATTAAAAATAGAACATGACAATAAACCATTTTTTTATTATAATAATAATAATAATAATAATAATAATAATAATAATAATAATAATAATAATAATAATAATAATAATAATGTTGGAATTTTGGTTTTGAAAAAGTGAGATTTGACTTACTTTTGACCAAGAATTTCATAAGGTTTCATTTTAGGAAAATGAAAATTGATTGCATATTAATAATCTAAATTTGGAGTAGATTAATTTGATATATTTACTTTCTCAAAACTAATTTGTGGTGAATGAGTTAATGCTCAAAGTATGCAAAATGAAATGGGTTTATGAAGAGTTTATGGGATATGAAAGAGTTATCCCACATTGCTTTAAGAAGGAAAGTAATGCTTGTTTTTTGAATAGAACCATCCAATGAAGGAGTCATCAAATTGTTATCTCCTTGGACCAACCAAGTGGACCATTGAGCCATCCATACAACTAGTGGCCCAATAGTGGTAATTTTGGACTAGCTTCAAATTGGCACATGAACCGTGAAGGGCGGAATGGGCAATTTAGGGCACTTTGTCACAGTTTAAGGTTTTTACTTTTCTTTTTAGTCTTACTCAGTTTAAGGTTTTTAGTTGCTTTACTATCTAAAATTGAAAATGTGATCTACTTGTTATTTTCACAACAAAAACTCCCTATATACTTTCTCTCTCCTACTTTTACTTTTCATACTCACAAAAATTATTTTTTCTTAATTTCCGTGCTAAGTTAAACTAAAAACTTTAAATCGGGACAAACGGAGTATAAGTTTTACGTGCACTACAAAATATTTTATATACATTTTAGTAAAAAATGTATTTTTACAATTGTTCAATATATTTTATATTGCGCTGTGCATTTTTTACTATTGTAGTATGCTTTTTACTGCTGCAGAAAAACAGTGCGTAGCAGTTCCACGGCTCTGAAACACTTGTATTTATAATATGAAGTTTCATTTTATGAAACTAGCGCAGAAGTTTTATTTAGTTAATGTATCTGAGCTGGGAGTAGCTGTATGAGAAAGCAAAACAACTGCCTAATGCGTTCAATGTTGAAGGAAAAGCTCATAGAACATCTATAGATAAAAAATATGAGGGAAAAGAAATTAAGATATAAAAAACAAACCTCTGATGCAAGATAGAAACGTCTTCTTCCTCCAGTATCAAAAAAGAATGAGAAATCAGAGGGATCATCATGTGGAACATAATTTGGTTTAAACGACGCAAAGTCAACAAGATAAAGCCAATTCCAAGAAGTGACCAACACGTTCTCACACTTGATATCCCCTGTTCTCACACTTGATATCCCCTGAAACAATTAAAACCTTGAAACCATGAACAGGAACAATAATCCTTGATTACAGTATAACAACAACCTTAAATTATTGATCTCACCATGACAAACACCATTATCGTGGCTTTGTTTCAATGCATAAAGCAACTAGAAAAAAATCAAAACATAAGAGCTAAGACAAAATGTGCTAATAAAATTTCTCAATTTCAATAGTACTACATAGAAAGAGAAAGTTTACCTGAAAAGCTAACCATTTTTTCTCAACAAGTCTGAGAAAAGGACGTGTAATTTTCCTTCCCACGCTTCGGAGTTTTGGAAAGAAATGAGAGGAAATAAAAGAAAATTACATTTGTACCCTCACAACAAATGACTCAATGGTTGCAGCAGTAACAATTTTCCATCAGAATGGTTTGAGCATATTTACTCATAAGCTACTACAACTCACAACAATTTTCCATCACAATTTTACCCTCGCTCTTATAACAACACACCAGCAACAATAAAAGTATAATGCAATATCCAGTTAAGCTCTAGTGCTGCAATTCAAAATAGAAGTTTCTTAAAAATAAAGAGAGAGTGAACTTAAAGACTTAACTAGAAATTTAGAACTAAAATAGGAATAGCAAAAGGGAAGGTGTTTCAACATGAGAAAAACCATAAGAACCAACAGCACATAAATCCAAAAAGAACTTCTAACACCTTTTAAATTTTTTCAGATTTGATAAACTAGCTTCTCCAAAGACACGAATCATCCCTTTTTTGGATAACCAAATAACTTCTTCGCTTTTTCAGGATTATCGGTTAGTAATTCAAATGCATCATCAAAAAATTTGCCTTCTACACCCATCTTCTCCAATTCCTTCGTAATTTCTTCCGATGAAATCACTCTAGACCGAAATTTTGCAATTGACGCACTTGATTCCAAAATAGCATCGGTGCTTCTTTCAATTGCATTGAAAATTTTATCAAGTGAAGTTTTCATTACCTCTTCCATAGTTTCAGTCTTCTTCCTTTTTCCTTGAGACGCTATTATAAACTTAAATCCCTAATAATCAAACCCCTAATTATTGAGTTAAGTATCTTTTTCATCCCTAAACTATTTAAAGTTTTACCGTTACGTCACCAAACAATTTATTTTTTCCATTTGATCCTTGAACTCTATTTCATTCATTGATTATGTGATCCTTCTGCTAAAGGGCCGTTCAGATTTGCGACAGAGGGGAGGAGACTTCTCTGCGTTAAGCGCACATTTTATGGGGGAGGGTTTTTAATTTTTTCAGTTTATGATCACTAGTTTAATGTTCTATATTTTAACCCCCTCATTTCAACATTGATTAATCAACACCATATATGTAAGAACTCTTTCCCAACATGACACTTTTTCAAAAAGTATTTCCCAAAATGTCACACTTTTAAAAGTATTGACCAGAATAGCCTAATTTTTAGAATTCGCGGTTGGCAACTGCGTTTTCAAAATTGAATTCGCAGTTGCCAACCGCGTTTAAAAAAAAATTAGAAAAATTATAAACCCGCGGTTGCCAACTGCGAATTCATCAATGAAAACGCAATTGCCAACCGCGAATTTTAAAAACTAGGCTATTCTGGTCAATACTTTTAAAAGTGTGACATTTTGAAAAATACTTTTTGAAATAGTGTCATTTTGGAAAAAAAATTATATATGTAAAACATGATAGTCATCTTGCCACATCAACAATGTTAACGGCAAAAACTCCCTATATACTTTCTCTCTCCAACTTTTACTTTTCATACTCACAAAAACTATTTTTTCTTAATTTCCGTGCTAAGTTAAACTAAAAACTTTAAATCGGGATGGACGGAGTATAAGTTTTACATGCACTACAAAATATTTTATATACATTTTAGTAAAACAATGTATTTTTACAATTGTTCAATATATTTTATATTGAGCTGTGCGTTTTTTACTATTGTAAGAAGAGTCCTACTTTCCTTTTTGGTCCGTCCCAAGCTTAGAGCCCTTCTTTGTTTTATTCCCAAAATGGCAAATAATGAATAGTGTTTTGGACATTTATACCCTCTTCTTTTCATAGAACTACAAATAAACCTATACTTACTATACTACTTTTTATTCACTTGAATCATAAACAAATAGTGTTTTGGACAATTATATTCTCAATCCACTTGTCATTGTTCACTCATTTCTCAGTGTATTCTTAATAAGCGTGCAAATACTACTACTCTTGAAGTGGGGCGAAGGTAGTATTTATAATGTGAAGTTTCACTTTAGGAAAAAATAAAAGACACTTACGAATTTTACTACGACGAGAAGAATGCCGCTGCAATTGTCGCACCCCACACAACATGGGCTACGGCGCCGTCACCACTCACCGGCATCGGGAATAAGGCACTCCGACAGGCGACAGGTATGGACTCTCTTTTCCCTCTCTCTGTCCTTCCCTAGGCCCTCCTATTATAAATCCCTAATAATCAAACCCCTAATTATTGAGTTAAGCACTTTTTCATCCCTAAACTATTTAAAGTTTTACCGTTACGTCACCAAACAATTTATTTTTTCCATTTGATCCTTTAACTCTCTCTTTCATTCATTGATTATGTGATCCTTTGTTAAGGGGACCTTCAGATTTGCGACCGAGGGGAGGAGACTTCTCTGCGTTAATTAAGCACACATCTTATAATGGGGGAGGGTTTTTAATTTTAAACTATAATCTTCCTTAATGTTTGAAGTTGTAGTGTATTTATTTATGACCATTGATATTAGAGTATATTTGTTTATGGCCAATGGCTTTGTTTGTTGGGGAATTTGTTTTTGTTGAAATATATTATTGTTTCATTTTCACTTTTACTCATTATATGCATTTGAAACAGTTTTGAAAAATTATTTCAAAAAATTGAAACCCTCACAATATACTGATCAAGAGCCTCAAGTTCAAGGGACTAGTGTCCAAGAGAATGTGATAGAGCCCATTCAAGATGTTGTCCCAGATCATAATGCCCAAAATCCAAATTCTGAAGTGCCTAATTCTCAAATACCTATTACAAAACCCAATATCCAAGAGCCCAATGTTCCAGCATTAAATGCTCAAGATAATATCCTAGATTTTCTCAAAGCCTTCATTCTGATCCACAACTAGAGTCTGATATAGCATCAAATGCTCGAGATAATATCCCAAGATTCCTCAAAGCCTTCATTCTTATCCACAAGTAGAGTCTGATATGACTCAACTTGTGTTTGACCTTGGTATGCGACCTTTGATTTACAGTCTTGCTCGAGACAGCAAAGGGTTGGAAAATATTCAAAGAACTTATTTGTTGAAGGGCCTTTCTCAACCAAAAGTTCATGAATTTAAAAAGTCGGAATCTCAGGATCAAATTGCAAATTTGATTCAAAATGGTACAAAAAATATAACTGGTTCAAATATAGTACAAGCAAAGATGCATACTCCCTCCGTCTCATTAGTATTAGCACAAACACTGTTTGCGCGGGAATTAAGAAATATGATATTTTAATAAAATGTTGTGAGTGTAAAAGAATGAGTGGAGAGAGAATGAGTGGAGGGTGTAATAAATTATAATGGTGTTGTGAGTATTAAAATAATGTAGGAGAGAGAATGAGTGGGATTGGGTGAATATTTTATTAATATAAAGTTTCCTTTTTGGGAGTGTGCGGATATTAGCGGGACGCCCAAAAAGGAAAGTGTGCTAATATTAGCGGGACGGAGGGAGTATATTGCTTATATTGTTATCTCTTCAAACCCGAGTCGAAGCAAGGGGGTGGTAGAACGTTTGTGACCGAATGATTTAGAAATTGGAAAAAGATTTCAACAAAGTTGAAGGAGCATGCGGGAGATGTCAATAGTTCTCATAACAACCGTTATATTCTAGGCCAAAATTTACATAAATCGAAGCAGCACATTGATCACACTTTAGCCAAAGTTTCGGAAGCTAATGCTTCTCACCTTCGTCTTCTCACTTATGAGAATCTCATGTAATAATTTTTTTCTTTGTAAACAGTTGTAAAGTTTTATTAGCAAAATACATTAGCCATAAAGTTAATTTAAAAATTATTTTTGCTTCTTGAACTATTCGATTAGTTCCGCTGTAATCTCTTGAGATTCGACTATAGTTTGAATCCGTTTATTGTTATTGTGTACACCCCTCCCCTCCGTCCCAACTCAAATTACAAAACGTTGTCAGTGCACGAGAATTAAGAAAATGTATATAATATTAAATTGATGTGAGTATGAATAATAGGGTCGGAATTATAAGTGGGACATAAAATAGCAACAAATGAAAGCATTTATATAAAATAAGTGGCTGCTTTTATTCTGAAACATAAGTACACAAATCATAAACACACAAACAAACGACACACAAAAACAAAAACAAAAGTTTGCAACAACCAAAGGAAGTAATGACAATGACGACCATGGGCAGAGATGACGGATCTATTTATTTAGAGACTTGGCCTGATAGCAGCAGTGAAGCCACTTAGTTCATCAAAATAGTTATTCCAAACCATAACTCCTCCATACTTTGGTGTCCCTTTAATGAATGGAATAATTTCAGATTCAAATACACCTGGAGAAATATAGCCACTAATCCCCGCTTCAATGGAAGCCAATGTCCCGAAAAATATTTTCTGAACGGGAAGAGTTCCCCATAGATCCCATGCAGCCCTAAACGCGGTTACATTAGTAGGGTCATACTCGCATGTTTGTTCATTGGCATATAAATTGTAGAAATGGAGAAACGCATAATCAACGACCCCAGTGTCGTAGGCCCCACCAAACCTTCTTATAGCGGTTGGCCACGTCAAACATGGAGATGATCCGGTTATGTAAACCTTTCTAATGGAGGTGCTATAAGATGATAGCCTTGTGACAACCGGAGGGTAGTTTTGTAAACCTCCGCGAATGTCAAAGTCTATGCCGTCTAGTACTGCCGGCCCAAATGGTCTAGAGGTCGAAACTCCACCAAGGAACGTGTTCCAAAGATAGTCCGCGAGCGCAACACTTTGGCTATCTACGGTCGTTAAGCTATACCCACCGGGGGGCCCACCAAGGGAGACTAGTATCTTAACACCTCGCCTTTGGCATGATCGGATGTCGTTGCTGAGCAATCGGCATCCGCCATTAGATGGATCACAATGGCCGGACAAACTCAACACCGGTGCCCTGATGTTGCCAAAACTTGAAAGGAATGAAATGATAACAAAGTCGTAGCTGCCATAAGTACATGTGTCCGCCAAACTTCTTTCCCTACTATCGCGGCCCCAGTAGGTCACGACCTCGCCTGCAGCGTTGGTAGTGTTGTCTGCCGATGCTACAACCATTTCTATGTCGAGCTCTCTAGCGGCATCGGAGACCAACACCACATAATGGAAGGCTAGGAAGAAGGTGAGAAAAACTATAAGCGCTGAACAAATTTTGACAGCCATTAGTATGGAGCTTTTTTATTTAGCTTCTTTCTTTGGCTAGTCAATGGGGGTGATTTTCTTGGGTAATGGAGATACCTATTTATAGCAAACAATTTCCTTCAACATTATAATAAGTTTGGGTTTTGAAGCAACATTATATTAGGGTTGTTAACTAACGTTAATTCAGATTACATGTACAGTATGTTATTATTATTATTATATTTTTTTTTGAGAGGACATGTACCATATGGTTACACTTTCAAATAATGCAATGGTACTTTGCATTATTTTTCTCCTCGTGGTCCAATCTTTTGAATCTATTTTTGTTTGACAATTTTTTTATTTTTTTCCTTCAAAACATAATTTGAAAAAATTCCTTTTGAATTTATTTTTGTTTGACAATTTTTTTATTTTTTTCCTTCAAAACATAATTTGAAATATAAGAATTATATATAAGACACTATAGTTTATTTTGTTTTAGTGCTAGATCATATATACCTACTCATAATAATAAGTGCATTTCAAAAATCCGTTAGAAACATTAATACAAATTGGATTAAAATACCCCTCTATCCTTATATTTTTGCACATCGTGCAACATGTCATCCTAATTAATTTTATCAAAAGTTTCAAAATTAAATATTTAAAGATGGCAAATGACAAAAGGTCCAAAGTTTAGGGGTTTCAAAATTAAATATTTAAAGATGGCAAATGACAAAAGGTCCAAAGTTTAGGGGGGGGGGGGGGTTGTGTGTGCCAATCAGGTCAGGTCTGATGTTTTAATTTTGTCAATTTAATATCCAAAGTTACAAACGTTAGTCAAATTAAGATTTTTGGACGAAAATTCAAAGAAAAACCCATTAAGTAACACATGCCTTACATGTGGGACTTAACTGCGGTTATTTATGATTATATGCCCAATCTACCCTTTATTCATAGACCTAAATTGACAAGTCTAAATATTTTTCAATGTATAACTTTTTTAATATATTTTTTGCAGTAAATTCTTTTAATATTTTAAAATTATTATTTTTATTTTTTTAAGAAAATACTATTTATATTATAAAACATTATTATATATTTCTTTAATAATTATATTACCCTTTCCCCTACTGACCATCAATAACCACCGTCACCGACCACATGCATCACCACAATACCACCACCATCAGCATAAAACTACCACTATCAACACACACACACTGATTTAAAGAAAACACATACACTAATTAGTAAAGGTTCGATGATTTAATTCACTTTTAAAGCTAATTTGATTAAGTTAGGTGGTAATTGCTTTTAAAAATTGTTGGACAATTGTGTAGGCTTCTCAAGAACTTAACTAGAAACTTAACAGAAAAGGATAACGGAGATTGGAAACAAAGGAATTCAAGTCGAGTCTTGTATTTAATACAATCTCCGTAAGAAGTTATTGCCCCGCACAGGTGCTTACGGTTTATATGGCAATCTTCTAGTAAGATAAAACGACTTATAAGCAAATGATAGGAGCACTCCAAATCAAATACTCTAGCGAACAACACAATGTTTGGAACTTTGGACTTTGAAGGATTTAATGCAACAATATGCAATGATTTGGGTATGTTAATCTATCTTACTAGAGGGTAGGAAGGGTCAGAATACTGTGTATGTTAATTGAAATTAGGAGGAGGATGTATATATAGAGAGTCAAAGGGTTTGGTGGCTTTTCCCTTGAAAAGTCACAACTTTTCGGGTATAACAGCACTTGCACGGCCGTGTCCAATGAACTGCACGGTCGTGCAAGGCAATATGCACGGTCGAGTTCATGGCTCTGCACGGTCGAGTGGCAAGGCAAGGCACGGTGCACGGCCGTGTCCTAGACACTTGCACGGCCGTGCAGAAAGCTTCTTCGGCACTGCTCGTCGACCCTTTAGCCACAACAAGTCCACACCAATTTTGGGACCAACCCAAAACACACTTTGACCCAATATTTAAGTTACAAATCATTTGTCATTAATTTCTCATTCACACGGAAATGGTTTTGAGACTTTAAATGAGTTATATATAATCTACAACAAATGTAGATTACCATTTGTAACTAGTTCCGTTAACACATAACGAACTTCCGTTAGAAATCTAGATCAACGTTAAGTTAAACTTAACTTTCCGTTATCCATTTCCAACAATCCCCCACATGAATGACAATTAATGCATGTATGCAAATTCGTCCAAAGTTCCGGCGAACTATTATTACATCGGGATAGATAGCTTGTGGCCTTGAATCTTCCCTAGTGAAATATTATCGGATATACTAGTCATTTGGTAGCGAGTCGCTTTGAACCGGTGTTTGTCGGGTGTATACCAAGACAATAATACTCACATAATAACAGCTCTAACAATTGTTGTTCTCACGTTTTGTCCATTTTGGCCACTGGACCGTATCTCATTCATAAGCGTTCATTTAGAGGCGGCCGAATTACCTCTCGCTTTATATAGGTGATTCTCACTATAAGGAGTATCATGCACTACTCCACCCGTAGGTATAGAAATCATTAAAAGTTTTCTCAACTTATCCTCACCACTGTTGCATGTGCTAGTACTTGGACGTTACGGGAATGAGTATTCAACATCTCTAGGTTAATAAACCGAGTTGTTGTTTCCAAGTAACTCTACTAGAACTTATAACTTGGTTGTCTCATTGAACCAAGGGCTTGGGATCTCCATTTCTCAAGGTTGAGTGTCCGCTATAAGTTCTTTTGTTGTGGGTTTTAAAACCCATTCCCCTTAACGGTTTATACGGTTGATCTTTATTACTACCACTTAGGTAGACGGATCAATTTGACTTCACATGGCTAGTTGTGACAGTCGCATTTTGAGATCAATTGTACTATGATAGTGTGTCTAAGACCATTATGTCTAGACTTACCATGACGTTCTACACCTTTTCCTAATTTTTCATTGTCGTCACAATGCCTTAGGTCATGTAGACACAAGCTTATTCCACGAAGGAATATCTTCTAAGACCATTCAACTTACATAGGAATTGTAATCTTTTAATCATAAGTATATTCTTAAGTACACCAAGTACTTATGATTATACTAATCCGGTGATTGATGACAATTACAATTAGACCTTTAGTCTATCTAGAATGATCAGTCCCTTCGAGTGATCAAATTCTTCTATCGGTCAGTTTCTTTAAGTGGTTATTATCTCTGTACCGTTTCGACTTCCCAAAAAATTAGTATCTCTAAGTGGTTTGACCTCCTTAGAGTCTACTTTTCAGGAATCTATTTTACAGAGAATACCTCTCAAGAATCTATTTGAATTTTCGAAGTACTTTCTTTTCAAGATAATGGAATTGTGATAGGACTAATCCTTCTGATGTTCTAGAAATCTTTATTTCTAATATGACATCGGCTAATCCCATATCTTTCATGTCAAAGTTCTGCTTTAACATATCTTTGGTATTCATGATCAATTCATGACTACCATTGTTATCCACGTAAGGACAGACTATTAACAAATGATTCAGATGTTCTTTTAATGTATGTAGACACATTTGTCACATTCATTAATCTTGAATCCATTTGATAACATAGTTCTATCGAACTTCTTATGCCACTGTTTAGTTGCTTGTTTAGTCCATATGAATACACAAGTAGATCCAACACGGTTGTGCGACATAGAACGCTCTGTTGTGTCATTTTGGATAATCTTGCATGAATCATAATGTCCTTTTGACAACTATCCTGGCTTTCTACTTATCAACAGATCCATAGGCTTTATACTTTCTTTTTAAGAATCCAATTGCAACCTAATGGTTTGCAACTTGGAGGGAGATCTACCAATTCCCAAGTATTATTAAGCATTATGAATTTTTATCTCACTGTTAATAGCCTCTTTCCAGAACGAACTATCCGGACCAGATAACGCTTCCTTAACAGTTGCTGATTCGTTTTCCAACATAAATGATAGAAAATCAGGACCAAAAGACTTTTCCACTCTTGCCCTTTTACTACGTCTAAGTCCTTCATCCTTAACTTTGAGATGGACCGTTTGTAGTCTAATATTTAAAGGTTTCATCCTTGGCATATCTAGTTTTGCAACCCAACGGTTCGCATAGGAAGATCAACCATCTTCCAAAATAGAATAGGATGCATTTGTCCTTCAACTGTATCTTGGTTTTTTTTTCTTCTTATTAAGAAGACCACCACCGTTTCTATAAATTTTCTTATTTAAAATTTATGCATTT
The DNA here is from genome assembly GCA_022495995.1 of Adenophora triphylla var. japonica. Lineage (NCBI taxonomy): Eukaryota > Viridiplantae > Streptophyta > Magnoliopsida > Asterales > Campanulaceae > Adenophora > Adenophora triphylla. The sequence goes on along the minus strand of JAFEMH010002264.1, from coordinate 297,207 downwards.
CCTATCATTTCAAGGAAGTATATTCTCAAAGAATATAACATGTCTTGCTTAAGTATTTCTACTTTAGCCGAATACCCCCACAGTTTAGGTATTTATAAAACAGCTTACGAATACTTCAAATTCGTTAGGAGTTTTTATCATCAAATAACTTCCACATATATGATGATTCATTCTTTTAACTGTTAACAGTTTAACAGTTTCTGTTAATACTAGAAGTTCATATCAATAGAACTTATGTATTTAGCTTGTACCCCCACACTTGAGGTGTACCTCCACATATCAAATATTTTATGAATGTCCTAATTCACATTTAATATTTTCTTTTATGTGGAGTCATTTAATTGTAATAACCAAGTTATCTACAATGTCTTTCATAGTCATATCTATGTTTAAGTGAGGTCTCTTCAACCATTTTTCCCGTAAGGAAACTCGTTTGAAGAATCTTTGCATTTTCATTTCAAATTTGTTCGTCACAAATCTATATGCAATCTTTGTTAGTTTGCATATCCAATGGAAACGTAATCCATGGTTTTGGGTCCTATCTTAACCTCTTTAGGTTTAGATATTTCTACCGTTGCTAGGTATACCCATATAAGATGGAACTTATCAATAAGGAGTTCACCATCTCCTTAAAAGATCTATCTTCCTTTTTCAATTGATTTGAGTGTGTAAGAAGCATTCGTTTGATAAATAAGTGTCAGCGTCCCAACAATTATTTTTCAAACGGTACTACATACTAACCACCTCTATCACTTCGAAACTCTTAATTGCTAGTTAAGATGAATCACAAACCTTATTGTTTACTTAAAACTTTAAGGTTTTACTATTCCAAAAGACGAACTTTTGCATTATCAAATGCAATCATAAATAGAAGTAAAGAACTATCTATTTACTATCTCTGGTTTGAACTGATTTCTACAAAAGAAATCACAATTGATTTGCGAATCAACTTCATCTTAGGTAGTAATTTTAAATTAACTCGTCGACTTAGTGAATTTAAATTTACACGACCTAAATGAACACGCCATAACAATTGGAACACTTCAAACCAAGTAAATAAAATCTGAAATTTTATTCTTCGCACTTAGGCGGATAAACAATTACAATTTAAGGAGTCCTTCAACAAGGTACCCTTTACTAACACAAACAACCACTTTTGGTCAATTCAATCTTATGCCCCTAGGCTAAGTTGATCAAAGTCCAATGGAACATTTCTATCTTCATTCACATTGACTTGAAGAGGGTTTCCATCTTGGTTGTTGATTCTAGGATGTCGACATTCCCTAGCCATATGCCCGGGTTTGCCGCAATTCAAACAACTACCTTTGACCTTCTTGGCGGTCCTCTTCACTTTCTCGGTTTTCTTTCTCTTGTTTCCGGTACTTCTTTCCACCAAGTTCACTTGCGGTCTTTTAGTCACAATGCACATAGTATTGTGCATCTCGAGAAAGTCCCAAAGTTCTCTCGCGGTCTTTATGCCACAACACACCTTGTATTGTGCGTAATCCAAGCCATTAAGAATATAATTGCGACACAAGAAATCGCTGTGATTCCAAGTATCCAATTCATTCTTTGCTTTGGATTCATCCTCGTCGGATATCAATGGTGGATATTCCCAAAGAAAATGCACCAATTTTAATGTTGTCAAATAGACCAACATTTTCTGTTGCCACCTTTTAAAGTTCATCCCGGTAAGAATACCCGGTCTTTTCGCATGTACGAACACGAGACGGAGGGAGAGCATTAAGAGGGGCAACCCTTGAGGTTGTACGTGAAGGAGGTTTCTTACCATGAACCGGGTGAGACGGTGTAACATTGTTGAACGTAGCGTCACCTTGAGAAGGAGGCGTCACATTCCCTTGACTTGATTCTGTGGAGTCTTTCTCATTTGCCATCTTGAAGATCTTGAAGAAGCGTAAATAACTTCTTACGATTGTTGGACAATTGTGTAGGCTTCTCAAGAACTTAACTAGAAACTTAACAGAAAAGGATAACGGAGATTGGAAACAAAGGAATTCAAGTCGAGTCTTGTATTTAATACAATCTCCGTAAGAAGTTATTGCCCTTACAGTGCTTACGGTTTATATGGCAATCTTCTAGTAAGATAAAACGACTTATAAGCAAATGATAGGAGCACTCCAAATCAAATACTCTAGCGAACAACACAATGTTTGGAACTTTGGACTTTGAAGGATTTAATGCAACAATATGCAATGATTTGGGTATGTTAATCTATCTTACTAGAGGGTAGGAAGGGTCAGAATACTGTGTATGTTAATTGAAATTAGGAGGAGGATGTATATATAGAGAGTCAAAGGGTTTGGTGGCTTTTCCCTTGAAAAGTCACAACTTTTCGGGTATAACAGCACTTGCACGGCCGTGTCCAATGAACTGCACGGTCGTGCAAGGCAATATGCACGGTCGAGTTCATGGCTCTGCACGGTCGAGTGGCAAGGCAAGGCACGGTGCACGGCCGTGTCCTAGACACTTGCACGGCCGTGCAGAAGCTTCTTCAGCCTGCTCGTCAGCCCTTTAGCCACAACAAGTCCACACCAATTTTGGGACCAACCCAAAACACACTTTGACCCAATATTTAAGTTACAAATCATTTGTCATTAATTTCTCATTCACACGGAAATGGTTTTGAGACTTTAAATGAGTTATATATAATCTACAACAAATGTAGATTACCATTTGTAACTAGTTCCGTTAACACATAACGAACTTCCGTTAGAAATCTAGATCAACGTTAAGTTAAACTTAACTTTCCGTTATCCATTTCCAACAAAAATTTCATAAGTGTGAGGGATGTTATGATTTAACGAGATTCGTTAATATTTTCTTCAAAAAACACGTATCTAACTAACGTTAGTAACTTTGGACCCTAATTTGACAAAATGGAACATAAACCCTGATTGGTCGTACACTTCAAAATTTTTGGACCCTAATTTGTCATTTCCCCTTTAAAGATTTACAAATTGAAAAAATAATTTGAGAACATTGTTGTATTCATATTTTTCAAATTCAAATAACATTTATGATCTCAAAGAATAATTCAAGCATATTTTTATAAAATAATATGAAGGATACAATATGTTTTGTCATTATTAATGTAAGACATCCGTTTTTATTGAAAAATCCCTATCGATAATGAACGGTATATAACCTAAGTACAAATATGGGCTAGTCCGGGCAAGGCCCAAGTAGATTGGGTCTTAAACATAATCCTGCCAAGAATGATGTACGAGGAGGGAAACGGGCTTCTCTACCTTTCTCGAACTAAGCCTTCTCATCATTTCACTAAGATGACCTAGACTTAGCGGGCGAAATAACTAAGGCCAAAGATTCAATGCCGAGGGAAATCTCCCTCCAAGGCCGAGCTGAGCTCCCTTGATGAAGAGGGGGCCTCCTAGGCCATCAAGTTACCAGGAATTGGGCCTCCCCCAGTTCCTTCGTATCTCTTCACTGGCTCATCGTAGGCCGACCTGGCCACGTATGACGAGGAGAGTCCAGCTTGGCTCACGTGCAGAAGTGCAATTTACGTAATCCTATTCAAACTGAGACATTGAGCAGTTATAATTCCCCTAGGATTGTAACCACCTCACATACAAATTCCTATCCGGCAAGGACTCAACTAATATAATCCTCTTAGGATTCATATCTTATCTCTTAGCAATCTAATTCAATATGGATTATACATTGCTATGCCTATAAATACAAGCCATAATTCACATTATTTGGTACGTTATCTTTTGACTCTAAACTCTTGTCAATTGACTCTCTCTCACAAAGCAAATACTTACTCTCACGCCGGAGGGCCTTCGCCGGAAAAGCCCCGGCTTAGTTTACGTATTTGTTTCTCTGTTTCAGGCTATTCAATCGCTGGGATAACACCTACCGCCGGATTTGGGCAGATCCGATCATTTCTGGCAGCATCAGTTTGGTTCCATTGCCCGGAAACGCTTTGAATACCCATTGAATAGTCTGTAATTTCTTGTTTGCCGGAATTTTGTGCGTCTGATAATCAAAATTCCGCCCGAAAAAATGTCAATTTTGGCCTGAAATAATTCTGTTTCGGCCAGAAAAAATCTGTTCCGTTTGAAAATCAGTTCTGTTTTGGCCAGAAGAAGATTCCGATCGCCTGGAAATCTAGTCCACCTGGAAAAACGTTTTTACACTGCCTGAAATCTTTGTTCACCGAAATTCTTTTTGCCTAAATTTCGTTGGCCTGAATATTCTGTCCGCCTGAATCTGTTTGGCTGGAAATTCTATTGAACTACAATCCTAATTCCAATGAAAGACGGACAAACTGTTAGTGTTACTCATGAAGGAGATCAAGTTTTGGTAGAGGGTATTCCTATTAACACAAGGACTGGTCTCCCTCTCACCAATGGAGAGCTGCTTTCTCCTCCACCACCATTAATCGATGGGCTACCTCCCCTCAGCATGACTCTTCGACCTCAGACTCAGCAAGCTGTTGAGGTGATTACTGCAAACCCTCCTCGTCGTAAGCGAGGAAAGCGACCTGGTAGCCAAATGAAGAATACCTAGAAAGGAGCAACTGAGACTTCTACCCAGCAAACTGATCGTAGGACTCTCCTGCACCAACAAATGGAGACTTTGCAACATATTTATGAAACTCAAAATGCTCTGTTGCAATTGAATCTCGAGCATTCGTTGGCTGAATTTATGAGGCCTACGAGGACTGGAAATTCCCTCGAAGGGGAAAGTCAGGACGACAGGCGTGGTAGTTCGATGAATGGAGAAAGTCTTCCTCACGGCCAAAATCCCCCTCGTATTTATTGGTGTACGTTCTAAGCAAAACCCTCCAAAAATTCCACCTCGTCTTAAGTCAAGGGTTCAGGAGAACGAGAGGGACGTGATAGATCTGAGGAGTCACCTGAACCAACAAAAGGATCAGGAGGTAAACTCTACTGACTTGCGAGCAAGGCTCAGTCAGGGAAAGCAAAGAACACCACCCCATCACAATGTTCCTTCTCATTCCAACTACCCTCCTCGGCCTAGAAGCCCATCTCGTCACAAGAGCCCTCATCGGCCGAGGAGCCCTCCTCGTCACATAATTCCTCCATCCGAGAAGGAACAAAGGAGAGATAGGGATTCATACAGACACGGAGATAACCACCAAGAGCCCAAGGAACATAGAAGGGTGAATGTTTACGCAAGAGAAAGATCCCACAGAAGTTCCCACCGGAGCTCTCACTTCAGTTCCGATATTGACGCCAGAGAACTATTGATGCTGAAGAAGACGCTTGATGAAATAGAAATGGGTAAAAAAAACAGAAGATGACACAAGTGCCACCCGTCCATTCTCACAAGAAATCAATGAACTACCTCCTAACTCTGCCTTTAAAGTCCCAAGTTTTGACAAGTATGCGGGAACCACCAACGCAAGGGACCATGTGCAAAGTTTCGAATCCACTATGGCCCTCCTCACCAAAGCAAATGACATTATCTGCAAAGCTTTTGCGAGTACCTTCTCCGGAATAGCGTTGACATGGTTCCGTGAGCTAAAAAAGGGAAGCATTGATAGCTGGAGGAATATGAGGAGGAAGTTCCTGGATCACTTTGCCACGACAGGGAAAAGGAAGAAGAGGTTGTCTGACCTTGCTAACATCGAGCAAGGAAAGAATGAAACCACTCTAAATTACTATAACTGATTCAGAGCTATGGCAGAACAAGTAGAATAAAGCCTGACCGACAGGGAGGTGATCGTCTGCTTCAATTTCGGACTTAGATCTGGGTAATTGATATATAAAATCTTCGCCAGAGAGCCCAAGTCTAAATCCGATTTATTCTATGTGGCATATGCCATAGCCATGGCGGAAGAGAAAAGTAAGAAAAAGTTTGACAAGACAGAAACAGAGACAACTGGCACTAACCAGGCTTCAAATGGAAGCAGCTACAAGGGCAAAACCAGAACGCGGGGAACTGAAAAGGCTGAGATCTTCACCCCTCTCACCAAACCTATCACAGAAATCATGCAATTGGTGAATCTTCCAAATCCCCGTCCACTCAGTGACCAACCAAAGTACCCACGTGACCCTTCCAAGCACTGTGATTTCCACAAAGACTATGGTCACAACACTGAGAACTGCATCGCCCTCAAAAGGATGATCCAAAGGTAGGTTGATGAAGGCAACTCGATAGATATGTCATGAGGATGGATAACAAGCGAAAGAGAAAAACGAAGACAATGATGATGAGGATAAGGATGAAGAAGAAGATAGGCCTCCTAGGGCTAAACTCCATTAATTTTCTCCTAAACACAGTTCTGTCCGTCCTAGATACAGCCCTTCATCTCGTCGAACGGCCAAAACTCAGGGGCCAACCACGACTTGAGACAAGGAAAGCTGCGGGACGTGGACGAACAGGTGGAAGTGAGATACTAGATGGTCATAAAGACAATAATAATATAGATCTGTCCGTCCTAGATACAGCCCCTCATCTCTTCAACGGCCAGAACTCGGGGGCCAACCATGACTTGAGACAAGGAGAGATGCGGGACGTAGACGAACCGATTGAGTTGGCTACCCCTGCAACAAAAAATTCAAATCCAAACTATGACAACTAGCAAATAAATGAAGACTACAGACAAGCAAGGGCAGAATACTATCATTAGTTTAGTCTGTTTTTACGTAATAGGTTAATCTTTGCTAGTCTTTTACTTTTCTATCAAGGTACAATTGCAGTTTGATGTAATCAGTTCAATTAATGAAATTTACTTCTTCAACGTGCAAAACAACTATCAAGACAACACTGGAAGACGAGGAGCGCCCTTCTCGGCCTTCAAAGGGATAAACTCCCATCATAACTCACTCAAGACCTATGACCGAGCGAGTTCCTCCTCGACATGGATAGGTGAGACCAGGAACCATTCAAAACCTATATACGAGTCATTTTCCTCGGCATAAGGTAGATGAAAATGAAGAAAGCCTAACGTCTTGACGAGGAACCCCCTCGACTCTAACGACTACCGAAAGAACCATCTAAAACCTTTGTACGAGTCATCTTCCTCGACATAAGGTAGATGAAAAAGAAGAAAGCCTAACGTGTTGACAAGGAACCCCCTCGACTCTAACGACTACCGGCAGAACCATCTAAAACCTATATACGAGTCACCTTCCTCGGCATAAGGAGATGAAAAAGAAGGTCAAGCCAAACGTCTTGCCGAGGAAACACCTCGGCCTAACGACTACCGGCAGAACCATCTAAAACTTATGTACGAGTCACCTTCCTCGGCATAAGGAGATGAAAAAGAAGAGCAAGACAAACGTATTTTCGAGGAAACACCTCGGCCTAACGACTGTCGACAGAACCATCCTAGACCTATGTACGAGTCATCTTCTTCGTCATAGAGAGATGAAAAAGAAGAGTCCAACAGTCATGCCGAGGAATCCTTCTCGACCTAATGACCTAAACTGTCAAACTACCAAGTGTTTAAAACCAAGCGAGCTTCTTCCTCGGCTTCCCAAACTTAGCTTGTACTTGTGTAAAAACCATAAACAAGAACTCAAACAAGCAGTTCGTATATCAAGACAACAAAGAAATACAATGAAGAATGAAAGGAAAGTAGTTCATTGATATTGAAAAACAAGTGAAGTACATTGGTCCTCTTCTATTACATCAAAAAACAAGAAGAAGAAAATTCTAATTATCAGCAGACCTAAAAAGTTCCTCCTGATCGGCTGCGGGATTAGGAATGATGACCTGCTGAGTCTGAGCCTCAGTTTGAGCTCCATTATTGGCTGGCTTCTCGGTATTAGTGTCCCCCTCGTCCTCGACACTAAGGACCTCATCCTCAGTCCTTGCGATGATGACATTGAAATTTTTGGGGATCAATAGCAGGAGGAATCCAGGCTGGACGGCCAGCCTCCTCGTCATTTTAGCAATCACGCCCAAAGCATACTCTGAAAAGGGGACAAGGTAATGAAGGGACCTGGCTGCCTCGTCATAAGAATCTTGAGTTATAAGCCGAGCAAGCTTCTCCAAATATATGCCGAGTGCGTATCGGCCATGATTCTCCTTGCCAGATGCAAGTAACCATCAGAGAACATTGTATCCATCTCCTCGATTATAGCATCTTGGAAGGCCGGGCTAGCCTTGTATCTGAGAGGGCTTCTTCAATTTGTAGAGGTAAGCTGGCCTCCATCTCTTTGATCCGGGCTTCAGTCACCTCGGCCTCCTCCGACTTGGCTTTGAGGTCATCTTGGAGCCCCTCAATAATGACATGCCCGGCCCTAGCCGCCTCCTCGACCTTGGCACGCTCCACTTCGGCATCCTTCTCAGCCTTGGCCTTGGCCGCCCTCTCTGCTTCAAGCTCTTCCCTCAAGGACCTCAGCAAGCCTGCCGCCTTTGCCTGCTCAGCCTCATTCTTTGCTACTTGGCCCTCAAGTTCTTTGATCTTGAGGTCCACAGCTTTATTCTGGATGGCCTCATAGGCAGTGATTGTGGCAAGCTACGATAAAAAACAATAAAGAAGATCAACGTAATAAAAATGAGATGAACAACGAAGATGAGTTACGAGGAGACCTACCTCGGCGGCAAGGAGGCCCTTTCGGTTAGCTATGTTCTCCTTATTAGGATGGGTTTCCACCATGTGCTCGAGCAGGTCCTCGTCCATAGCACGATGGACCACTGCCCGACCTAGCCTAAGCTTAGGACCAGTTCGCGCTAACACATCCAATGCCGTCATGGTGGGATGGATTGCCAACTTTCTTACGACCTTCTCGGTGTCAGGATAAGTCATCACCGTCCGTGCAGTAAGATCTTGAGCAGGAGCAACATCAGCAGCAACCTTCTTCGAGGGAGGTTCCTCGACAGAAGGACCAGTGCTTGTACGTTTCTGGCCTGAGGACCGTTTGACTAAGGCTGTCTCCTCGTCCACAGACTGGCCGGCATTCCTCACAGCCTCCTCGGCTTCAGCAGTTGGTGTCTGGAGGCTAGGCCCCTCTTCTGTTGAAATTCTTTTCTCATTATGAGCCTCCTCGTCCACGCCTCCCAGCGGTTTTAGGGGCAGTGCCGCTGCTTCCTTAGTAGAAAGGATCACTTGGCGACGAGTGGCATCCTCCTGCCTTTTAGAGATGACCGAGGAGCGAGAAGCCAGCCTCTTATTTCTCAGAACAACAAGGGCGTCAAGCTTTCTTTGTGACATTTCTTGCTCCTGCTCAGGCGTCAAATATGCAAGTACAGAAAGGGATCAATTAACACACATTACTAGGAAAGAAGAAACAAAGATGAAAAACTTTTTACAAATATGAAGTGGAAGAATTACAGTCGACGATGCTATCTACTGTTAGGCACTGGTCGTAATTAAGTTTGCAAAAGTCACAGTTGGCATGAAAAACCAATCTTGGGTGAATCCTCCAATCTGGAAATCTATTGCCTCTGGTGACGGGAACGATGGGAACTACCTCGTCCATTGGTCCAGGTATAATGCCGGCCTGGACATAATACATAGGATCACTCTCTAGAGTGGACCAACATAAAGTGCCCACCTCGGCAAATTGTTTCAATCTCTCTATCAGCTGGTCACTCCACTCAGCTCTCCATACTACTTGGGGCATGCCGGGCAGCTTAGAGGGAGAAGGGAACTCCCAGCCCTGACGGCTTTCTACTCGAATAACGTGGGTGTTCCACCCAGCCACCTTGCTCAACATTGGAGAAATAAGTTTAGGCCGGTTGGGATCACTCCTAATCACTATCAGCCTGGAGTCAGACTTATAGGTAACGATAAATAAATGATGAAAAGCTGTTTGGCAAGGTTCAAAACCTAGACTACGGCATAAAACAACAAAGTCGACGAGTAACCTCACAGCATTGGCCCATAGCATAGCCGGGATGACTTGCATATCCTCTAGGAATTCGTTTATGAACGTATCTAGGGGAAGACGAAGACCCTGTTGAAACTGCTTATAGAAAAAGTTAACGTGGTTCAAACTATAGTAGAAGTTAGTGGCAGACTCCTCGGTTTCAAAAGGGACCCAATGAGAATAACTTAGAATGTACTTGTCCCTTGGCACCCAATACTTGGTATGAATTTCTTCTATCATAGGCTCCCCGGCCTTAATCAGTCTTGGTCTAGGAGTATACGTCCTACCTCGTCTATTCCTCCCTCGATCTCTCCCTCCTCGGCTTCCTGAACCCTCTCCCTCGTCGAAAGCATCTACAATATTTGATGACGTCGAAGTATTTGTTTGACGGTCAGCACCACTTCCTCTTCTCACCATAGCTACACAACGAAATGACAAAGGGTCAGAAACCGTTGCCTCCTTTGCATTAAATGAAAGTATGATTTTCGAGGTGACTGTCAGACCTGGTGAAACGTGCCACATGCATCATTGTCAGAATTAAACAGTGGACAGATGAAGCGACACTTGCCACGTTGACACCTTTTCGTATTTGTATAGGCCGAGGTAAAGCACTACTTTCTCCTCGGCATAGCCGATCTAGGAAGTCGGGGGTCGTTGAACGGTATAAAATCTAAGTACGAATATGGGCTAGTCCGGGCAAGGCCCAAGTGGATTGGGCCCTAAACATAATCCTGCCAAGAATGATGTACGAGGAGGGAAATGGGCTTCTCTACCTTCCTCGAACTAAGCCTTCTCATCATTCCACTAAGCCGGCCTAGACTTAGTGGGCGAAATGACTAAGACCAAAGATTCAATGTCGAGGGAGACCTCCCTCCAAGGCTGATCTAAGCTCCCTTGACGATGAGGAGGCCTCCTCGACCATAAAGTTACCAGGAATTGGGCCTCCCCCAGTTCCTTTATATCTCTTCCCCTGCTCATCGTAGGCCGACCTGGCCATGTATGACGAGGAGTGTCCAGCTTGGCTCACATACATAAGTGCAATTTACGTAATCCTATTCAGACTGGGACATTGAGCAGTTATAATCCCCCTAGGATTAGGATTGTAACCACCTCACATACAAATTCCTATCCGACAAGGACGCAACAGATATAATCTTCTTAGGATTCATATCTTATGTCTTAGAAATCCAATTAAACATGATTATATATTGCTATGCCTATAAATACAAGCCATAATTCACATTATTTGATACATTATCTTTTGACTCTAAACTCTTGTCAATTGATTTCTCTCTCTCATAAAGTAAATACTTACTCTCACGCCAGAGGGCCTTCGCCGGAGAAGCACCGGCTTAGTTTACTTGTTTGTTTCTCTGTTTCAGGCTATTCAATCGCTGGGATATCACCTACCGCCGGATTTGGGCTGATCCGATCGTTTCTGCCAGCATCAGATAGCATTAAATTATTGGAACTACCGAATAAAGCTTTGTCATTATTTTCAAAAAATAAATAAATAAAACTTTGTCATTAGTCTAATGCTTTTTTTTAAAGCATGCTTATTGACAATGTTAATTAATCTAATCTAGGGATTTATATAAATATAATGGTCTTATCGTTCCTACTACATGCTCTAACAAATGCATTAATGTCTTCATGCTAAACCACAAAAATTACTTTATGATATGCTTTTTAATTAATTCTTTAGTACTCGCTCCATGTCGAGTTTCTTATACTTTTTTTTTTGATACCCGGGTTTCCAGGTTCGCCGGACTAAGTCCTGGACCACCAGCCACCGGTCGAGTTTCTTAATACTCTCTTCGTTACAAAATGATATTCTCACTTCTTTTGTTGTTATTAAGAAAAAACATTGAGCAATTAAAACTCGTTATCAATACATCGTCAACGGTAATATCAACAACAAATTTTAGATTTTCATTACTATAATTAAATCAATCTAAAATTATAACTCAAAATTCGTTCATAATAATAACAACTAAAAAATGAAAATATTATTTTGAAACAGACACATAGGGAGTAATATTTAAAAAAATCAAACATTAGAGCGATTTGCATATAAAGCCACCTCCATCATCAGGATGGTTAGTCATGATTTTTTGAAAATTAAGTATGATTATAAAATCGAACTTGACAATAAACAAATTTTTTATAATAATAATAATAATAATAATAATAATAATAATAATAATAATAATAATAATAATAATAATAATAATAATAATAATAATAATAATAATAATAATAATAATAATAATAATAATAATAATTGATGCCGCAGGAAATGTGCTTATCAATCTTTCTCCACGTGGCAGGACTGATCACCTAGCTCCTTGACCTGAAATCAGAACCCACGACTAGCCGGATGTGTCTCCGGCTTAGACCCTCGGGCGTGAGAGTAAGTATTTGAAGATTGGAGAGCAAAAATGTATTGAACAAAATGATATTCAGATAACAAAATTGCAGTTACCTTGGAACCGTTGTAGTGGTAATGTATTTATAGTTGATGTAGGTAGTTTATTTGGCATGGCTACATGAGCTCCGAGATTTGTGGGACAGTTATGCATCGTGTGAACGTGTCCTGAAACGGTCCCTGATTTGTAGGGAAGCAGTTATGGAAAGAGTATAAGCACGTGCGCCTGTAACTGTTAGGTCGACACTAGCTTGGCAGGTCGAGGTCGACGCTTGGGGTTTGGTCGACCTGACTGATAGGTAGAGTTGGATCGTACCCATAACATGACTTGGATCATAAGGTCGGACTTAGTTAGATCGGGACCTGGTAGGTCGGATAATGAACTTAAGTCGACTGATCAAGGGAATGGGCCATGGGCCTTGAGATAATTGGGCCTAGCCCACTGAGAATGTGGTGGCCATAATTGCCTGAGGACTGGGCTTCACTCGCTTGGCCCAGCTCGATACTTTTGGTATGTTTAGTGGCCCCCAACTTTCGAGTTGACTTTGTCGACTAGGAAGTTAAGGAAATTTTTGATGAGGATTGCTTCACAGCCTTCACTCGCAGGTCGCTACTCGCTCTGAAGTTTAGTCGACTATAGTGATGTGGCACAATCCTGGACGTTGGCGACGAACGGTCAGATCTGAAGGAGTGCCGTAATTCGTAATGATTGCTATTTGACGTTTGAAGAACCGTCTTGGAAACTGTTTTTCTCCATTAATTAGGAAATTAATTTTTGAATTTTTCTTTTTCCTTTTCAATTCCGGAAAATATAAATACTAGAATCCTTTTTCCTTTTGAATTTTTACCGTTCTTGAACTCTGATAAGCTCCGGCGAAGATATCAAGGAATCAACTGTCATAAATTTGACCTTCTTCCTCTGCAGCAGCCTTCAGTTCCGACATCAATCTAGGTATTCTTCTCTTTTCTTGCTCTAGGGTTTTGATTGTTGCATTGCTTTTGAATTTGCCATGGCTAGAACCTTCAGTAGCGAGCCAGGAGCCTGGTATAGATACTGCACTTTTAACCGTAGGGTGTACAAGCATGTAAACGGTGAGTGGCGAGAGATGTCCCTGAATGAATGCGCCTCCATCTTGATAAGGTGGGGGCTGAATTTTAGTGAAATAGGGTTGCCCATTGGAGAGGATGTGGGTAATTTAGTAATTAACGACTCGAACATTGTCTCCTTTCATCTCTTTCACGAATTGCTCGACCACATAGCTTTGTTTTATGTTAGGGATGTCAATAAGCCTTCCTTCCTTAGAAATAGAAAAGGTTTTCCAGGGGAGTCTAGGTCGCCCTTAGGTAGGTCGACTGAATGTGATCATGGGACTGACTCCCCTGCTTCCTCTTTTTATCGTACAGATATGGCAGCTCAGGGAGGTCAACTTCTTCCGGTCCCCGTATAGTGGATTGGATGCATTTGGATCTTCTGCTGTACTAGGGAAAAATGAGAGGGGCTATGTGCCTCAAAGACCCCTTCGTGGGAAGAAGAATATGGAGTCTCGTTATGCCATGATCTACAACTTCTGTGGGGTAGATAGGACAGACTTTAGGGTGACCATCCTTAGCAAGAAGGATTTCATGGCCAAGTATCGTAGCACATTCACTAAGGATGCCACTAGGGTTGCTTTCTTTTATGGGCAGTTTGAGGCTGGCTTGAGGTTGCCATTGGATCCTTTCATCAATGAGTTCCTTGAGTGTATGGATGCTCTTCCTCTTCAACTTGGGGCCAACACTTGTAGGGTACTAGTGTGTTTTGCCATGGTGTGTAGATTTCTGGGTCATGAGCCTTGCATGAAGGTTTTCAAGGAATTTTTTGGGGCTAAGCTTGATAATGCTGATTAGGGAATTAGTACCCCTTCCAAACCCAACTCTCCAAAACTGTTTGCCAACCTCCCCAACAAGCATAGTGGTTGGAACTCGCATGTAATTGTGGTAGAGAGCAGGTTGGGATGGGAGTTTCCCTTGCCCAATGAGGAGTCTGATGTCATTAGTGAGGAAAATTACTGGGAGCCCCCTTGGCACCAAACTCTGTATAAGAAGATGTGCTTGTTGATCAAGAATGGTCCTATCAGCTGGGAAACACTGGGGATAACCAAATACAACTACATCCAAGCTGGGATGATGTCCAGCGAAGGGGAAGTGCAGCCTCTGGTTCCCGTAATGAGAGGCCAGGTATACCTTGACTGGGACCCATACCTTGGGTAGGTTAGAGGAGAATTGCCAATTTTGTCAGAAAACAGCCAACTACTGTAAAGATAATGGGGAACATATTGGTGGTAAGAATTTACTCGCTTTTGTTCGTTAACTCGTCAACTGTTAGCTCGCATGTATAGCTCACGGTTTGCACATAGAAATATCTTGAACTGCAGACACAACTCTCAGCTCGTCAATTGTTATCTCTTATGTAGAACTTGTAGCTCGTACATAGCTTGCTCGTACATAGAACTTCAGTTCGTATGTAGAACTTGTTAGCCCTTACATTGAACTATCCTGAATTGTCAATACAACTCTTAGCTCGCCAATGATTAGCTCGTCTGTAGAACTGTCAGCTCGTACATAAAACTGTTTCGATCTGGCGAACTAATATTTGATTGTTTTGATATTGTGCAGTTTTGACTCCTGAACAAGAAGCGAACATGGTGCGTATTGTTGGAGTCTCTGACAAGAAGAAAGCTAAGAGGGCTCACAGAGCTGCCAATGCTAGGGCAAGCAGGGAGAGAGAAGCTGCTGCAAGGAACAATTTGTTACCCAAAGACAATGCTGGGATGGTGCCAATGGAAGAGGTTGAGTTGGAAGACCCTCTGTAGACTGGTACTCAATCCATGGATGTGACTGAAGGGGGTGATGAGTCTAACAGGTCAGCTAGACTAAGCTTGAGCTCCGATCCCATTTCTGAAGCCAATGCAGCGACCTCCGGTGCTGGGGTAGCTGGGGCTAGCCCTCTGAATGTTGTGCACATTGATGATGAAGCTATGGAGGAGGAGGATCACCCTGCCCTGAATACGAGGAAAAGATCAAGGACTGAGAAGGGCAAGGCTGTCTCCTCGAGCCAACTTCCTCCTCCTGTCCCCCCTAAAACTAACCAAGAATCTCTTGAGGATCGAATTCAGCAGTTGAGTGATGTTCCTCCACTCATTGGGGTCAATAGCATGACCCGTCGCTACCCTGAAGTTAGCCTTGGCCAAGTTGTGGTGAGAAGGGCCATTGATGTTGATCTGCTCACCCACTTTGCTGAGAAGGGGATGACCCCAGAAGAATTCTCTGCCAGGTCCGGCTTGGTACAGAGCGAGGTAAACCTTTATTCTTCCTCCCTGTTAAGTCGCTTTTCTTTTAGTTCGTCCATTCAATTTCTGTGTTTTTGGTCGAGCTGATCCCTGGCTTTATTTGATGCAGTCTCTCACCATGGTGGAGCAGGCCAAGAGCTCCTGGAGGGCCTCTATTGAGAGAGAGAAAATTGCCATGGACCAGTATGCCAAGAAGTCTCATGCCTTGGATGAGCTGAAGGAAAAATACAATGATCTCGACAATTCCTATGATGCCATGGAGATGGTCAAGCTGCAAGCTATAAAGGACAAGGATAAAGCTCTGGAGGACCTCAAAGCTGCTGAGACCAAGCTTGGGGAGGTGAAGGCGGAGAGAGACGCTGAGCAGCTGGAGCACGAGAAGACTAGAAACGAGCTTGCTACGGTCTCCCAGGTCCTTAAGGAGAGGGATTCTTTTTTGACTGAGTTGAACGAGGAGCACAACGCTGCTAGGGCTAAATGGAAGGAGGACCTCCAAGTTGCTAAAGATGCCGTGGAGAAGTTCAAGGAGGGAGACGACTACTACAACTCTGTTGTTGAGAAGGCAAGGGATTTTCTGGATTTGGGCAAACGCCACATGGCGCGCCGAGCTCTGGTTGATCCCACTTCCGATGTTTCCTTAGAACAGTTAGCTCGCTGGGCACGTGAGCCTCAATATGACATGGCGGCTCGAGGTGGTCACTCGATTGTGCCTTACACTGAAAATGATTTGGCCTTCATTGCTCAAGAGGACCAAGAGGAGGCTTGTGAACCTTGGATTGCTCCTGAATTAGCTCCTCGGAACTTTGACGTGGTACTTCAAGAGATGGAGGATGCTGAAGATATGGAGGAGGATAATGAACCTGAGCAACTGATCTATTCTGAGTCGGGAAAACCCTTGGACCCCCAATAACAGGTCGTTGATGAAGAGGAGCGAGCTACCACTTACGATCAGGCTGATGCCGGCCAAGATTCTTGAACTTATTTTATATGGTGATGTAACAAACAGGCTGCAAAACAATTTTCTTTTTGTCTTGGTAACTGTTAAATGCCTTGGCCCAGTTTTTGGGAGGCATAAAACTTTATAACCTTTATTTTGCTCAAGTCTTGGCCCACTTTTGGGAGACTTACTTATCTATAATCATAGCTGACTTTACATCCTTGTGTGTTGTATGCTTTCTATTTCAGCATGTGTGTGTCGAGCTAGATGTAATAGGATGAATAAGTCACCCTAAGCTTAGGGTCGACCTGGCTTCATGGTGACTTAGTCAACCTTAGACTTGTAAGGATTTTTGTAGACGAGGTTGACTCAGAGTCGAACCTATTTAAGAGATCAAAGATGACCAAGGATCGAGCTTATCAGAATGAAGTCGACCTAAGGTCGGACTTGTTAATAGTATACAGCTGATTAAGAATCGAGCTGATTAGAATGAAGCCGACTAAGAGTCGAGCTCATTAGGACTAAGTCGACTAAGAGTCGGACTTGTTAAGGGAACAAAACTGATTAAGAATCGAGTTTGTTAAGATGGAGCTGACTAAGAGTCGAGCTAGTTTAAACGAAGTTGACTAAGAGTCGGACTTGTTAAAGGAACAAGGCTGATTAAAAATCGAACTTGCTAAAATGAAGCTGACTAAGAGTCGAGCTTGTTGAAACGAAGCTGACTAAGAGTCGAGCTTGTTGAAATTAGTGTAGCACAATGTTTGGTCGAATAGAACATGTGGTTTTTTATTGAAGTAGGAACATGCTTACATCAAATGGAAAGCTAGAACTATGACAAATTCAAACTTGGGAACTGCCTTAACTTTGAACTGCACTAGGGACTTGAGCTAGAAGTAGTACTTGATGAGGTGAGTGGCGTGCCATGGATGCTTCAACTCCTCACCATCTGGATGAGCTATCATGTAAGTCCCCTCCTTGATGACTCGAGTAACAATATAAGGACCTTCCCAGTTAGGAGATAGTTTATTCTGTTGGGTTCTCCTTCCTGTTGCTTCAATTTTTCTCAACACATGATCTCCTACTTGGAATGATCTTGTCTTTACCTTCTTGTCGTGGTAACTTTTAGTTCGCTGCTTGTAGTTGACCATCCGAAGGTAAGCCGTGTCTCGCTTCTCGTCGATCAGATCCAGGTCGATCAATCTGTTGGTGTCGTTCTGCTCTTGGTCGAAGAAGGTTACTCTAGCAGTAGGAAATCGCAGCTCAGCAGGTGCCATGGCCTCTGATCCATATGTAAGAGCAAATGGGGTTTCCCCAGTAGGCCCCCGAGTGGTTGTGCGAACTGCCCAAAGAGCAAGGGGGAGTTCGTCCAACCAGTTACTGCGTCGACCAACTAAACCTGTCTTTAATGAAGATAGGACGAGCTTATTCGCTGCCTCAGCTTGCCCATTTCCTTGGGGGTATGCCACAGATGACTGCCAATGCTTGACCCCAACTCTATTCATTTCTTCTTCGAATGCTCTGGAAAACTGTAAGCCATTATCTGATACTATAGCTCGGGGGATCCCAAATCGGCACCAGATGAAGTCATGTATGAAGTTGATGGCGTTTTCCTCTGTGATGCGAGCTAGGGGCTTTGCTTCGACCCACTTGGTGAAATAGTCAATTGCAACAATCATGTACTTGCAATTTCCCCGGGCGGGAGGAAAGGGTCCAATCAAGTCGATGCCCCACATATCAAATGGCCAAGCAGCGATCACTGGAGTCTGCTCCGTTGTAGGCATATGAGGTAGGTTGGCAAATCATTGGCATTGATCACATTGTTGAACAAAGTCATGAGTGTCAGCTCTCATGTGTGGCCAATAATACCCCACGGTGATCAATTTGTCGGCTAGAGTCCTGGCCCCCGGGTGTCCACCACAAATTCCACTATGCACCTCATGCATTAACTGAGTGATCTCTTGAGGGTGAATGCACTTCAACAGTGGCCTGGTGTATGATCTTCTGAACAACATGCTTCCTTGGATAACATACCTCAGAGCTTTCTTTTTGATAGCTCGAGCTTTCTTCTCGTCTTCAGGGAGCTCGCCACTTTCCAGGTATGCCTTCATTTCCTCGATCCAGCACTTGTTGTAAGCCCAATTTCTTAGGGGGTCTTCCACACATTGAATTTTGACCCTTTCATAAGCTGGATTCTCGAGGTAGGAGATGGGCTCTTCATGTTGCTCGTCTGTAGTGGCTAGCTTAGAGAGCAAGTCGGCCAACACATTGTCTTCTCGGCCAATCCTTTGGATTTCCCAAAACTCTAAATCTTTTGTCAGTTCCTTCACCAGGTCGTGGTATTTGACTAAGGTGGAGTTTAGTACCTCATACTCGCCTCTAACCTGGTTGACTATTAGTTGGGAATCGCAGTACGCCATGATTTTGGTTGCTCCAAAGCACTTGGCGTACTCAATGGCTGCTACTAAGGCTTCATACTCTGCCTGGTTGTTGGAGGCATCAAATTTGAACCTTAATGACTCCTCATATACTGTCCCAGACTCTGGCTCGATCAGAACAATCCCAGCTCCACTGACATTCTTTGTAGCTGACCCATCCGAGTAGACCTTCCAGCAATCGTCGGGTAGAGTAGTGACGGGCTGGGACTCTTGTTCTTTTCCCTTAGCTTTTTCTTTTTGAGCTCGAACCTCACTGTCTTCCTTGGTGAACGTAAGCTCGACCAAGAAGTCTGCCAAGGCTTGAGCCTTCAATGCCTTTCGAGGTCGATACTCTATGTCGAATTTCGTGAGGGCAATTGACCAATTGAGTAAGCGACCTGAACTCTCTGGCTTGTGCAAAATTTTTCTCAAGGGTGCATTCGTGAGCACCACAATAGGATGAGCCAGGAAATAAGCTCGCAGCTTCCTTGAAGCTACGACTAAGGCATAGGCGACCTTCTCAGCATTGTAATATCTGTCCTCCACATCTGATAGGGCCTTGCTAAGATAGTAAACGGGCTTTTGAAGCCCTTCCTCTTCTCGAACTAAAGCTGCAGCAACTGCCTTGTCCCCTACAGATAGATATACGAACAAAGTCTCTCCAGTGATCGAGCTACTCAATAGAGGCAGAGTAGCGAGATAATCCTTAAGCTGTTGGAACGACGAATGACATTCGGCCGTCCATTCAAAAATTTTCGTCCCCCTCAAATCTTTGAAGAAGGGGAGAGACCTTTCCGCCGATTTGGATATGAAGTGACCTGGAGCTGCTACTCTTCCATTAAGTCGCTGCATCTCTTTGACACTGGTAGGCTCCTTCATGTCGACTAGAGTTTTGATCTTCTCTGGATTTGCCTCTATTCCTCGCTGTGACACCATAAATCCAAGGAATTTACCCGCTGCTACACCAAAAACACCTGGATCAGCCATGGTGGTTTCAGAGTGACGTGTCGACTCAACCATGACCTCGTCACGTGAGTGATAGGTCGACTCTTCCACGATGGTGATCGTGGATAGACGAGTAGTTTTGGTGACTGACTGAGACAACTTTAAGTATCCTTCTGCAGTCTCAATCTCTAGCTCCCTCTTCTTCCTTTCTCGAAGGACATGGTCAAGGTATGCTCGAGCTGTGCCTTGAACACAGCCGACTCCAGCTGGTGTGGGGAATTTAACTCACTGATGGGGGATTGAGGCCACCATTCCAAGTGCGACCTGGCCAGGAATTCCAAGAATAGCAGCATAATCACTATTGACATCTATGACAATAAATTTTACCTTGGAAATGACCCTGTAGGGATGCTGGCCTAGGTCGTCATCCAGCTCAATCTGTCCTTTGGCATCGACCCGGTGGTTGGTGAAGCCCTCCAATCTGCCATCATATCTTTCAAGCTGCTCATTCGAGAGACCCATTTCTTGGAATGTCTTATAGAACAGAATATCCTTGCAGGCCCCCGTGTCGACTAAGAGTCTGCTCGTCGTACACCCATCAATGAGCCCTGGGATGACGAGAACTTGCTCCCTGGCCGCCATATTAGTTTCTAGCTCATAAGGATGAAAGCTTATCACCTCATCCCTGACGTGGCTCCTTGGTGGCACATGTGGAGCTTTGTTGAGTTGAAAGATCTTATGCTTGATAGCTGTGTTGCTGGCTTGTTCAGTAATAACACCTAGATTCAGTCTAGGTTGCCTTGGTTCCTGATGTCCACCTGCAGGTCGCTCACCTCCACCGCCTTGAGGTCTTTTCACATACGCGTCGAGCCTACCCTGTTCGACCATCCTCTGAATTATACGCTTCAAGCTCATGCAATCCTCTGTGGTATGGCCTGTATCCTTGTGGTACTCGTAGTACTTGGTGTTGTCCCTTCTGAACTTATTTGCTGGGTTCATTGGGGCAGGTGGTCCCAGCTCGACCGCATTCATTATCTCTGTTCGACTCACCGTTAGGGGAGTGAAAGCTTCGGGCACTTTTTCTGTCACCCTGGTCCTGTTCTTACCATTCTTGCTGTTTACTCCATTTTTGGCTGAGTCTTTCTTATCATCAGCGACCTCAACCTTGGGGCCTTTCCCATTCTTCTTTTCTTTTCTCACCTCGGCTAGTGCCACATTGTAAACCTTCTCGAACAACTCCTGTCGAGTAGTGACTGTACGTATTGTCAGCTCGTAATCCATGTTCGCCGAGGAAATTCCATTTCTGAAGCAATTGATCACCTCCCTATCAGTGAGATCCTCCTCGATCTTGTCGACCATCTCTTTAAACTTGGTGTAGTAGCTCATTGAGCTTTCATTTTTCCCTTGCACCAAGTTGTTTAGATCGGTGATGATCATTTTCCGAGCTCCCGGCGGTTGAGAAGCGATCTAGGAATTTTGTTCTCATACACATCCAGGTCGAGATGCTACCGGCTGCCAAACCATTGAACCATGTCAGGGCTGCCCCTGTGAGTGTGCTTATGAGGGCCTTGCACATAGTGTCGTCCTCATTGGAGACAAAGCACATTGTGGCTTCCAGGTGCTGTACATGGCTTTTTGCATTGGTCGCCCCTGAGTTCTTCTCTAGGAGTGGCAATCTGAAACCAGGAGGAGGTCGACGGTCAATCAAATCCTTAGATAGGGGTCGAAGAGCAAAGTCAATTCGTTCGACCTTTACAGTATTATTTTTCTTTTCAGCCTCCCATTGCTCAAATTTTCTCTTCCATAGCAGCCACTCCCTAGCATCAGGTCTGTCTTCTCCAGCAGGGGGGACTTCATTCGACCTTTGACCCTCACTTCTAGAGGGAGTTATCTGCTTGCTTCTCCTATCTCTGTGAGAAGGTGACCTTACCGAGCGAACTGGTGACCTGTGCCTGTCATCTCTTGGTGGCGACCTGCGCCTTTCAACCCTGGATGGCGACCTGCGCCTATCCTCTCTGGGTGGCGACCTGCACCTTGCTTCTCTTATAGGCGACCTGCGCCCATTCCTTTCCCTGTGGGATTGAGACCTTTGTGTTCTGGCTGGTGATCTATGTAGGCTCCGGTTGGCCTCTAGCTGTGTTCTCAGATCTGACTGGGCCTCCTGCTCTCTGTTTCTGGTGAGGCTGGCCCTCAAGTCGTCACTTGGAACATGAATATGTGATTGAGGCCACAGGACCATCCTTTGCTCGACATTCTATCCCACAGTTTTCATTTGGCCTAGTGCTTCTGGCACGTTCCCTGTTGGAAACTTGAGAGGGAGCCACCCTCTCAGATCTTCTATCCGCCTGCTCTGCATCCTCCATAGCTAATAACTCAGCTAGAATCTGAGCTCGCTCCAACAACATCTCCTTTCTACTTAGGGGGTTAGATGAGGGACCTGCCCTGTTTCCATCGTTCATCTGCCCAGTTGGATGCTTTGGAGGGGGTGGAACTCCTTGTCCCTCCATAGGCCGTTTGTCCCTCCTTCCATCTGGCAATCCCCTGCCATCAGCCACACTGTTAGATCGTGTTGCCCTAGCGTGTTGACGCGGTGGAGGGGGAGGAGGCAAATTAGCGTTTCCAGTGTTTCCAGTGTTTGCATTTGCATTATTGTTTCCTTCTTCGTGCCCGAGTGAGGCCTCATATACATGTCTATCCGAAGTCACCATGATTGCAGGTTGAGAAAACTTTCGAGGTCAAGTTATGCACGCTTCCCGGCAATGGAACCAAACTGATGCCGCAGGAAATGTGCTTATCAATCTTCCTCCACGTGGCAGGACTTATCACCTAGCTCCTTGACCTGAAATCAGAACCCACGACTAGCCGGATGTGTCTCCGGCTTAGACCCTCGGGCGTGAGAGTAAGTATTTGAAGATTGGAGAGGAAAAATGTATTGAACAAAATGATATTCAGATAACAAAATTGCAGTTACCTTGGAACCGTTGTAGTGGTAATGTATTTATAGTTGATGTAGGTAGTTTATTTGGCATGGCTACATGAGCTCCGAGATTTGTGGGACAGTTATGCATCGTGTGAACGTGTCCTGAAACGGTCCCTGATGTGTAGGGAAGCAGTTAATAATAATAATAATAATAATAATAATAATAATAATAATAATAATAATAATAATAATAATAATAATAATAATAATAATAACAACAATAATAACAACAATAATAACAACAATAATAACAACAAAAATAACAACAAAAATAACAAAAACAATAACAACAACAATAACAACAATAATAAGAACAACAATCAAACATTAGAGCGATTTGCATATAAAGCTACCTCCATCATCAGGATGGTTAGTCATGATTTTTAATTAAATTCTTCATGCTAAACCACAAAAATTACATTATGAACAGTATAAATCGAGATACGAACACGGGCTTATTCGGGTCAGGTCCAAGTGGATTGGGCCATAACATAATCCATCTCAAAATTACGACATGGGCTTCTCGTACATCCATCTCGGCATCAACAAGGCTGGCCAAAGGTTACCAAGGCCCAGCAAGCACATATAAATGCCCCAACTATAAGGGCCGAGGAGACCTACCTCGTATGCCGAGATTGCCTCCATAGAGGACGAAGTGCCTTTCTCGTCCTTGACGTTGTCAACGGGCTCCCCATATTACTCCTCCCTTCCCCGGTTCATCATGAACCGAGAGGTCATGAATGACGAGGAGAGGAAAGTTCGCACCTCGTCATATCTTTATATGACGAGGAGACAAAATCATTCATCTCGACCTATCTTCATATCGGCTTATCTACATATGACGAGGAAAGGAATTCATTCATCTCGGCATATCATCATATGACGAGATAAGGAATTTGTACTCCTCGGCTTTCCGGCAAGCAGCACTTACAATCCCAGTCAACTAAGGATTCAATAGTTACAATCTTATCAGAATTGTAACCACCTCCTATATTAATTTAGATCAAACAAGGACTCTCTGACAGATATAATCCTCTTATGATTATACCTTATGTCTTTACAGTCCAAGTTCAACATGGATTCTGTCAATCCATCATTATAAATACAAGCCATAATTTTCATATTCTGGTACGTTACTTTTGATATTTCAAAACTCTGTCAATTTAGTTTCTCTCACTACAAACCGTGAACTTATTCTCACACCGGAGGGCCTTCGCCGGTGAAGCCCGGCTTAATTTACGTGTTTTGTCTTATTTTCAGGCTAAGCAATCGCCGAAACAAATCGATCGCTTGGATTTGGTCTGATTTGACAATTTTGGCATCATCACTTTACAATATGCTTTTTAATTAATTCTTTAGTACTCACTCCTTGTCTAGTTTCTTATACTTTCTTTTTCGTTTCAAAATGATATTCTCACTTCTTTTGCTGTTATTACGAAAAAACATTATTACGAAAAAACATTGAGCGATTAAAACTTGTTATCAATACATCATCAACAACAAATTTTAGATTTTCATTACTATAATTAAATCAATCTAAAATTATAACTCAAAATTTGTTCATAATAATAACGACTAAAAAAATGAAAAATATTATTTTGAAACGACAGACACAACAGAGGGTGTAATATTTAAAAACAATCAAACATTGGAGCAATTTGCATATAAAGCCACCTCCATCATTAGGATGGTTAGTCATGATTTTTAATTAATGTCTTCATGCTAAACCACAAAAATTACTTTACAATATGCTTTTTAATTAATTCTTTAGTAATCACTCCATATCTAGTTTCTTATACTTTCTTCTTCGTTCCAAAATGATATTCTCACTTCTTTTGCTGTTATTACGAAAAAACATTATTACGAAAAAACATTGAGCGATTAAAACTTGTTATCAATACATCATCAACGGTAATATCAACAACAAATTTTAGATTTTCATTACTATAATTAAATCAATCTAAAATTATAACTCAAAATTCGATCATAATAATAACGACTAAATGCCCCAACTATTAGGGCCGAGGAGACCTACCTCGTATGCCGAGATCGGCTCCATAGAGGACGAAGTTCCTTCCTTGGCCTTGACGTTGTCAGCGG
Organism: Adenophora triphylla var. japonica; assembly: GCA_022495995.1. Taxonomy (NCBI): domain Eukaryota; kingdom Viridiplantae; phylum Streptophyta; class Magnoliopsida; order Asterales; family Campanulaceae; genus Adenophora; species Adenophora triphylla. The sequence goes on along the minus strand of JAFEMH010002264.1, from coordinate 272,244 downwards.
TCTCCCCATATTACTCCTCCCTTCTCCGGCTCATCATGAACCGAAAGGTCATGAATGACGAGGAGAGGAAAGTTCGTACCTCGTCATATCTTTATATGACGAGGGGACAAAATCATTCATCTCGGCCTATCTTCATATCGCCTTATCTACATATGACGAGGAAAGGAATTCATGCATCTCGGCATATCATCATATGACGAGATAAGGAATTTGTGCTCCTCGGCTTTCCGGCAAGCAGCTCTTACAATCCCAGTCAACTAAGGATTCAGCAGTTAGATTCTTACAGAATTGTAACCACCTCCTACATTAATTCAGATCAAACAAGGACTCTCTAACAAATATAATCCTCCTAGGATTATACCTTATGTCTTTACAGTCCATGTTCAATATGGATTCTGTTAATCCATCATTATAAATACTTGCCATAATTTCCATATTCTGGTACGTTACTTTTGATATTTTGAAACTCTGTCAATTTAGTTTCTCTCACTACAAATCGTGAACTTATTCTCACGCTGGAGGGCCTTCGCCGGTGAAGCCCCGGCTTAGTTTACGTGTTTTGTCTTATTTTTAGGCTAAGCAATCGCCGGAGCAAACCGATCGCTTGGATTTGGGCTGATTTGACGATTTTGGCATCATCACTTTACAATATGCTTTTTAATTAATTCTTTAGTACTCACTCCATGTCTAGTTTCTTATACTTTCTTCTTCGTTCCAAAATATTATTCTCACTTCTTTTGCTGTTATTACAAAAAATCATTATTACGAAAAAACATTGAGAGATTAAAATTTGTTATCAATACATCATCAACGGTAATATCAACAACAAATTTTAGATTTTCATTAATATAATTAAATTAATCTAAAATTATAACTCAAAATTAATTTGATCATTATAATAACGACAAAAAAAATGAAAAATATTATTTTGAAATGACAGACACAACAGAGGGAGTAATATTTAAAAACAATCAAACATTAGAGCGATTTGCATATAAAGCCACCTCCATCATCAGGAAGGATAGTCATGATTTTTAATTAATGTCTTCATGCTAAACCACAAAAATTACTTTATGAGCAGTATAAACCGAGATACGAACACGGGCTTGTCCGGGTCAGGCCCAAGTGGATTGGGCCATAACATAATCTATCTCAAAATAATGACATGGGCTTCTCGTACATGCATCTTGGCATCAACAAGGCCGACCAAATGTTACCAAGGCCCAGCAGGCACATATAAATGCCCCAACTATAAGGGCCGAGGAGGCCTCCCTCGTATGCCGAGATCGCCTCCATAGAGGGCGAAGTGCCTTCCTCGGCCTTGACGTTGTCAGCGGGCTCCCCATATTACTCCTCCCTTCTCCGGCTCATCATGAATCGAAAGGTCATGAATAACGAGGAGAGGAATGTTCGCACCTCGTCATATCTTTATATGACGAGGAGACAAAATCATTCATCTCGGCATATCTTCATATCGGCTTATCTACATATGACGAGGAAAGGAATTCATGCATCTCGGCATATCATCATATGACGAGATAAGGAATTTGTGCTCCTCGGCTTTCTGACAAGCAGCTCTTACAATCCCAGTCAACTAAGGATTCAGCAGTTAGAATCTTACAGAATTGTAACTACCACCTACATTAATTCAGATCAAACAAGGACTCTCTAACAGATATAATCCATTTAGGATTATACCTTATGTCTTTAAAGACCAAGTTCAACATGGATTCTGTCAATCCATCATTATAAATACATGCCATAATTTCCATATTCTGGTACGTTACTTTTGAGATTTCGAAACTCTGTCAATTTAGTTTCTCTCACTACAAACCGTGAACTTATTCTCACGCTGGAGGGCCTTCGCCGGTGAAGCCCCGGCTTAGTTTATGTGTTTTGTCTTATTTTTAGGCTAAGCAATCGCCGGAGCAAATCGATCGCTTGGATTTGGGCTGATTTGACGATTTTGGCATCATCACTTTACAATATGCTTTTTAATTAATTCTTTAGTACTCACTCCATGTCTACTTTCTTATACTTTCTTCTTCTTTCCAAAATGATAATCTCACTTCTTTTGCTGTTATTACGAAAGAACATTGAGAGATTAAAACTTGTTATCAATACATCATCAATGGTAATATCAATAACAAATTTTAGATTTTCATTACTATAATTAAATCAATCTAAAATTATAACTCAAAATTCGATCATAATAATAACGACTAAAAAAATGAAAAATATTATTTTGAAACGACAGACGCAACAGAGGGAGTAATATTTAAAAACAATCAAACATTAGAGCGATTTGCATATAAAGCCACCTCCATCATCAGGATGGTTAGTCATGATTTTTAATTAAAGTCTTCATGCTAAACCACAAAAATTACTTTATGAACAGTATAAACCGAGATACGAACACGGGCTTGTCCGGGTCAGGACCAAGTGGATTGGGCCATAACATAATCCATCTCAAAATTATGACATGGGTTTCTGGTACATCCATCTCGGTATCAACAAGGCCGACCAAAGATTACCAAGGCCCAGCAAGCACATATAAATGCCCCAACTATAAGGGCCGAGGAGGCCTCCCTTGTATGCCGAGATCGCCTCCATAGAGGACGAAGTGCCTTCCTTGGCCTTGACGTTGTCAGCGGGCTCCCCATATTACTCCTCCCTTCTCCGGCTCATCATGAACCGAAAGGTCATGAATGACGAGGTGAGGAATGTTCGCACCTCGTCATATCTTTATATGACGAGGAGACAAAATCATTCATCTCGGCCTATCTTCATATCGGCTTATCTACATATGACGAGGAAAGGAATTCATGCATCTCGGCATATCATCATATGACGAGATAAGGAATTTGTGCTCCTCGGCTTTCCGGCAAGCAGCTCTTACAATCCCAGTCAACTAAGGATTCAGCAGTTAGAATCTTACAGAATTGTAACCACCTCCTACATTAATTCAGATCAAACAAGGACTCTCTAACAGATATAATCCTCTTAGGATTATACCTTATGTCTTTACAGTCCAAGTTCAACATGGATTCTGTCAATCCATCATTATAAATACATGAGATAATTTCCATATTCTGGTACGTTACTTTTGATATTTCGAAACTCTGTCAATTTAGTTTCTCTCACTACAAACCGTGAACTTATTCTCACGCCGGAGGGCTTTCGCCGGTGAAGCCCCAGCTGAGTTTACGTGTTTTGTCTTATTTTTAGGCTAAGCAATCGCCGGAGCAAACCGATCGCATGGATTTGGGCTGATTTGACGATTTTGGCATCATCACTTTACAATATGCTTTTTAATTAATTCTTTAGTACTCACTCCATGTCTAGTTTCTTATACTTTCTTCTTCGTTCCAAAATGATATTCTCAATTCTTTTGCTGTTATTACGAAAAAACATTGAGCGATTAAAACTTGTTATCAATACATCATCAACGGTAATATCAAGAACAAATTTTAGATTTTCATTACTATAATTAAATCAATCTAAAATTATAACTCAAAATTCGATCATAATAATAACGACAAAAAAAATGAAAAATATTATTTTGAAACGACAGACACAACAGAGGGAGTAATATTTAAAAACAATCAAACATTAGAACGATTTGCATATAAAGCCACCTCCATCATTAGGATGGTTAGTCATGATTTTTAATTAATGTCTTCATGCTAAACCACAAAAATTACTTTATGAACAGTATAAACCGAGATACGAACACGAGCTTGTCCGGGTCAGGCCCAAGTGTATTGGGCCATAACATAATCCATCTCAAAATTATGACATGGGCTTCTCGTACATCCATCTTGGCATCAACAAGGCCGACCAAAGGTTACCAAGGCCCAGCAAGCACATATAAATGCCCCAACTATAAGGGCCGAGGAGACCTCCCTCGTATGCGGAGATCGCCTCCATAGAGGACGAAGTGCCTTCTTCGGCCTTAACGTTGTCAATGGGCTCGCCATATTACTCCTCCCTTCTCCGGCTCATCATGAACCGAAAGGTCATGAATGACGAGGAGAGGAAATTTCGCACCTCGTCCTATCTTTATATGACGAGGAGACAAAATCATTCATCTCGGCCTATCTTCATATCGTCTTATCTACATATGACGAGGAAAGGAATTCAAGCATCTCGGCATATCATCATATGATGAGATAAGGAATTTGTGCTCCTCGGCTTTCCGGCAAGCAGCTCCTACAATCCCAGTCAACTAAGGATTCAGCAGTTACAATCTTATCAGAATTGTAACCACCTCCTACATTAATTCAGATCAAACAAGGACTCTCTAACATATATAATCCTCTTAGGATTATACCTTATGTCTTTACAGTCCAAGTTCAACATGGATTCTGTCAATCCATCATTATAAATACATGCCATAATTTCCATATTCTGGTACGTTACTTTTGATATTTCAAAACTCTGTCAATTTAGTTTCTCTTACTACAAACCGTGAACTTATTCTCACGCCGGAAGGCCTTCGCCGGTGAAGCCCCGGCTTAGTTTACGTGTTTTGTCTTGTTTTTAGGCTAAGCAATCGCCGGAGCAAACCGATCGCTTGGATTTGGGCTGATTTGACGATTTTGGCATCATCACTTTACAATATGCTTTTTAATTAATTCTTTAGTACTCACTCCATGTCTAGTTTCTTATACTTTCTTCTTCGTTCCAAAATGATATTCTCACTTCTTTTGCTGTTATTACGAAAAAACTTTGAGAGATTAAAACTTGTTATCAATACATCATCAATGGTAATATCAACAACAAATTTTAGATTTTCATTACTATAATTAAATCAATCTAAAATTATAACTCAAAATTCTATCATAATAGTAACGACAAAAAAAATGAAAAATATTATTTTGAAACGACAGACACAACAGAGGGAGTAATATTTAAAAACAATCAAACATTAGAGCGATTTGCATATAAAGCCACCTTCATCATCAGGATGGTTAGTCATGATTTTTAATTAATGTCTTCATGCTAAGCCAAAAAAATTACTTTATGAACTGTATAAACCGAGATATAAACAGGGGCTTGTCCGGGTCAGGCCCAAGTGGATTGGGCCATAACATAATCCATCTCAAAATTACGACATGGGCTTCTAGTACTCACTCCATTTCTAGTTCTTTTACTTTCTTCTTCATTCCAAAATGATATTCTCACTTCTTTTTCTGTTATTATGAAAAAACATTATTAAGAAAAGACATTGAGCAATTAAAACTTGTTATCAATATATCATCAACAGTAATATCAACAACAAATTTTAGATTTTCATTACTATAATTAAATCAATCTAAAATTATAACTCAAAATTCGATCATAATAATAACGACAAAAAAATATGAAAAATATTATTTTGAAATGACAGACACAACAGAGGGAGTAATATTTAAAAACAATCAAACATTAGAGCGATTTGCATATAAAGCCACCTCCATCATCAGGATGGTTAGTCATGATTTTTAATTAATGTCTTCATGCTAAACCACAAAAATTACTTTATGAACAGTATAAACCGAGATACGAACACGGTCTTATCCGGGTCAGGCCCAAGTTGATTGGGCCATAACATAATCCATCTCAAAATTATGACATGGGCTTCTCGTACATCTATCTCGGCATCAACAAGGCCAACCGAAGGTTACCAAGGCCCAGCAAGCACATATAAATGCCCCAACTATAAGGGCCGAGGAGACCTCCCTCGAATGCCGAGATCGGTTCCATAGAGGACGAAGTTCCTTCCTCGGCCTTGACGTTGTCAGCGGTCTCCCCATATTACTCCTCCCTTCTCCGGCTCATCATGAACCGAAAGGTCATGAATGACGAGGAGAGGAAAGTTCGCACCTCGTCATATCTTTATATGACGAGGAGACAAAATTTTTTCATCTCGGCCTATCTTCATATCGGCTTTTCTACATATGACGAGGAAAGGAATTCATGCATCTCAGCATATCATCATATGACGAGATAAGGAATTTGTGCTCCTCGGCTTTCCGGCAAGCAGCTCTTACAATCCCAGTAAACTAAAGATTCAGCAGTTAGAATCTTACAGAATTGTAACCACCTCCTACATTAATTCAGATCAAACAAGGACTCTCTAACAGATATAATCATCTTAGGATTATACCTTATGTCTTTACAGTCCAAGTTCAACATGGATTCTGTCAATCCATCATTATAAATACATGCCATAATTTTCATATTCTGGTACGTTACTTTTGATATTTCGAAACTCTGTCAATTTAGTTTCTCTCACTACAAACCGTGAACTTATTCTCACGCCGAAGGGCCTTCGCCGGTGAAGCCCCGGCTTAGTTTACGTGTTTTGTCTTATTTTGAGGCTAAGCAATCGCCGGAGCAAACCGATCGCTTGGATTTGGGCTGATTTGACGATTTTGGCATCATCACTTTACAATATGCTTTTTAATTAATTCTTTAGTACTCACTCCATGTCTAGTTTCTTATACTTTCTTCTTTGTTCCAAAATGATATTCTCACTTCTTTTGCTGTTACTACGAAAAAACATTGAGCGATTAAAACTTGTTATCAATACATCATCAACGGTAATATCAACAACAAATTTTAGATTTTCATTACTATAATTAAATCAATCTAAAATTATAACTCAAAATTCGATCATAAAATTAACGACAAAAAAAATGAAAAATATTATTTTGAAACGACATACACAACAGAGGGAATAATATTTAAAAACAATCAAACATTAGAGCGATTTGCATATAAAGCCACCTCCATCATCAGGATGGTTAGTCATGATTTTTAATTAATGTCTTCATGCTAAACCACAAAAATTACTTTATGAACAGTATAAACCGAGATACGAACACGGGCTTATCCGGGTCAGGCCCAAGTGGATTGGGCCATAACATAATCCATCTCAAAATTATGACATGAGCTTCTCGTACATCTATCTCGGCATCAACAAGGCCAACCAAAGGTTACCAAGGCCCAGCAAGCACATATAAATGCCCCAACTATAAGGGCCGAGGAGACCTCCCTCGTATGCCGAGATCGGCTCCATAAAGGACGAAGTTCCTTCCTCGGCCTTGACGTTGTCAGCGGGCTCCCCATATTACTCCTCCCTTCTCCGGCTCATCATGAACCGAAAGGTCATGAATGACGAGGAGAGGAAAGTTCGCATCTCGTCATATCTTTATATGACGAGGAGACAAAATTTTTTCATCTCGGCCTATCTTCATATCGGCTTATCTACATATGACGAGGAAAGGAATTCATGCATCTCGGCATATCATCATATGACGAGATAAGGAATTTGTGCTCCTCGGCTTTCCGGCAAGCAGCTCTTACAATCCCAGTAAACTAAAGATTCAGCAGTTAGAATCTTACAGAATTGTAACCACCTCCTACATTAATTCAGATCAAACAAGGACTCTCTAACAGATATAATCCTCTTAGGATTATACCTTATGTCTTTACAGTCCAAGTTCAACATGGATTCTGTCAATCCATCATTATAAATACATGCCAAAATTTTCATATTCTGGTACGTTACTTTTGATATTTCGAAACTCTGTCAATTTAGTTTCTCTCACTACAAACCGTGAACTTATTCTCACGCCGAAGGGCCTTCGCCGGTGAAGCCCCGGCTTAGTTTACGTGTTTTGTCTTATTTTTAGGCTAAGCAATCGCCGGAGCAAATCGATCGCTTAGATTTGGGCTGATTTGACGATTTTGGCATCATCACTTTACAATATGCTTTTTAATTAATTCTTTAGTACTCACTCCATGTCTAGTTTCTTATACTTTCTTCTTTGTTCCAAAATGATATTCTCACTTCTTTTGCTGTTATTACGAAAAAACATTGAGAGATTAAAACTTGTTATCAATACATCATCAACGGTAATATCAACAACAAATTTTAGATTTTCATTACTATAATTAAATCAATCTAAAATTATAACTCAAAATTCTATCATAATAGGAACGACAAAAAAAATGAAAAATATTATTTTGAAATGACAGACACAACAGAGGGAGTAATATTTAAAAACAATCAAACATTAGAGCGATTTGCATATAAAGCCACCTCCATCATTATCATTAGGATGGTTAGTCATGATTTTTAATTAATGTCTTCATGCTAAACCACAAAAATTACTTTATGAACAGTATAAACCGAGATACGAACACGAGCTTGTCCGGGTCAGGCACAATTAAGTGGATTGGGCCATAACATAATCCATCTCAAAATTATGACATGGTCTTCTCGTACATCAATCTTGGCATCAACAAGGCAGACCAAAGGTTACCAAGGCCCAGCAAGCACGTATAAATGCCCCAACTATAAGGGCCGAGGAGACCTCCCTCGTATGCGGAGATCGCCTCCATAGAGGACGAAGTGCCTTCCTCGGCCTTGACGTTGTCAACGGGCTCCCCATATTACTCCTCCCTTCTCCGGCTCATCATGAACCGAAAGGTCATGAATGACGAGGAGAGGAAAGTTCGCACCTCGTCATATCTTTATATGATGAGGAGACAAAATCATTCATCTCGGCCTATCTTCATATCGTCTTATCTACATATGACGAGGAAAGGAATTCAAGCATCTCGGCATATAATCATATGACGAGATAAGGAATTTGTGCTCCTCGGCTTTCCGGCAAGCAGCTCTTACAATCCCAGTCAACTAAGGATTCAGCAGTTATAATCTTATCAGAATTGTAACCACCTCCTACATTAATTCAGATCAAACAAGGACTCTCTAACATACATAATCCTCTTAGGATTATACCTTATGACTTTACAGTCCAAGTTCAACATGGATTCTGTCAATCCATCATTATAAATACAAGGCATAATTTCCATATTCTGGTACGTTACTTTTGATATTTTGAAACTCTGTCAATTTAGTTTCTCTCACTACAAACCGTGAACTTATTATCACGCCGGAGGGCCTTCGTCGGTGAAGCCCCGGCTTAGTTTACGTGTTTTGTCTTATTTTTAGGCTAAGCAAACGCCGGAGCAAACCGATCGCTTCGATTTGGGCTGATTTGACGATTTTGGCATCATCACTTTACAATATGGTTTTTAATTAATTCTTTAGTACTCACTCCATGTCTAGTTTCTTATACTTTCTTCTTCATTCCAAAATGATATTCTCACTTCTTTTGCTGTTATTACGAAAAAACATTGAGAGATTAAAACTTGTTATCAATACATCATCAATGGTAATATCAACAACAAATTTTAGATTTTCATTACTATAATTAAATCAATCAAAAATTATAACTCAAAATTCTATCATAATAGGAACGACAAAAAAAATGAAAAATATTATTTTGAAACGACAGACACAACAGAGGGAGTAATATTTAAAAACAATCAAACATTAGAGCGATTTGCATATAAAGCCACCTCCATCATTATCATTAGGATGGTTAGTCATGATTTTTAATTAATGTCTTCATGCTAAACCACAAAAATTACTTTATGAACAGTATAAACCGAGATACGAACACGAGCTTGTCCGGGTCAGGCCCAATTAAGTGGATTGGGCCATAACATAATCCATCTCAAAATTATGACATGGTCTTCTCGTACATCCATCTTGGCATCAACAAGGCAGACCAAAGGTTACCAAGGCCCAGCAAGCACGTATAAATGCCCCAACTATAAGGGCCGAGGAGACCTCCCTCGTATGCGGAGATCGCCTCCATAGAGGACGAAGTGCCTTCCTCGGCCTTGACGTTGTCAATGGTCTCCCCATATTACTCCTCCCTTCTCCGGCTCATCATGAACTGAAAGGTCATGAATGACGAGGAGAGGAAAGTTCGCACCTCGTCATATCTTTATATGATGAGGAGACAAAATCATTCATCTCGGCCTATCTTCATATCGTCTTATCTACATATGACGAGGAAAGGAATTCAAGCATCTCGGCATATAATCATATGACGAGATAAGGAATTTGTGCTCCTCGGCTTTTCGGCAAGCAGCTCTTACAATCCCAGTCAACTAAGGATTCAGCAGTTATAATCTTATCAGAATTGTAACCACCTCCTACATTAATTCAGATCAAACAAGGACTCTCTAACATACATAATCCTCTTAGGATTATACCTTATGACTTTACAGTCCAAGTTCAACATGGATTCTGTCAATCCATCATTATAAATACAAGGCATAATTTCCATACTCTGGTACGTTACTTTTGATATTTTGAAACTCTGTCAATTTAGTTTCTCTCACTACAAACCGTGAACTTATTATCACGCCGGAGGGCCTTCGTCGGTGAAGCCCCGGCTTAGTTTACGTGTTTTGTCTTATTTTTAGGCTAAGCAATCGCCGGAGCAAACCGATCGCTTCGATTTGGGCTGATTTGACGATTTTGGCATCATCACTTTACAATATGGTTTTTAATTAATTCTTTAGTACTCACTCCATGTCTAGTTTCTTATACTTTCTTCTTCATTCCAAAATGATATTCTCACTTCTTTTGCTGTTATTACGAAAAAACATTGAGAGATTAAAACTTGTTATCAATACATCATCAATGGAATATCAACAACAAATTTTAGATTTTCATTACTATAATTAAATCAATCTAAAATTATAACTCAAAATTCTATCATAATAGGAACGACAAAAAAAATGAAAAATATTATTTTGAAACGACAGACACAACAGAGGGAGTAATATTTAAAAACAATCAAACATTAGAGCGATTTGCACATAAAGCCACCTCCATCATCAGGATGGTTAGTCATTATTTTTAATTAATGTCTTCATGCTAAACCACAAAAATTATTTTATGAACAGTATAAACCGAGATACGAACACAGGCTTGTTCCGGTCAGGCTCAAGTGGATTGGGCCATAACATAATCCATCTCAAAATTACGACATGGGCTTCTCGTACATCCATCTCGGCATCAACAAGGCCGACCAAAGGTTACCAAGGCCCATAAAGCACATATAAATGCACCAACTAAAAGGGCAGAGGATACCTCCCTCGTATGCCGAGATTGCCTCCATAGAGGACGAAGTGCCTTCATCGGCCTTGACGTTGTCAATGGGCTCCCCATATTATTCCTCCCTTCCCTGGCTCATCATGAACCGAGAGGGCATGAATGACGAGGAGAGGAAAGTTCGCACCTCGTCATATCTTTATATGACGAGGATGTTGGGTTTTATGGATCCATGCGCAGCGGAATTAAGCATAAAATTAACACAAAACCCAAGCCCTAAGATCCGTTCTATACGATTAAATTGAATTGCTATGAGATAGAATTTACCAACCTAAATTGCTTTCCGCTCTTGAGCTATCGAACGGATAATTATGTGATTCGTAATCACAAACTTTTGATCTTCAAATCTTCGAATCTTCAACTCCTTTGGATCTTCAGATTTGAACTCTAGGTCTTTGATTTGTTTGAACAAAATTAAGACCCTCTTTTGGTAATCCACACAAATATGAATGTCGAGAACGATTCTCGGGTTGGGAATTGCTAGATTCCTAAAACTTATGGAAGAATATTGAGAGGACTTTTGATTGTGAATTTCTATTGAAAAATTCGGCTAGACCATTAGGGTTGACAAACCTCTTATATTTATACTACATTAGCATTAATATGTTTCCTAATCGAATTAGGAGACCAGGTGTCCAATCCGCGTCTGGTGGCTAGTTATGTCGCGTGACATATTTAGCCAGTGGCTAGTTATGTCGCGTGACATAATTAGCCAGTTTACAGAACTTTCAATCATTCTTCCTTTTGTTCAACCAATTCATTCTATTTGTGTGTGACCCAATAGGATTGTATTATGTTGGCAATAAGTCCGATCATATCGACCCTCATAAGACATAAGCGGACTCTAGCAAGCCATTATGTCTACCCAAATAACACAACGTAAGAGTTCACGTTTCCAATGGTACACTTCCATTTCTCCCTTTGTCTCACGATGTTATATTGAACACAAGTCATGGTCCACGTCAACTTGTATTTGTTCAATGCTTTCTCGATCTTGAGTATAATGATAGTCCAATCATATTGGGGTGTGGCCACACGCTTTCATCATTATCACTCATCGAGGGGCCCAAGCAAAACATCTCTCTTCCGAGGGACAAATTCCATCTTGACTTATCATCCTTCCCATCATGAATCCGATTATGTCAAAGATAGCCTTTATAGATATCGTGTTAAGATACTGTTTGACTAAAATCAAACATAACTTTCATCATATGTAAGGTCATGATAATCTCAGGTCTAGGGACTAAATGAAGTGACCATATGAGATTTAATTATGACATTTGACCATGACATAAATCTCATACGTGTCAAGTCCGATCCACTTGTTCTCTAACAAGTACCCATAATTTCAATGTGCATCTCTATGCATATAATCATCATATGATTATCCATTGACAATTATACTAATTATTCTCTTAATAATTAGGGACGGAGATTATTACAATAAATATGCAAACTATATAATAATCAAATAATAAACATAAACGATAAAGATGATACATAACGGTTTTCAGTTAAACATAACTAAAGCCTAGGGCATTACACCAACAGTCTCCCACTTGCACTAGGCTCCATTTATGTATCGAATACTCATGGATCTAACATGCCCACCATGCTTCTGCCTATGCGAGGGTCTTTGTAAGTGAATCCCTTATGTCATCATCGGTTGATATTTTGTATATCTTAACGTCTTCTCATTCTTTATGAATTCCTCGAAGAACGTCTAAGTGAGTGTTTGGATCACCGTTGTGATTTTGGTTCCATACAACTGACACCATAATTATCACAACAAAGTTCCACGGATTAGTGATACTTGGAAAAACACTTGAAGTGTTTCCAAAACACTAAATGAACTTTTGATCCAAACTGCCTCTTTCAGCTACATCATATGTTGCTAAAATATGGCCTTAGTAGTAGAATCGGCTACAATTTCTGCTTGGAACTCTTCCAATCAAAATTGCACCTCTAATAAGCACAAACACAAATCCTAATTGCGATTTTAAAATAACTTTGTCAGTTTGGAAGCTAGCATCTTTGTAACCCTTACTACAAGATTAACTTCCAATCTTTCAAATCCCAAGAACATATCCTTAGTTCTTCTTAAGTACTTAAGGATCATCTTGACTGCCATCCAATGGTTTACATCAGGATCAGATTGGTATCGACTCATCATGCTTAGAGAAATATCAGATTGGTATTGACAAGCTACTCTTCTTAGACTCTTCTAAGAATCTTGTCAATGTGAACACTTTTACTCAAACCAATTTATCCTTCTAGATCCATCTCTATAGATCTTGATGCCAAGGATGTAAGCGGCTTCACCCATATCTTTCATTGAAAAACCTTTCCTTGACCAAGACTTAACAGTCTTAAGTGTCGGAACTTGTTTTTCCAAAGAGTAAGATATCATTGTAATAAACAATAGAAATAATACCATGCTCCCACTGAATTTCATGCATACACAAGGTTCATCTTCGTACTTGATAAAGTCAAACTCTTTGACCAATTCATCAAAACGAAGATTCCAATTCCTTTAAGCTTGCTTCAACCCATCTCATGGATCTTTGCAACATGCATACTCTATTAGAGTTTCTTGGATCGTCAAACTATTCGGGTTGTGTACTATACACATCCTTAATAATCTTTCCATTTAAAGAAAGTCGTTTGACATCCATTTGTCATATCACATAGTCACAATATGTGATAATGGCAATTGAAAATCTAACAGACTTCGACATTGTAACTGGCGAAAAAGGTTTCAACATAGTCAATACTATGAATTTGCCTAAATCCCTTTGTTACAATCCTTAGTCATGAAAGTACACACCTTCCCATCCATGTCGGTCTTGAAGACCTTCTTGCATCCCATTAGTTTTTACACCTTCAGGTAGCCCAATCAAGTTCCAAACTTGATTGTCAAACATGGATTGTAATTCGGATTCCATGGTTCCTAACCATTTATCCAAATTAGGAGTGGACATCGCCTCAAGATAGGAAGTAGGATTGTCATTCTCAATGACTTCCACTTTATTACTTTCCGAAACGAGAAATCATTATTTCTTGAGTTTGGATCGTAACCTATCCTATCTACGATGGACTTGTGCATCTTGAACCGGTTCCACAACTCCTTTGTGAACTTGGTTCCGTCTCTACTCTTGGATCCATGTCATTTTCAGGTTCATGAACTCTTTTCAAGATTAATTTTACTCCCACTAGATTCTTTATTGAAAAACTATTTCTCAAGAAACGAATCGTATAGAGCAACAAACATTTTGTTCTCTTTGCGGTTGTAAGATTAATTTCCGAAAATAACCTTTGTCAAATTTGGTGCTAACTTATAAGAGACAAGTCTCTTTACATAAGATTCGCAACCCCAAATCTTCATGAAAGACAAACTAAGTTTTCTTCCATGCCACATCTCATGTGGGGCCTTAGGAACCGATTTAGTAAGGACTCAATTCAGTGTAATCGCATCATTTCTAATGCATATCCTCAAAAGGAAATAGGAAATAGGAAAGTCTGATTGACACATCATCGAACGAACCATGTCCTACAAGGTTCAATTCCTCCTTTCAGACACACCATACAATGTGGTGTTCCGGGTGGAGTCAACTTTGAAACGATTTCATAGTTTTGAGACGATTGTCAAACTCTTGGCTCAAATATTCACCACCTCGATCTAATCGAAGTACTTAATAGTTTTGCCAAGTTTGTTTTGCACTTCATCTTGAAATGTTCGAAACATCTCAAATGATTCACCTTTGGACTTCATCAGATAGACATAATCATATCTAGATAAGTCTTTAGTGAAATATGATGAAATACCGAAATCCTCCCCTAGCAATGCTGCTTAATAGTTCACATACATCTTATGTATAATGACCAATAAGTCACTAGCCCTCCCACTACTTTAGTGTAGGGTGGTTTGGTCGATAATCCCAATAAATAAGATCCAAATTCCTCAAATGATTCATGGTCATATGAGTCTAAAAGTCCATGTTAATGGAGTTTAGATATATGTTTCTTATTTATTTGACCAAGCCGGCAATGCCATATGAACGCTTTGTTCATATTGTTCGATTTAGATTTCCCATTTATATCATAGATATCTTCAATATTATTTTGTTTCTCATCATCAAGGATATGAAGACCATTTAATGTCATATGCATTACAATAAGGCATATTATTAAATAAATATAAAACTTCTTATTGAAAATAAGAAAATTATAACCTTCATCATCCATTTAAGAAACAGAAATAATACTCCTACTCAAATCTGGAACGTAGTCATACTTGTTCAAAACAAGTACTACTTCACAAGGTAAAGTGACTTCATAAGTCCCTTATGGCTAATGTTGCAACTCTTGCTCCATTCTCATGCATAGGTTTAATTTACCTTATTTGAGTAGCTTTCTATTCTTTGGTCCTTGCACATTTAAACAAATGTGGGATCCAATCCGGTATCATATACCCAAGAACAAGAAGTCGAAGGGAAAATATCTATCATATAGATACTTGAAGTAGTAGCAATCATATTGCTCTTCTTCACCTTTTAGGCCTTCCTAATAAGCCTTGCAACTTTGCTTCCAATGACAATCTTATTGCAATGATAGCAAAATGCATCCTTTTGAGACACTTTGGGTTTAGCCTCTTCGGCTATGACAACATTTGTCCTAGGTTTAGCAACTTTTGCTTTACCTTCTTTTCCTTCCTTTATGAACCCTTTTATTGTGTCAACTATTAACACAATTTGCGGATTGCTCCTTCTTTCATCATATGAATTAAGAGCCTTCACCACAACATATATCTTTTGCCTAGCTTGCACTTGGAACATTTCCCCTTTTGCGTTATGCTAGAACAGAAGAATAGTTATCATGTGCTCAAGGTTCTTCGTAAGAGCCTTTAAACATGGTGGCAATTACAAGGCAAGCAATATTGTCGGAATCAATATGTTTCTAATGTTGCTTCCTTATTTGCCCTTTGCAACATTTGCAGTGGGTTCAGTAGGAACGGATTCGTCAAGAACGTACACATTTACCCAAGAACCATTCTTTAGGCTTCTGATCCAATCAGAATTAAATGTATCGTTCCTTTCGAACTTCGTCCTTCATAAGGACGAATCGCAATTATCATTATGTAATGCTACTTCTACAACAAAATATACAAATTATATGAACACATATCAATATCAACACATTTATCATTTAAGAGCAAATAATGTATTTTACAAATACTCCCACTAAATCATACACCTTCCAATGCAAATAAGCATAATATGCATTTAATGGGCTAAGATCCAACTTTAATTTAACCTCAAGTACGCTATGGCGCACCGCTCAAGATTAAACTAATTAGGTAGAAAACATCAATCATATCGTATATGACTCTTAGGGCTAAGATCCAACTTTAATTTAATCTCAAGTACGCTATGGCACACCGCTCAAGATTAAACTAATTAGGTAGAAAACATCAATCATATCATATATGACTCTTAGGATCTTTTATGAGATTTATTTAAGACATCATATGTCCAAGCATATTTTAATCTCATCTTATGCCTTGGGTCCAAAACCATTTTGATAACCCAATTAAGTTCATCCATTTTAAACGTATAGGAACCACCATTTCCTCATCTTGCTCGCAAACGGAATAGAATCAAAGCACCTTGCTATGGCAAGCCCACCCAAAACTATCCGAGTGGTCTCAAGTGTTTTAATCATGGATTGGCATAAAGAACTTAAAAGTTAAATGAAGGTTCTTTAAGGTAGATTATAAGCATATCAGCAAAGATAGTCACAATCATGCACCAGGTAAGTTCCCAGGAAGATAGGTGAGCCACAATGACTACTTAAGTACCAACTCTTCCTTAGACAGAACTCTCCTAGTCATGCACAATTAGAAATCAGCTTTGATTTGGCAACATAATCATTACCTTTTATAAACAATCACTTTCCTTTTAAATTTCGCGTAATTATGACTTGTTTTCATAAACAATCATAAAATCCAAAATTTACAATGTCTAAATCTAAACATATTAGGAAACTATGAATCAATGTTTCAACTAAACATCTAATAAAATTCTTAACACTTAAGAACAATTAACTCATGCATCGCAACAATTAATAAAAACATATTTGAATTAATTAAGCATGCATCATAAACAATGAATTAATCTAGCATGGTCCTATAAATTTTATTTCCAGAAATTTATAGCATCCAGATTATCATATAAACATATCAGATTGTAAACACAATCACGTAACAGCGTAAAAATTAAACAAACCGATTCTACCTGCATTTGGCTTATTATGTCGCGTGACATAACTAGCCGGTGGCTAAGTATGTCGCGTGACATAACTAGCCGATTACTGCATTTCCACATGTGGCCTACTATGTCGCGCGACCTAAGGCCAGTCAGCAGGATCTCCTGATTCATGTAATTCAGATCACATGACAATTAAATCATATAAAACAGCCCTTTTACAGATTTAATTCATCATAATTCGAAAACGATTTTCACATTGTTTCTCATAAACAATAAAATTCTATCGCATACAAAAACATGCAATAAGCATATAAACAATTTATATCTTAAATCTAGCATGTTAATTCAAACTTAATCATACGAACGGGGCTCTGATACCACTGTTGGGTTTTATGGATCCATGCGCAGCGGAATTAAGCATAAAATTAACACAAAACCCAAGCCCTAAGATCCGTTCTATACGATTAAATTGAATTGCTATGAGATAGAATTTACCAACCTAAATTGCTTTCCGGTCTTGAGCTATCGAACGGATAATTATGTGATTCGTAATCACAAACTTTTGATCTTCAAATCTTCGAATCTTCAACTCCTTTAGATCTTCAGATTTGAACTCTAGGTTTTTGATTTGTTTGAACAAAATTAAGACCCTCTTTTGGTAATCCACACAAATATGAATGTCGAGAACGATTCTCGGGTTGGGAATTGCTAGATTCCTAAAACTTATGGAAGAATATTGAGAGGACTTTTGATTGTGAATTTCTATTGAAAAATTCGGCTAGACCATTAGGGTTGACAGACCTCTCATATTTATAATACATTAGCATTAATATGTTTCCTAATCGAATTAGGAGACCAGTCATCAATCCGCGTCTGGTGGCTAGTTATGTCGCGTGACATATTTAGCCAGTGGCTAGTTATGTCGCGTGACATAATTAGCCAGTTTACAGAACTTTCAATCATTCTTCCTTTTGTTCAACCAATTCATTCTATTTGTGTGTGACCCAATAGGATTGTATTATATTGGCAATAAGTCCGATCATATCGACCCTCATAAGACATAAGCGGAATCTAGCAAGCCATTATGTCTACCCAAATAACACAACGTAAGAGTTCACGTTTCCAATGGTACACTTCCATTTCTCCCTTTGTCTCACGATGTTATATTGAACACAAGTCATGGTCCACGTCAACTTGTATTTGTTCAATGCTTTCTCGACTTGAGTATAATGATAGTCCAATCATATTGGGGTGTGGCCACACGCTTTCATCATTATCACTCATCGAGGGGCCCAAGCAAAACATCTCTCTTCCGAGGAACAAATTCCATCTTGACTTATCATCCTTCCCATCATGAATCCGATTATGTCAAAGATAGCCTTTATAGATATCGTGTTAAGATACCGTTTGACTAAAATCAAACATAACTTTCATCATATGTAAGGTCATGATAATCTCAGGTCTAGGGACTAAATGAAGTGACCATATGAGATTTAATTATGACATTTGACCATGACATAAATCTCATACGGGTCAAGTCCAGTCACTTGTTCTCTAACAAGTACCCATAATTTCAAGGTGCATCTCTATGCATATAATCATCATATGATTATCCATTGACAATTATACTAATTTTTCTCTTAATAATTAGGGACGGAGATTATTACAATAAATATGCAAACTATATAATAATCAAATAATAAACATAAACGATAAAGATGATACATAACGGTTTTCAGTTAAACATAACTAAAGCCTAGGGCATTACACCAACAGAGGAGACAAAATCATTCATGTCGGCCTATCTTCATATCGGCTTATCTACATATGACGAGGAAAGGAATTCAAGAATCTCGGCATATCATCATATGACGAGATAAGAAATTTGTGCTCCTTGGCTTTCCGGCAAGTAGCTCTTACAATCCCAGTCAACTAAGGATTCAGCAGTTACAATCTTATCAGAATTGTAACCACCTCCTACATTAATTCAGATCAAACAAGGACTCTCTAACAGATATAATCCTCTTAGGATTATACCTTATCTCTTTACAGTCCAAGTTCAACATGGATTCTGTCAATCCATCATTATAAATACAAGCAATAATTTCCATATTCTGGTAAGTTACTTTTGATATTTCGAAACTCTGTCAATTTAGTTTCTCTCACTACAAACCGTGAACTTATTCTCACGCCGGAGGGCCTTCGCTGGTGAATCCCCAGCTTAGTTTACGTGTTTTGTCTTATTTTCAGGCTAAGCAATCGCCGTAGCAAATCGATCGCTTGGATTTGGGCTGATTTGACGATTTTGGCATCGTCACTTTACAATATGCTTTTTAATTAATTCTTTAGTACTCACTCCATTTCTAGTTTCTTATACTTCTTCATTCGAAAATGATATTCTCACTTTTTTTTCTGTTATTACGAAAAAACATTATTAAGAAAAGACATTGAGCAATTAAAACTTGTTATCAATACATCATAACCAGTAATATCAACAACAAATTTTAGATTTTCATTACTATAATTAAATCAATCTAAAATTATAACTCAAAATTCGATCATAATAATAACGAAAAAAAATGAAAAATATTATTTTGAAACGACAGACACAACAGAGGGAGTAATATTTAAAAACAATCAAACATTAGAGCGATTTGCATATAAAGCCACCTCCATCATCAGGATGGTTAGTCATGATTTTTAATTAATGTCTTCATGCTAAACCACAAAAATTACTTTATGAACAGTATAAACCGAGATACGAACACGGACTTGTCCGGGTCAGACCCAAGTGGATTGAGCCATAACATAATCCATCTCAAAATTATGACTTGGGCTTCTCGTACATCCATCTCGGCATCAACAAGGCCGACCAAAGGTTACCAAGGCCCAGCAAGCACATATAAATGCCCCAACTATAAGGGCCGAGGAGACCTCCCTCGTATGCCGAGATCGCCCACATAGAGGACGAAGTGTCTTCCTTGGCCTTGACGTTGTCAACGGGTTCCCCATATTACTCCTCCCTTCCCCGGCTCATCATGAACCGAAAGGTCATGAATGACGAGGAGAGGAAAGTTCGCACCTCGTAATATCTTTATATGACGAGGAGACAAAATCATTCATCTCGGCCTATCTTCATATCGGCTTATCTACATATGACGAAGAAAGGAATTCATGCATCTCGGCATATCATCATATGACGAGATGAGGAATTTGCGCTCCTCGGCTGTCCGGCAAGCAGCTCTTACAATCCCAGTCAACTATGGATTTAGCATTTACAATCTTATCAGAATTGTAAACCTCCTACATTAATTCAGATCAAACAAGGACACTCTAACAGATTAGGATTATACCTTATGTCTTTACAGTCCAAGTTCAACATGGATTCTGTCAATCCATCATTATAAATACATGCCATAATTTCCATATTCTGGTACGTTACTTTTGATATTTCGAAACTCTGTCAATTTAGTTTCTCTCACTACAAACCGTGAACTTATTCTCACGCCGGAGGGCCTTCGCCGAAGAAGCCCCGGCTTAGTTTACGTGTTTTGTCTTATTTTTAGGCTAAGCAATCGCCGGAGCAAACCGATCGCTTGGATTTGGGCTGATTTGACGATTTTGGCATCATCACTTTACAATATGCTTTTTAATTAATTCTTTAGTACTCACTCCATGTCTAGTTTCTTATACTTTCTTCTTCGTTCCAAAATGATTTTCTCACTTTTTTTGTTGTTATTACGAAAAAAAATTGAGCGATTAAAACTTGTTATCAATACATCATCAACGGTAATATCAACAACAAATTTTAAATTTTCATTACTATAATTAAATCAATCTAAAATTATAACTAAAAATTCGATCATAATAGTAACGACAAAAAAATGAAAAATATTATTTTGAAACGACAGACACAACAGAGGGAGTAATATTTAAAAACAATCAAACATTAGAGCGATTTGCATATAAAGCCACCTCCATCATCAGGATGGTTAGTCATGATTTTTAATTAATTTCTTCATGCTAAACCACAAAAATTACTTTATGAACAGTATAAACCGAGATACGGACACGGGCTTGTCCGGGTCAGGCCCAAGTGGATTGGGACATAACATAATCAACCTCAAAATTATGACATGGGCTTCTCGTACATCCATCTCGGCATCAAAAAGGCCGATCAATGGTTACCAAGGTCCAGCAAACACATATAAATGCCTCAACTATAAGGGCCGAGGAGACCTCCCTCGTATGCCGAGATCGCCTCCATAGAGGACGAAGTGCCTTCCTTGGCCTTGACGTTGTCAACGGGTTCCCCATATTACTCCTCCCTTCCCCGGCTCATCATGAACCGAGAGGTCATGAATGATGAGGAGAGGAAAGTTCGCACCTCGTAATATCTTTATAGGACGAGGAGACAAAATCATTCATCTCGGCCTATCTTCATATCGGCTTATCTACATATGACGAGGAAAGGAATTCATGCATCTCGGCATATCATCATATGACGAGATGAGGAATTTGCGCTCCTCGGCTGTCCGGCAAGCAGCTCTTACAATCCCAGTCAACTATGGATTTAGCATTTACAATCTTATCAGAATTGTAAACCTCCTACATTAATTCAGATCAAACAAGGACTATCTAACAGATATAACCCTCTTAGGATTATATCTTATCTCTTTACAGTCCAAGTTCAACATGGATTCTGTCAATCCATCATTATAAATACAAGCCATAATTTCCATATTCGGGTACGTTACTTTTGATATTTTGAAACTCTGTCAATTTAGTTTCTCTCACTACAAATCGTGAACTTATTATCACGCCGGAGGGCCTTCGCCGGTGAAGCCCCGGCTTAGTTTACGTGTTTTGTCTTATTTTCAGGCTAAACAATCGTCGGAGCAAACCGATCGCTTGAATTTGTGCTGATTTGACAATTTTGGCATTATCACTTTACAATATGCTTTTTAATTAATTCTTTAGTACTCACTCCATGTCTAGTTTCTTATACTTTCTTCTTCGTTCCTAAATGATATTCTCACTTCTTTTGCTGTTATTATGAAAAAACATTATTACGAAAAAATATTGAGCGACTAAAACTTGTTATCAATACATTATCAACAACAAATTTTAGATTTTCATTACTATAATTAAATCAATCTAAAATTATAACTTAAAGTTCGTTCATAATAATGATTAAAAAAATGAAAAATATTATTTTGAAATGACAGATACAACAGAGGGAGTAATATTTAAAAAAAATCAAACGTTAGAGCGATTTGCATATAAAGCCACCTCCACAAACATTAGAGCGATTTGCATATAAAGCCACCTCCATCATCAGGATGGTTAGTCATGATTTTTAATTAATGTCTTTATGCTAAACCACAAAAATTACTTTAGGTCGGCCTTTAGGTCGGGAAACGAGGGTCCTAAATAACATGAGACTCTAAAAGTTTTAGGACCCCCGTCACCGTCCCAAATACCTTATTTAGGTCGGGATGTTTCCGACCCTAATAAAAAATATTTTTTTTTTTATTTTTGCGAAATTTTTTTGAAGCCAAATAGTTTTTGGTACCAGTTATTAGGGACGAGGTTGCCGACCCTAATAATATTTGGCGCCAAACATTTTTTTGGGAGGAAATTATTAAGGACCATGTCGCCCGACCCAAATATATTTTTGCGCCAAAATCACATTGTGTGAAAGAAATAAGGTCGGATATAGACGACCAAAATAAATTTTGGTGTCAAAATGTGAATATTTACCATTAATTATCAATAACTACTAATCTTCTACAAATTATAGATATACACCACCACACATGCATACATTATACTCGTAAATATATCAAATGAACCTGACAATAAGAAAGTAATTCATTAACTAAATTTAATCAACATCATCTAAATAAAAAGTAAACTGTTACCTAAGAATTAAGGTAGATGAAAAAGAAAGGGTTCAATACTCCTTTTAAAATAATTTGATCTAAACTATTCACTATGCAAGTCAAATCATCCGTATTGCATACTGCATACGGCATACGTGGAACGTGCTCTCCCAAAACACTGTTGCTGATATCATTCCTCCATCACGCTCCTTCGATCTTCACAAAATCGTAACCGTGTGTCATAGTTAATTATTGAAACCTGCGAAAAAAAAAACTAAGATATAAGAAACTGGAGTTCACTTTTAAACATTATTTCCAATCTACCATGATTAGATAGGTGAGGTATGAACCAGAAAGGTAGAAACAAAATGATAATCGAAGAGAATTAAGTAAACATCACAAATTAAGAATCTGCAAATCCCCAGAAACAAACCTGTGCACAGTCCCTTTAACCTCAATCACGCTTGCCCCTGGCACCTTTGTAACCCCTTTTGTTTTCATCAGATTCCTCACATTTCTTGCATCATCCCAACGTCATTCAGCAGCATATATATTCGAGAGAAGGATGTATCTGAAGCAAGAAGTTAAAAACAGATTAAGATATTGGGGGAATGGAAGGAGTAATTATGCCTAGGCGCAAGCCTAGCTCTATAATTAATAATAAATCAGAACTTCAATTTGACTAACAGTATTTGGGTATTTGACAACTTCTATTTCTAGATAAAAGAACTTTATTGGATCAAGAACATGATGTACAAAACACAGAATAAGCCATCTACTAAAGTCAGTACACACAAATAAAAAAAATGAAGATAAGAAAGCCGAAACCCAGATAGAAGCATAAAAGAATAAGCTCTCCGCACTTGTGACCGTAATATACGATAATACCTCTCCCTGCATATTCCCCACAAAGTAGTGCTCTCCAAAACCAAATACTTGACTGTAAACAAGGCCTCACTGATTAAGGACAAACCCACTTTTGACTTAAATATCAAACATGGAGCACCATAATTAGCAAGAAATTTGACATTACAGAAATAGAGTCTCATCATGTTTTCAACACATGAGAGAATCAGGAGAGATGGCCTTCTTCAGCCTATGCCTTTGGCGCCAATCATTAGTGTTTAACCAGTTCAGCATTAGGGCACAGACAAATCTCTTTAAACTTATGCAGAACCTTGGAGTTCCAAATGAAAGGAGCTCTATGAGAGGTGCAAGGTGATCGAGAAGTATAAAAAAAAAAAATCATGAAGAATTGAAAAGACTCAATAATCAATCAGAATCAAGACTTCCTTAGCTTCACTGTCATTTATATTTCTAAGAAAATGAAAATACCAGGAAAAGGTATCATAGTCCCAGACTAGATACCTGATAGCAGAAAGTCTAAACAATATTCCCAATAATCCCATATCCATTGATCATAGTGTTCCATGAAATCACATCCCTACTCACCATCCTGTCAAATAAAATCCCTAGCAACCACGATTTCACCACATTTTACATACCCATCAATCATCGAATTCCAACAAACGGTGTCACTCACGGGATACATATCAAACAGTTGCCGTGCATCACTCAAATGTCTGCCAATTGAATAGAAACAAATCAGTGAGCTCAATATATAAGAATCAGACTCCAACCCACATTTAACAACATGGGTATGAACCAAAATTCCAAATTGAACAATTGACAACTCATTGCAAGCTTTAACCACAAATGGGAAAGTCAATTCATTGGGTTTCACACCATGCTTAGATAGGTGAGGTATGAACCAGAAAGGTATGAACCAGAAAGGTAGAAACAAAATGATAAACATTATTTCCATACCTGATATGATATAACAGCAACTTTGTCATACGGTTCACTTAAAGCATCAGCACGAATTACAACTTTGATCTCAGGAAAACCATCCAAAAGCTTCAACCCAGGTTCGGTCTCCACAAAATCTTTAATAAAATCAGTTGCTTCAGCTGCAACATAGCAATCAAAATAATTCAACTCCACAAACAGCAAATAAAGAAAAGGGATGGCAGGAGGAAGGGAGAGAGAGTTGTACACTAAACAAATAAATCTTAAAGGGAAAGCAGAAACTGAAAAGTAGTCTTTACATGTTCAAGATTCTCGAAGCCAAAGAATAATGTGTATACACTAAACATACACCCCTCCTTCATTTGGGAGGAACAGAGCGTTCCGATTAGCCCTTTTGTGGTTCAACAAACGGGCCTATGAAAGTAGGTTTAAGTAATCAGAACATTAATGTAAGCATTACATAATCAATTTGCATAATTCAATCCGAGTTAATATGCAAATCCGGATCTGATATTAGAATCATCAAAATGTCAAATAATCAAAATCATACAGATCTCATAAACCAAATCACTATCATCAAAACGAAACGAGAATCATATTCCCGATCCCTCAAATTAATCATCATCTCAAAAAAAAAAAAAAAAATAACCATTCAAAACATCATTCGAAAGAAACAATAGAAAGAATTAATGAATACTGTACATATCAATATAAATATAAATATACATCTAGAAAGCGGGGGATCTGGAGAATACCGTTCCTGGCCGACGGTGTCCCAACAGCCGCAAAGAGGAAGAAATCAATTCGCTAGGGTTTACAGTATTAAAACCTACTGACCTGTTGATGGAGTCGGCGTGGTTACCTGCTCCGCTATAGAGAGAGAAAGATGGATTCGGCGTGGTTACCTGTTTCGCTGCTACAGAGAGAAAAAGATGGAGTCCGCGTGGTTGATTAGAGTAAACGAGGGAGAGGGAGAGGGAGACGTGGGTTTTGGGGGTTTTTTTCTTTTTTCATTATTTGGTTTAATAATTTTTGGTAAAAATAAGGACTTTAATGGCCGTTCTTAAATTTAAAATCAATTAGGATTTTTTCAGCAGTCTCATTTAGCTGATAATAGGGACTATTCATTTCGTCCTACTCAAAAAATTTAGTCCCTAAAAATATTTTTTTTTGTAGTGCAAACAAGGACTATCTAACAGATATAACCCTCTTAGGATTATATCTTATCTCTTTACAGTCCAAGTTAAACATGGATTCTGTCAATCCATCATTATAAATACAAGCCATAATTTCCATATTCGGGTACGTTACTTTTGATATTTCGAAACTCTGTCAATTTAGTTTCCCTCACTACAAATCGTGAACTTATTATCACGTCGGAGGGCCTTCGCCGGTGAAGCCCCGGCTTAGTTTACGTGTTTTGTCTTATTTTCAGGCTAAGCAATCGTCGGAACAAATCGATCGCTTGGATTTGGGCTGATTTGACGATTTTGGCATTATCACTTTACAATATGCTTTTTAATTAATTCTTTAGTACTCATTCCATGTCTAGTTTCATATACTTTCTTCTTCGTTCCTAAATGATATTCTCACTTCTTTTGCTGTTATTATGAAAAAACATTATTACGAAAAAACATTGAGCGACTAAAACTTGTTATCAATACATTATCAACAACAAATTTTAGATTTTCATTACTATAATTAAATCAATCTAAAATTATAACTCAAAATTCGTTCATAATAATAACGACTAAAAAAATGAAAAATATTATTTTGAAACGACAGACACAACAGAGGGAGTAATATTTAAAAACAATCAAACGTTAGAGCGATTTGCATATAAAGCCACCTCCACAAACATTAGAGCGATTTGCATATAAAGCCACCTCCATCATCAGGATGGTTAGTCATGATTTTTAATTAATGTCTTTATGCTAAACCACAAAAATTACTTTACAATATGCTTTTTAATTAATTCTTTAGTACTCACTCCATGTCTAGTTTCTTATACTTTCTTCTTCTTCGTTCCAAAATGATATTCTTTTGCTTTTTTTTTTTTTTTTAAAAGCATGCTTATTGACAATATTAATTAATCTAATCTAGGGATTTATATAAATATAATGGTCTTATCGTTCCTGCTACAATGCTCTAACAAATGCATTAATGTCTTCATGCTAAACCACAAAAAATACTTTACGAATATGCTTTCTAATCAATTCTTTAGTACTCACTCCATGTAGAGTTTTTTATACTCTCTTTGTTCCAAAATGTCAACTTTTAAAAGACAAGGGGGTCTGACCCCTTGCTTAAAGGGTGACTTTATCATCGATTAACGATTTAGTTGGTGTGAGTATGACAAATATGCCTTGTCAATTAAAAAAACAATAAAAACATTTAATTTTGATATTTTATAATTTTAAATGAGACATTTAAAATGATAAAAAGTTATTAACTTCTAAAAAGTATGTTATGTTTCGTGTATTTTAATTCATATACTCCCTCCGTCCCAAAATGTTTGTCCCACTTGACTTTTTTGTTGAACTTTAACCACAAATATATGACAATTTAATTATGTTCATGAAATTTTAAAAATTTCTATTGATTCACCATTAATAATATTATCAACAACAACTTTTAGAATTTCATGAACATGATTAATCTCTCATAAATTTGTGGTCAAAGTTCAACAAAAAAGTCAAATGGGACAAACATTTTGGGACGGAAGAAGTATATTTTTTATTAGGAATATAATATTGTCATAATATTATATTCTATATTATCAAGTATATATTGTTTGTATTAGAATATTACTCTAAATATTCTAATGTATTTAGAATAGTTAACTCAATCTTTGTATTAGAATATGATTCTAACTCTTTGTAAACTCTATAAATATATACATCTAGTAACATAATAAAATTGAGTCTTTCATATTATTCCTCTCTACCTTGTATGATTGACTTCGTCTCACTCTCCTTCATTCTAATATGGTATCAGAGCAATAAAACTCATAATAGGACTTCTCCCCCAAACCTCTAGCGGCAAAATCCTAAAGCCGCTTCACCATCAAAACCATTACCTCCTCCACCTTCCAAAACAACTCGGCAAAACCCCTCAAGCCGCCCCACCCCCTTACCCTCCATCAAAAACCCCACCACATTCCACCTTCTAAAAACCATAGCGGAAAACCCCTCAAGTCGCGCCACCCTCACCCCATAGCTTCCGCCACCCACCATCAAAATTCTCTCTCCTTCTCCTTCAACACCCTCGGCTCAACCATCCCTAGCCGAAACCCCTTTATACACAATCACCACCAAAACTCCCACCATACCGCCCCACCATCAAAACCACCACCCTTCTACACCACACAACTACCCTCGGCTCAAACCTCTTCAAAGCTGAAACCCAAGTCGCAACACCGCCGCACCACCATCTTCCTTTCTTCCTTCGGACCACCACTCTCGTCAAAACCCTAAAGCCGAAACCCACCTCTCACCACCTCCTACAAAACCCTCGGCTCAAACCTCTCAATATAGCCGAAACCCCCTCCACCTCATACACCACCGCCCCACCATCAAAACCACTAACTCGCTACACCAAAAACCCACCCTTGGCTCAAACCTCTGTACAAGCCGAAACCCTAATTCTTTTTCCTTTTTTTTGGTCCAACATCAAAACTCTACCCCCTAAACCTTGACAAAACCCTACTGTCAAATCCTTTCAAAACACAATCGGCAAAACCCACCAGTCGAACCTCTTCTCCTCAACCCTAAGCCACCCCACCCTACTTGCGGTTTGCGGTACAACCCTACAAAGACCGCCCCACCCACACACCTCCTCTTATTTCTGCTCTTCCTTCTTCCGCCACCAAAACCCTGAACTATGTATACCCTACCCTCGGCAAACCCTAAACCGCCGCACTACACCACCCTCGGGAAACCCTAAACTGCCAAACTACCCCACCCACGGCAACCCCTAAAAATTGTCGAAACCACTCTTAACAAACCCACTCACATCACATCAGAAATCACACACGTCCGGGAACACACTCGTCTCCACCTGCTCCATCAAATCCGGTTCATCTCATTACTCTCCAAGATTGGATTAATCCAATGATCGTCCATCTTACGGGGGCATATTAGGAATATAATATTGTCATAATATTATATTCTATATAATCAAGTATATATTGTTTGTATTAGAATAAGACTCTAAA
The DNA here is from genome assembly GCA_022495995.1 of Adenophora triphylla var. japonica. Classification (NCBI taxonomy): domain Eukaryota; kingdom Viridiplantae; phylum Streptophyta; class Magnoliopsida; order Asterales; family Campanulaceae; genus Adenophora; species Adenophora triphylla. The sequence continues at coordinate 243,036 of JAFEMH010002264.1, read as the reverse complement.
TATTCTAATATATTTAGAATATGTAACTTAATCTTTGTATTAGAATAGAATTCTGACTCTTTGTAAACCCTATAAATAAGTACCTCTAGTAACATAATAAAATTGAGTCTATCATATTATTTCTTTCTACCTTCTATGATTGAATTCGTCTCTCTCCTTCTCCTTCGTTCTAATACTTTTCGTCTCATTTTACTCTTGGGAAAAAGAGAGATCAAGAAGGTTCTCAGTTCTCACTTCTAAGAATCACTTGTAATCATTTTCTTCTTTGTAAACAATTGTAAAGTTTTATTAGCGAAATTCTTTAGCCATAAAGTTAATTAAAAAATTATTTTTGCTTCTTGAACTATTCGTTTAGTTCCGTTGTAATCTCTTGAGATCCGACTATATTTGAACACGTCTATACTATAGTTTAGATCCGTTTATTGTTATTGCGTATACCCCTCCCCTATGCCCCAACTCAAATTACAAAAAGTTGTCGGTGGTGCATGAGAATTAAGAAAATGTATATAATATTAAATTGATTTGAGTATGGATAATGGGGTCGGAATTATAAGTGGACATAAAATAACAACAAATGAAAGCATTTATATAAAATAAGTGGCTGCATTTATTCTGAAACATAAGCACACAAACGACACACAAAAACAAAAACAAAAGTTTGCAACAAACCAAAGGAAGTAATGAGCATGGGCAGAGTGTTGGAAATTAAATTATAGCACCACAGATTAAATAGATAATTTAATCAACAGTAGGGGATTTATTGATCAAGTCAAGAACGTACCAATTAAGCCAATAGCAAAATCGAAAGCAATGGTACAGGATCAGGAAAACAAACAGAAACAATAAAACAAACGATTAGAAAACTTATCGTGATTTGATCGAGTCGCCTTAGGAAGACTGTCCTAAGAGAAAATATTGTCCCCAATTGGTGCAACTCAGGTACAGGCAAATTTCTCCGAGGATAAAACGATCACGGATTACGTACCACAAAGCAGCACACAGGTATGTAATCACCGGCGGTCCTATCTCAGTCGCCTTAAATCTCACGAACGAATCTCTATGAACGGGAGTAATCGAAATAATGAAAGAAAGCAAGAGAATAGATTTTCTCTTCAATCTCTCATGTAATTTTCGGCTGGAGGAAGTATATTATTTATATGTAGGTTAAATTAGAGTTTTAGGGCTTAAAAAGAACTAAAATAGCTCTTAATTCGGCCCAGGAAAAACACGATCCCGACGTGAGCGCGGCCGCGCTTGAGGGTGGCACGACCGCGCTAAGTCACAACAATTTATGGTGAGGTCTCGGCCAGCCAGCGCGCCCGCGGTCAGCCTTGGCGCGACCGCCCTCCCTCGCAGTGCTTCAGACGTGATTTTTCCCTTTTGCCAAATACAGTTCAAGCCCAATGACACTAAGGTCATATGCTATGAACTCTTACACCACATATACAAATATTCCAACAATCCCCCACAAGTTCATAGAAATATGACGTGTACAGATTGTCCATTGTCATGCTTTCAATAATGGTACCTTCCGGCTTGAACCACTACCTATGTTATCCAACGTAAACCTCCACAGGACCAGATGAACGGGTGTCTTGAATCTGATGCCTTTGGATGTAGAGGCCTTTGCTGGTAACAAACACGATAAAAGCTATGATAGGCCCCCTATCGAACACTTGACGCTTATAAGCCATACGTCCCGATCCTCTATCATGAGTGCTTTCAAGGAATAACCCAAATTCCTCTAGTTGCGGCTAACAACAACACTCACTTAGCTGGGCATCTCAAAAGATGTACTGCTAGCATCTTGTCTAAAAGACTTGATCCCATTCAAAGTTCCAAACTTTTACTTTATTAGCAGCAACGAGCACCTCTAGGCTATTCAGGGGATAGACTCAGACATATAACATGTCAATCTATTATTAGGTGCTCCGACTCACCCCACAGCTTGTTATTACCACATTGAATCTCCTTTGTGGGATCTCCACTGTGGTAGATTGGGTTGCCTTTGCGTTTGAATCAGACGGGGTTCAGACCCATCCCCAACCTAGATTTTTGAACTAGAGCAAATTCTAGCCCTTTGGTTAAAGGATCAGATGTGTTATCCTTGGTACCAACATAATCAACAGCTATCACCTTCCGAGACACTAGATCCCTTATAGATTTTAATCTAATTTGGATGTGTCTCTGGTTTTCTGATTGTACTTGACACTTTTCGGTTTCTCAATTGTGGCGGTGTTGTCACAATGTACGAGATAACGAGCATGGGCTTGCGACCATGGGCAACTCGGACATAAGTCCTCGAAGCCATTCAGCCTTCCAATCCAAAAGAGTGTCAAGAGCAACTAGTTCGGCCTCAAATGTAGACCTAGACAACGAGTTTGTTTGGTCGACCTCCCGAGCGGCTGCAGCTCCGCCTAAGGTGAAAACATACCCCGTACAGCCATAACTCCCGGAGTTATAGGCAATCCGGCTTGCATCACTATATCCTTCAATAACGAAGGATATCTCCCGTAATGCGGCCCAAGGAAATTGTTCCTTCAAGTACTTGAGAACTCTATCAAGAGCTTCCCAATGTGCTTTGCTTGGACATTGAGTATATCTAGCCAACCTAGTAACCGAGTAGGATATATCCGGTCTAGTACAATTGGCAAGATACATCAAACTTCCAATAATTTGAGAATATCTCAACTGAGCCATCGGTACTCCACTTTCATTCTTAGTAAGTGCAGCTGAAGAATCATATGGAGTCTTAGCTACTTTGCAATTCTTATAACCAAATTTCTCAATTACACTTTTAGTATAATGAGATTGCGATATGGTTATGCCACTAGTTGAACGAGTCAACTTAAGGCCAAGAATCACACTAGCTACTCCCATATCCTTCATCTCAAACTTACTTTTCAAGAATTCCTTAGTAGTATTAATTATCCTCATATCCGTTCCAAACAACAGGATATCATCGACATACAGACATAAGACAATACTACTATCACCAATACTTTTGCTATAAACACACTTATCAAACTCATTAGTAACAAAGCCAAACGATGAGACAATTTTATCAAATTTCTCATGCCACTGCTTAGGGGCTTGTTTGAGTCCATACAAGGACTTAACAAGTTTACAAACCTTTCTCTCATTGCCAGAGGCCTCAAAACCTTCAGGTTGATCCATATAAATTTCTTCCTCTAGATCGCCATACAAGAAAGCGGTCTTAACATCCATCTGATGGATAGGAAGATCATATACAGAGGCCAATGCGATAAGCATTCGGATTGTAGTCATTCTAGCAACTGGCGAATAGGTATCGAAATAGTCTATTCCCTCCATTTGGTTGAATCCCTTAGCCACTAACCTAGCCTTAAACTTGTCAATGGTTCCATCCGGTTTCAGTTTCCTTTTGAAGACCCACTTACATCCTATCGTGCTACAACCAGGAGGGAGATCGACCAATTCCCATGTCCCATTAGAGACAATAGAATCCATCTCACTCTTAACAAAGATCCTTCCACTACTTGGCATCGAAGTAGCCATAGCGGCTTTGAAGGTTAGAGGATCACCCTCGACATTGTAAGTGATGAAATCACTTCCAAAGTCCTTGGTGGTCCTTGCCCGTTTGCTCCTTCTTGGTTCAATCTCATCGTCGGAATGAGTTGCACCGGAATCAACCCCACATTTGTCGGCTCCTCTACTTGAGCGTAAAATGGAATTAGTGGTTGGGTTAGATTCCTTAGAAAGTCCATCCTTCATAGGAAACACATCCTCAAAAAATGTTGCATCACGTAACTCAACTATAGAGTTCACATCTATGCCAGAAATTTCAGATTTTATAATAAGAAATCTCAATGCATAACTTGTTTCAGAATAACCTATAAAGATAGCATCAACAGTTTTAGGTCCAAGCATTTTCCTTTTGTGTGCGGGTACAAGTACCTTTGCAAGGCACCCCCACACTTTTAAGTGTTTCAAGCTAGCCTGTCGACCTCTCCAAAATTCAAACGGACTTTCCTTTCTATGCTTAGGAGGGACTCTATTCAGAATATGGCAAGCCGTATTCAAAGCCTCTCCCCACATATATTTGGGCAGACCAGAACTTATGAGTAAACTGTTAATCATATCAGTAAGGGTTCTATTCTTACGTTCTGCAACACCATTTGATTGAGGGGTGTAGGGAGGAGTCTCTTCATGTACTATTCCGTTTTCTTGGCAATAATACATGAAGGGGTTAGACTCATATTCACCTCCTCTATCAGACCTTAACCGTTTAAGTTTCTTGTCAGTTTGTGTTTCTGCTTCATTCTTAAATACAATGAATTTATCTAATGCTTCATCCTTAGAACTAAGCAAATAGACATAACAGTATTTACTAGCATCATCAATAAAGGTGAGAAAGTATTTCTTTTTGTCTTTGGTCAACACGCCATTAAATTCACAAATATCGGTATGAACTAAATCTAGGATTTCGAATTTCTCACAACCGACTTAAATGCAGACCTTTTGTAGATTTAGCTTCAACACATACATGACACTTAGAATTCTTATCAATAGCATGTTTAGGAATAATATCTAAATTCATCATTCTTTTCACAGAATCATAGTTAATATGTCCTAAACGACCATGCCAAACATTTGAAGATTCAATGGAATAAGAAACATGATAATCAATAGAACTAAAATTATTGTGCGAACAAACATCAGTTTCAACTCTAATTTTAAATAAACCATCCGAGGAATAACCTTTCCCCACAAAACTACCAGAATCCAAAATTATGACCTTATTACATTTAAATGAAATCTCAAATCCTTCCCTAACTAGACTAGAACCACTAATAATGTTGCGACGAATATCAGGAACGTGATACACTCGATGCAAGGTAAGAATGCGCCCATTAGGAAACTTCAGGTCCACGCGTCCAGTCCCAAGCACCTTTGCAGCACTAGAGTTCCCCATCGTCACTGATCTACCACGCTCAGGCTGGTAAGACACAAATAGCAATTTATCAGAACGTGCACATTTGCCCCAGTGTCAACTAGCCACTCGTTGGGTTCATAGACAGTAAAGATTTCAGGATAAGAAGTTACATACTTTGTAACATTGCAGGTCAGAGCGTCAACTCCAGGCACTACAAGAAAAATGGCAGTTACTGACGGAAAAATCCGTCACTAAATGCCAAAAATCCGTCACTAAATCAATTTAGTGACGGATTTTAGACGTAAAAAATCCGATGTTAAAACGTGCGTCACTAAATTTTTCGACGGATTACTGACGGTTCTCAATCAGATTTAGTGACGGAAATTTCCGTCACTAACGTTTTAAAATCCGTCGGTAATTTGATGAAATAAACGACCAATTTAAAGCATTATGCCGACAAATTAGTGACGGAAAATTCCGTCGCTATTTAAACGGTCGTTTTATTTTTTGGACCATTTTCGTGACGGATTATCGACGGATTATTCCGTCGTTATTTAAATGGTCATTTTATTTTTTGGACCATTTTAGTGACGGATTATCAACAGATCATTCCGTCGCTATTTAAATGGTCGTTTTATTTTTTGGACCAATTTAGTGACGGATTATCGACGGATCATTCCGTCGCTAAAATTTATTCCAAATTTTCCCAATTTTATTAATTTTTTTAAATTTTCTTTTTTCAATATTTTTTATTTTTGATATATCAAATTACCGACGGAAATCAAACCCTCAACTTTTTTTATTCTCAAATTAGTCCCTTAACGTTTTTTATTCTCAAAACAGTCACTAAAATCTATCTGCAGAGACATGCATAAAAATTACAGAACAGTGTAAAATCAACGTAGTATAATATTTAGCTCATTAATTTAGTCTGACAAACAATAAAAGGAAAAATACCAAAAAAAAATCCCTAATAATAAATTTCCAAACAAGAAGATGAAGAGAAGAATAAGGAAACCCACAAAGAACTTCAAGTACTGATTTGAAACCACTGGGAAAACTATCGAATCCAGCTTTTTCTACAAGATTAACTGCCTTGATGCTTCAAAACAAGAAAAACCTAAGCAACCATCCTCCTACTAACATTGTTGATTATCAGACCGTCTGAGCATGGTGTCCTTTCAGGCTTTCACAATGAAAAGAAATCTTGTCCTCTTCAATGTTCTGCATTCCCAACCAATTCCAAAACCTAATTTCCCAAATTGAACACCACAAAATTAAAATTAAAATTAAAATCAAAATTAAAATCAGATCTAATCTAATAGATAAAAGATAAAAGATCAATGGATAGAGAAGTACCTCACCGGCAATGTATTCACGAACGGCGGCGAGATAGACGGGCGCTCCGGCGCCAACACGCTCGACATACTTGCCGGCTTTGAGGAAACGAGCGATACGGCCGACGGGGAACTGGAGGCCGGCCTTGCTACTCCGGGAGATGGCCTTCTTTGGGACGGCGGAGCCCAGTGATTTTACTCTTCCAGCCATTTTGTGAAAATTTACGGAGGGAGGTTGTTTGTTTTGAGAAAGCAGAGAAATAGAGAGAGAAATAGAGAAATACGTAGGTTTAAAAAAATGAGAGAAAGAGAGGAAAGGAAATGGTTTTGTTTGAAAGTATTATGGCCATTGGATTGAATCTAATGAACGGTTAGATGTTGCTTTTTTCATGATCCGCGTGAAATTTTGATATCCAATCAAATAATGCCACATCACATATTTATATTTGTTTCACACTATACTATATGCTAACTAAAATATTTATGCCTAATATCAAGAATAATAATATTTATTATCAATAATTTTTATTAATGAATTATTAATTATATAATAGATTAATTAATTAATATTAATATTAATTATATAAACAATATAATATTAATGATACTACTAATAATAACTAATAATTTTTATTTTTTTATTGAATAGGAAAAAATATTTTAGACTTTTTTTATTACTGAAATTTACAAAAAGTTATCTAAAATATTTACATGCTTTTATTTGATTTATCCCAAATTTTAGTTAAAAGAGGGACGGACTACCCTATATTTATTTTTTATTTTTTTAAAAAAATATGTATTCACTAAAAAATAATATTTTAGAATTTGTTAATTAGTGATTTTTCTTAGAAAAAGCTACATAAAAAAATATAGAAAAAAACTAAACAAATGAAAGTATATAGAAGAAAAGTCAAAAGAGGAATGTGTCCCGATCTTGTGAAAATGGTATACGGCTACCTCGTTTATTTTATTTTTATTTTTTTCTACATTCTAAATGACATTTAAAGTATTTTTCATCTCTATGACTTTCCTCAAAATCCAAATGGAAATTGAGTTACAAATATGTGCCATTATTTAGGGTTTTAAGGAATGTGTCCCGATCTTGTGAAAATGGTATACGGCTACCTCGTTTATTTATTTTTTATTTTTTTCTACATTCTAAATGACATCTAAAGTGTTTTTCATCTCTATGGCTTTCCTCAAAATACAAATGGAAATTGAGTTACAAATATGTGCCATTATTTAGGGTTTTTAGGGTTTTATGTGTCCCGATCTTGTGAAAATGGTATACGGCTACCTCGTTTATTTTTTTTTATTTTTTTCTACATTATAAATGACATTTAAAGTGTTTTTCATCTTAATGACTTTCCTCAAAATCCAAATGGAAATTGAGTATAGGGTATAGGGTATACCCTATAGGGTATAGGGTATACCCTATAGGGTATAGGGTATAGGGTATACCCTATACCCTATCGGGTATATGGTATACCCTATAGGATATAGGGTATAGAGTATAGGGTATACCCTATACCCTATCGGGTATATGGTATACCCTATAGGATATAGGGTATAAGGTATAGAGTATAGGGTATACGGTATATGGTATATGGTATAGGGTATAGGGTATAGAGTATAGGGTATAGGGTATAGGGTATAGGGTATACCATATAGGGTATACCCTATAGAGTATAGGGTATAGGGTATACCCTATAGGATATAGGGTATAGGGTATACCCTATCGGGTATAGGGTATACCCTATAGGATATAGGGTATAGGGTATAGAGTATAGGGTATAGGGTATACCCTATAGGGTATAGGGTATACCCTATAGAGTATAGGGTATAGGGTATAGAGTATAGGGTATAGGGTATACCCTATAGAGTATCGGGTATAGGGTGTACCCTATAGAGTATAGGGTATACCCTATACCCTATCGGGTATAAGGTATACCCTATAGGATATAGGGTATAGGGTATAGAGTATAGGGTATAGGGTATACCCTATAGGATATAGGGTATAGGGTATAGAGTATAGGGTATAGGGTATACGGGATAGGGTATACCCTATACCCTATCGGGTATAGGGTATAGGGTATACCCTATAGGATATATGATATATGATATAGAGTATAGGGTATAGGATATACCCTATAGGGTATACCCTATAGGGTATAGGATATAGGGTATACCCTATATGTTATAGGGTATACCCTATAGGGTATAGGGTATAGGGTATACCCTATACCCTATAGGGTATACTCTATACCCTATACTCTATACCCTATACCCTATACTCTATAGGGTATATCCTATACCCTATACCCTATATTCTATAGGGTATACCCTATACCCTATACTCTATAGGGTATACCCTATACTCTATACTCTATACCCTATACTCTATAGGGTATACCCTATAGGGTATACCCTATAGGGTATAGGGTATAGGGTATACCCTAAACCCTATAGGGTATACCCTATACCCTATACTCTATACTCTATACCCTATATCCTATACCATATACCCTATACCCTATACCCTATATCCTATACCCTATACCATATACCATATACCCTATACCATATACTCTATACCCTATACCTTATACCCTATACCCTATACACTATACATTATACCCTATACACTATATACTACCATATACACTATATACTATACCCTATATCCTAAATGTATAGTTTTTTTATTTTTTATGAATATAAATAAATATTTTGGACGTTTTTTAGTATTGAAGTTTTTTTTTTCAAAAAGTTATATAATAAAACTTAGAAAAAAAATAAACAAATGAAAGTATAATAAAGAAATCAGGGACGGGTAATTTTTTTTTAATTTTTATATATAATTGTATATTTTTTTTATTTTTTATGAATATAAATAAATATTTTGGACATATTTTAGTATTGAAGTTTTTTTCAAAAAGTTATATAAAAAAAGTTAGAAAATTAATAAACAAATGAAAGTATAATAAAGAAATCAGGGACGGGTAAAATTCTTTAATTTTTATTTATAAATGTATAGTTTTTTTTTTTATTTTTTATGAATATAAGTAAATATATTGGACATTTTTTAGTATTAAAGTTTTTTTAAAAAAAGTTATATAAAAAGTTAGATAAAAAATAAACAAATGAAAGTATAATAAAGAAATCAGAGACGGGTAAAATTCTTTAATTTTTTATTTATAATTTTATAGTTTTTTTATTTGTAAAAAAATCCACTACTAACCAACATCTCAAATAATTTTATTTATCAAAAAAAATAAATATAAAAAATTAAAAAAGTTTACATGTTATTGTCCGTCCCTCTTCTATTATATACTTTTATTTCTTTAAAAATTTAACTTTTTTTATATAAAAAATTCGTCACTAATCCGTCGCTAACATAAAATATAAATTTAATAATTATTTTGAATAATTTAGTAACGACTGAAATTCGTCGGTAATAATATGTAATTAATTTACCGACGGATTATAATCCGTCGGTAATTAAATCCGTCACTAATCCTCGCTAACCTAAAATATAAATTTAATAATTATTTTAAATAATTTAGCAACGACTCAAATCCGTCAGTAATAATTTGTAATTGATTTACCGACGGATTTTAATCGGTCGGTAATCAAATCTGTCACTAATCCATCGCTAACCTAAAATATAAATTTAATAATTATTTTAAATAATTTACCGACGGATTTTAATCCGTCGGTAATTAATTCCGTCACTAATCCGTCACTAACCTAAAATATAAATTTAATGTTTATTTTAAATAATTTAGCAACGACTCAAATCCGTCGGTAATAATATGTAATTAATTTACCGACGGATTTTAATCCGTCGGTAATTAAATCCGTCACTAATCCGTCGCTAACCTAAAATATAAATTTAATATTTGTTTTAAATAATTTAGCAACGACTCAAATCCGTCAGTAAAAATATCCGTCGCCATTCCGTCACAAATTCGTCGCTAAAAAAGTGCGCAAATTTTTGGCGCCAAAATGGTGACGGATTAGAGACGAAATGGAATCCGTCGGCATATCCGTCACTAAATCCGTCGGTAATCTCGTCCTAATTTCATTTTTTGTTTTTCACCCCAGGTCGTTGCTATTTCGTCGCTAATCCGTCGGTATTAGTGACAGATTTATTTCCATCACTAATTTCCGTCAGTATCTGTCAGTTTTCTTGTAGTGAGGTGCGTCAGAGTCAGGATCATCATAATCCTTCGGACCCAACACCATGTTGACAGCAGGATGGTCATCAGCAGAGCCTTGTGGTCCTTTTCCTTTCTTGGACGGGCAGTCCCTAGAAAAGTGTCCACCTTCTCCACAATTTCAGCAGTTCTGTTTTGCTTTTGGCTTTCTAAAGTTATTTTTCTTAACTTTAAGTTTATCATGGTTTTCTTTATCCTTAGAGTGAGTTTTCACACCTTTTCCTTTAAACTTGCTTTTACCAGTTACCATATTAGCAGCAGCCTCCACATGTACGCTAGGTTGGCTACCATTATGCACCTCCTGAATCGCAATTGCATTCATCAACTCATTGAGTGTCAAGCTTCCGGTACGATGCTTGAGGGTCATACCGAATTCCCCCCAAGATCGAGGAAACTTCTCAATAATAGCCATGACAGCGAACTTGTCAGGAAGTCCCATGTCAGCATCCTTGAGTGATTGAAAAATGATTTGGAGTTCGTGCACTAGGTCGGTAACCGACTTTCCCTCACTCATGTGATAATTCAGGAACTTACCCACTTGGTACTTTTCCACACCGGAGTCATCGGTGCTGTACTTCGTGGAAAGCGTTTCCCACAGTGACGCAGCAGTGAGAGGAGCAGAGCAATAGACATCAAAGAGTTCATTCGACAAAGCTGACAGAATGCATCCTCGAACAACATCATCCTGCTCCTTTCACAGTTTAACAGCAGCCATACTAACTGGATCATCGCCATTCAGAGCGGGACATTTGGATGACAGCATACCAGACATGCCCTTAATTGACAGCCAGATCTTCATGCATTCAGACCAACACTTGAAGTTCTTGCCACCGAACTTCTCCGAAAGATCGGAGGTGTCAACTAGGGACTTAAAGGGAGAGCTAGAGGAACCACCAGACATGATCAAATAAAACTATTTTCTCTTAGACTGTTGGAAATTAAATTATAGCACCACAGATTAGACAGACAATTTAATCAACAGTAGGGGATTTATTGATCAAGTCAAGAACGTACCAATTAAGCCAATAGCAAAACCGAAAGCAATGGAACAGGATCAGGAAAACAAACAGAAACAATAAAACAAACGATTAGAAAACTTATCGTGATTTGATCGAGTCGCCTTAGGAAGACTGTCCTAAGAGAAAATATTGCCCCCAATTGGTGCAACTCAGGTACAGGCAAATTTCTCCGAGGATAAAACGATCACGGATTACGTACCACAAAGCAGCACACATGTATGTAATCACCGGCGGTCCTATCTCAGTCGCCTTGAATCTCACGAACGAATCTCTATGAACGGGAGTAATCGAAATAATGAAAGAAAGCAAGAGAATAGATTTTCTCTTCAATCTCTCATGTAATTTTCGGCTGGAGGAAGTATATTATTTATATGTAGGTTAAATTAGAGTTTTAGGGCTTAAAAAGACCTAAAATAGCTCTTAATTCGGCCCAGGAAAAACACCATCCCGACGTGAGCGCGGCCGCCCTTGAGGGTGGCGCGACCGCGCTAAGTCACAGCAATTTATGGTGAGGTCTCGGCCAGCCAGCGCGCCCGCAGTCAGCCTTGGCGCGGCCACCCTCCCTCGCAGTGCTTCAGACGTGATTTTTCCCTTTTGCCAAATACAGTTCAAGCCCAATGACACTAAGGTCATATGCTATGAACTCTTACACCACATATACAAATATTTCAACACAGAGATCATGGATCTATTTACTTAGAGACTTGGCCTGATAGCAGCAGTGAAGCCACTTAGTTCATCAAAATAGTTATTCCAAACCATAACTCCTCCATACTTTGGTGTCCCTTTAATGAATGGAAGAACTTCAGATTCAAATACACCTGGAGAAACATAGCCACTATTCCCCGCTTCAATGGAAGCCAATGTCCCGAAAAATATTTGCTGAATAGGAAGAGTTCCCCATAGATTCCATGAAGCCCTAAACGCGGTTACATTAGTAGGGTCATACTCGCATGCTTGAACATTGGCATATACATCGTAGAAATGGACAAACGCATAATCAACGACCCCAGAGTCGTAGGCCCCACCAAACCTTCTTATAGCGGTTGTCCACGTCAGACATGGAGATGATCCGGTTATGTAAACCTTTCTAATGGAGGTGCTATAAGATGATAGCCTTCTGACAACAGGAGGATAGTTTAGTAAACCTCCGCGAATGTCAAAGTCTATGCCGTCTAGTATTGCCGGCCCAAATGGTCTAGAGGTCGAAACTCCACCAAGGAAGGTGTTCCAAAGATAGTCCGCGAGCGCAACACTTTGGCTATCTACGGTCGTTAAGGCATACCCACCGGGGGGCCCACCAAGGGAGACTAGTACCTTAATACCTTGCCTTTGGCATGATTGGATGTCGTTGCTGAGCGATTGGCATCCGCCATTAGATGGATCACAATGGCCGGACAAACTCAACACCGGTGCCCTGTTGTTGCCAAAACTTGAGAGGAAGGAAATGATAACAAAGTCGTAGTTGCCACAAGTACATGTGTCCGCCAAAATTCTTTCCCTACTATCGCGGCCCTAGTAGGTCGCGACCTTGCCTGCAGCGTTGTCTGCCGATGCTACAACCATTTCTATGTCGAGCTCTCTAGCGGCATCGGAGACCAACACCACATAATGGAAGGCTAGGAAGAAGGTGAGAAAAACTATAAGCGCTGAACAAATTTTGACAGCCATTAGTATGGAGCTTTTTTATTTAGCTTCTTTCTTTGGCTAGTCGATGGGGGTGATTTTCTTGGGTAATGGAGATACCTATTTATAGCAAACAATTTCCTTCAACATTATAATAAGTTTGGGTTTTGAAGCAACATTATATTAGGGTTGTTAACTAACGTTAATTCAGATTACATGTACCATATGGTTTTTTTTTTTTTTTCTTGAGAGGGCATGTACCATATGGTTACACTTTCAAATAATGCAATGGTACTTTGATTATTTTTCTCCTCGTGGTCTAATTTTTTGAATCTATTTTTGTTTGACAATTTTTTTATTATTTTCCTTCAAAACATAATTTGAAATATAAGAATTATATATAACACACTATAGTTTATTTTGTTTTAGTGCTAGATCATATATACCTTAGAAAGATTAATACAAATTGGATAAAAATACCCCTCTATCCTTATATTTTTGCACATCGTGCAACATGTCATCTAATTAATTTTATCAAAAGTTTCAAAATTAAATATTTAAAGATGGCAAATGACAAAAGGTCCAAAGTTTGGGGGAGGGGGTTGTGTGTGCCAATCAGGGTGTGATGTTTTAATTTTGTCAATTTAGAATCCATTTTGTCAATTTAGAATCCAGAGCGAAACAATTTCGCTCATGGGAATTCGCTCACCATTGCACATGGTCTTATTATGTAGGTAAAGGTGGTAGACTTGTTACCAAACATGTCAATTTGAGAGGAGGATTTTGAGAGTTGATCTAACCTTAGAGAGTGGTATTTTTTTACCTTGAATTTATAGCGCTAAGTTTTATATGTTTTTTTTTTTTTTTTAAATATGGAAGTGGGAATTTTACTTAAATTATTAGAAACAAGTTGGACCATCTTATGTGACTTTCTTTGTGTGCTGCCTCTTTAGAAGACGATTAACATATTAGGGAAGTGGGAACTGAGGTAATTCATTGTGAACTTCTGTATATGTTCAATACAAATGTTGATAATATACTCATTCAATGCATTCTCCAAATGGAAGTTTTTTAAATTAGTTTTGACTTAAAGTTTTGTTTTGGTGGGTGATGCAATGGACTGATTTTCATATTGAAATGCTCGAAGCAGGGGCGGAGCCGGGGGGGCAGGAGGGGGCACTTGCCCCACCGGCGGAAATGCGGTGCAAAATATTATTTTATTTTTTTGCCCCCCACCGGAAACTGGCGAAAATTAGGGATTTTGGTCGGAAAATTGCCCGAAGAAGACAAAGAGTTTACGTTTTTTGTTTTTTTAATTAATCAAAACGACGTCGTTTTGATTAATTAAAAAAACAAAAAAAAAACCTTAAACTGCGTCGTTTCCATTTCCAGTTATTTTAAAAAAAAAACAGAGAGAGGACGTAATTTCCTCTCTCTTCTCGACAAAAACGTAGGAAATTTCTCCGGACTCCGCCCCTTGCAGCGCCGCTCCTCCTCCTTGACGCCGCCGCTCCTTCTCCTCCTTGCTGCTGCAGTGCTGCCGTCTCTCTCTCTCTCTCGGTAATTTCCTCTCTCTCTCTCTCTACAAATTTGAATGGAGTTTACAAATTTAAATGTGTTGATTAATTTTAATTTCTTCACAAATTGATAAGTGCCACTAGTGCTATTTAAATTGTAAGTTTTTTTGAAGCGTTTTCAAGATATGGCTACTCGTAAAAATCTTGAAGCGTTTTCAAGATATGGCTACTCGTAAAAATCTTTTGCCGAAAATCACTAGTACCACTAGTGCTATTTAAATTGTAAGTTTTTTTTTTTCGGTTATTTTCCGTTCTGATGAACTAATTTGAACAAGATTTTGTGTATGAAATATTATGACATTTTTCCTTATTTATTTGTTTTTCATGGATCCGACCCATTTTTTA
The DNA here is from genome assembly GCA_022495995.1 of Adenophora triphylla var. japonica. NCBI lineage: Eukaryota > Viridiplantae > Streptophyta > Magnoliopsida > Asterales > Campanulaceae > Adenophora > Adenophora triphylla. The sequence continues at coordinate 227,997 of JAFEMH010002264.1, read as the reverse complement.
CTTGTCTGACCCGAAAATTTTTTTTCGGGGGCAGCCCACGGAAAATTCCTGGCTCCACCCCTGGCTCGAAAGAGGGGTTGACTGGTCCGGTGATGGTGTTGGACTTTTTGGTAGGTTTCTCAAGAACTTAACTGAAAACTTGACAGAAAATGTAACGGAGATTGAAAAACTATGAGACAAGTCGAGTCTTGTATTATATATAATCTCCGTAAGAAATTATTGCCCCGCACAGGTGCTTGCGGTTTCTATGGCAATCTTCTAGTAAGATGAAACGACTTTTAAGTATATGATAGGAGCACTCCAAATCAAATACTCTAGCGAACAACACAATGTTTGCAACTTTGGACTTTGAAGGATTTGATGCAACAATATGACAATGATTGGGATATGTTTATCTATCTTACTAGAGGGTAGGAATGCTCAAAATACTGTATATATGAATTGAAATTCGGAGGGAAAGCTTATAAAGAGAGTTAAGGGGTTTGTGTCTTTTCCCATGAAAGGACACAACTTTCTGTTTGAATTGGCACCTGTTCAGGATCTGCTCGGCCGAGTCAAGGGACTCGCTCGGCCGAGCACCAAGCTGCACGGCCGAGTCAATAGACTTGCACGGCCGTGTAATTCACACTGCTCGGCCGAGCAGACATATGCCTCGCCCGAGCAAACTTGTCCAGAGACTTTGGCCAATTTCTGTACTCTTGCTCGGCCGAGTCAAGGACTCTGCTCGGCCGAGCACTTCAAAACACCCTTTAACTAATTTTCGTTAAGTTACAAAACTTTGTCATTAATTTCTCATTCACTCGAAAATGGTTTTTGAGACAATAAATGAGTTATATAATCTACAACAATACACCAATGATTAATATATTCATTATTCATTATATGTCATAAGGATCGAAAAAACAACCAACCAAAAAAAGAAAGACAAAATCTGAATTGATTTTATCTTTTACGAAAAGAAAAAATACGACAACAAAGGTGAAATTGCTCTCCAACTCGAACCCTGGACTTATGCACTCCTGACTGCAAATTCTTATCCGTCTCACTCTCACTTTGAATGAAAACATCGATGATTAGTATATTCATTATTCATTATATGTCATATCTTATCCGTCTCACTCTCACTTTGATGGTCTGCACTTCTATCTTCATGGAAGGGCCTGACTATATCAGCGATTAGCTTAGGTGGGGTCACTATCCTTATGCAGATCTTGATCCAGTTCTCCCAGGCGGAACGTTCAACACCCGCAAAGGTTGCCCCAGCAAGGTCTAAAAATGGCGAAGAGCTATCACAAAGTGTACAAGATGGACAGCACTGAGTACAACCATTTTCTCAGTTTGTGAACAGAAGATGTATGTGGTAAGCAAAACATTAACTTTGTTGACAATTTCAAACCATTTGTGTGCAATTTGACTCTGGTCACTTTGTGCTCTTTTTTTTTTGTACCAAAGAACAGTGTATGAATATCAATTTACAGTCTTGTAGTTTGCATTATATCATCATTTTTTTCTTCATTTTTTGTTGGGTGCAAATTTGCATTATATTTACGATTAATTTTTTATTTTTTTTCAAATTTGCTCGAGGAAATTTGAAACTTTTTTTGTCATTCATTTGGGGGACAGACGGTGGAAATTTGAAACTTTTTTTTGTCATTCATTTGGGGGACTGAGGGAATAGTTTGCATGCTTGAGTCGAATTAATGTCAGGTTTCGGATTCAGATTGATGAGGCTGTAGTGCTGCATTCTTAGGGACAAAATTGTCATTTCTACCTCCGATCAGACATCGGCAGTTACTATGTTATGCGGTTAGATTACATCGGATAATCGGAGATCAGATATCGGCAGCAACCTTGTTATGCGGTTAGATTACATCGGCTCAGATCCTACTTTTTTATTAGCCTTTAATTCCTCCGTCCCTAAATTAATGTCGAAAAAATTTCAAATTTGCTCCTGATCGATCTAAAGAGTAAATTTGGAAAAAAAAAAAAAATCGACATTCTTTAATAGGTCGAGGGAGTAAATTTGGAAAATCACCTAATACATATGAGAAAAGGAGCCAATTTAATTACAAAATCTATTCCAAGCAGGAAAAGGAAATATATTGAACTTCATTGTGAACCAATTATGTTTATTTTCTATATAAAGGTAAATAATTACTTCTTATCAAGAATTCCACAAGACAAAATCTCTCAAAACCCTTTTGATTTTCTACAATTAATACAATAAATAAAGTTCCATCCCATGGAAACATGTAAACGTGGTAGGGGTAGACCCCGAAAGCAGCCGGTGACGACACCGCCGGCGGCTTCAGTACCGACGCCGGCGGTGAATCCACCGTCAATAAAAAAGCCAAGAACCAAAACGGTGAAGCATGCTACGAAAAAGTGCTTTTCTTTTTCCGGAGAGGTTAAGGAAGAGGAGAATCTTTCGAGTGATCCAATTCATGAAGAATCATTGCCTCGATGGATGACCAAGAAGAATAGGAATGTTGAAAACGAAAATATACAACGTGAAATTACTAAAACACCCTCGCCGGTGCTATCGGATTCAACGTTGGAAATTCCGGGACCTATTCCGGATCTTGATTCATTAGTTTGGGATGCAAGTCTCATGAAGAATTTCTTTGATTTCCCTGAGGACTGTTAGTAGAGAGGGTTGGTTTCTTGCATGCCCTCTCTCTGTGTAAACTTTGAACATAATTTTAAATTTAATGGCCCAATCGAATTAAATTACATTCTACGACTAGTATTCTACTTTTTGTAAAAAACCCATAAATATAAATGGAATTGTCAAAACTTTATATAAACTTAAGCTGGTTAGAATAACAACACTACACATGTCCGCTTCTATACCTAAGGTATAATACTAGAATTACTGTTATACTTATACTTAGGTATAAGAGTAATTTTTTTTCTTCACAATTATTCATATCGTGAACATAAAGAACCAGGTAGATGATCGAACCATCCGCTAACTTATTGTGATACACACAACAGTCATACACGCTACTCGTGTAACCGATATCTGTCATATAGCTGTCAAACCGCTTGTACCACAGCCAGGTTTCGGGCTCTTCTTGCCAGAAGACCGTTTCTTCTTCTGCTTACTTCTAGAACCCCTGCTGCCTTACGTAACCAAACCCGCTGTCTAATTATCTGTATCACTATTACCGCTATCCTTACGACGTAACTCTCTAGTCTTTAGCGAGAATTTCACCTTCTCTACAGTCACCGTCTCCTTATCACTGATAATAGAGTCAACATAGTGTTAATATGATAAAGGCAAAGAAACAAGAATCATTAATGCAACATCCTCATCCACAACCTTAGCATCTATATTACGCAGTTTAAGTAATAAAGATGTAAATCTATATAAGTGATCCCTAATAAGCGTACCTTCCTGCAATCAGAGAGAATATAGTCTATGCTTCAAATATAGCTTATTGGTCAATAATCGTGTCAAATATATGTCTTACAACTCAAGCCACAAAGCATCTCCAGAATTGGTATCTGGTATATCCGCTAGAACATCATCATCTAAACACATGATAATTTTAGAGTGGGCTATTTCACTAGCGCGATCAGATCTGCCTCTTCCTTCTCTGCTACCTTTTTCGCTTTCTCCGAACCTTCTGCTGTTGTAGACGCGATAACACTGGTGGGAACGACTTTAAATCCTGAAGATCCCCGATTCCATCAGCCACTATAGACCACAAGCCCTTATCTCTCAACAAGGATTTCATCTTGATTTGACTAAAAGAAAAACTATTCTTCCCATTAAACTTGTCGATCGGTGATTTAATTCCTGATCCCATCTTCTTTTGCAGCGGAACAACCCTGTACCTTACTTAACCTGCCCGGCTCTGATACAAGTTTTTTAGAACAGAGTATATGTAGAAGATAGAAAACAAGCAACAATAACACAACACACAAATATACGTGGTTCATCAACTTGGCTACATTCATGGGCAAAGTGAGAGAATATTATTATATTTTGGAAATCAACAAATTACAATCTATAATCTAGTGCACAAATTCTTGACAAAAAATTTTCTGTCTTTGCAAACCTTATATCAAGATAAATAGATGAGCAAAAGAAACTACAAACATGATATGAATATAGTTGGAAAGGGAGACATGTAAGCCAAAACATCGATGAGAATGTTCTACGGTTGACCTCTCTGAAACTCAGATTTCGAATTGTTGCAACACTTAGTTTGTTCTAACACGTCATTCAAGAAAACCCCTCAATGAAATATAAAAAATTTACTATACGATATGAAAACCGGACAATGAAATGTAATTTTTTTCTTATTTTTTACATTTTTAGTACTCCCTCTGTCACAGTTTAAGGTTTTAACTTTTCTTTTTAGTCTTACTAAGTTTAAGGTTTTTAGTTGCTTTATTACCTAGAATTGAAAATGTGATCCACTTGTTATTCTCACAACTAAAACTCCCTATATACTTTCTCTCTCCTACTTTTACTTTTGATACTCACAAAAATTACTTTTTCTTAATTTCCGTGTTAAGTTAAACTAAGAATATTAAATCGGGACGGATGAAGTATAACTTTTATATGCACTACATAATATTTTATATACATTTTAGTAAAAAAATGTATTTTTACAATTGTTCAATATATTTTATATTGCGCGGTGCGTTTTTTACTATTGTAGTATGCTTTTAACTGCTGGAGAAAAACAGTGCGTAGCAGTTCCACGGTTCTGGAACACTTGTATTTATAATGTGAAGTTTCACTTTAGGAAAAAAAAAACGACAAATTGCATTTTAGTTACTTGAGTTTGTCGAGATGTTTCAATAGATTATCGAATTTGCATTTGTTATAAGTTGGTTATTGAATTTGTATTTTTGTTGCAATCAGGTCCTTTGATAGGAAATGAACGGAATAAAAGTGACGGGCTAGCCCAGCGAGCAAGCCCAGTTATTCAGACATATATTGCCACCACATTCTTAGTGGGTCGGCCCTATTATTACCAGGCCCAAGGCCCATCAGTAAGATCAGTCAACCTAGCTCATTGTCCGACCTCAAAGGCCCCGACCTAGCTTGGTCCGACTTTACGATCCATATCTTATTCAAGTATTATCCTGCTATCTTATTTAGTCAGGTCGACCTAGATCCATGCAGGCGACCTCAACCTACAAAGGCGTACGTCGACCTACATAGTCCAGGCATATTTACAACTCTATTCTTAACAAACTCCCTACAAATCAGGAGTTATATATGAACACGATTATATCCATGATTTGGGCCGTGATTCAAGGGATTTCTAGCAATCCTACCACAATTACAACTCTCACAAACGCCTATAAATACATCACAACTTCAGCCGTTCAAAGGTAATTGCTATTTGTTATTCTGAACACATTGTTCTTTATAACTTATAAGCTCTCAAATATTTCATACTTACTCTCACGCCCGAGGGTCTTCGCCGGAGACCATTTCGGCTAGTCGTGGGTTCTCTTTTCAGGTCAAAGAAGCCAGGTGATCAATCTTGCGGCTGGACGGAGATTGATAAGCACGATTCTTGCAGCATCAGGAAAAAAATTCAAATTGGCTCTCGATCGATCTAAAGAGTACATTTGAAAAAAAAAATCGACATTCTTTAAGAGGTCGAGGGAGCAGTTCCTTTGATAGGAAAATCACCGAATACATTTGAGAAAAGGAGCCAATTTAATTACAAAACCTATTCCAAGCAGGAAAAGGAAATATATTGAACTTCAATGTGAACCAATTATGTTTATTTTCTATATAAAGGTATATAATTACTTATTAAGAATTCCACATGACAAAATCTCTCAAACCCTTTTGATTTTCTACCAACACAACCCAAAGGTTTCTCAATTACTTAGATAAATTAATACAATAAATAAACTTCCACCCCATGGAAACATGTAAACGTGGTAGGGGTAGACCCCGAAAGCAGCCGGTGACACCGCCGGCGGCTTCATTACCGACGCTGGCGGTGAATCCATCATCAATAAGAAAGCCAAGAACCAAAACGGTGAAGCATGCTACGGAAAAGTGCTTTTCTTTTTCCGGAGAGGTTAAGGAAGAGGAAAAACTTTCGAGTGGTCCAATTTATGAAGAATCATTGCCTCGATGGATGACCAAGAAGAATAGGAATGTTGAAAACGAAAATATACAACGTGAAATTACTAAAACACCCTCGCCGGTGCTATCGGATTCAACATTGGAAATTCCGGGACCTATTCCGGATCTTGATTCATTAGTTTGGGACGCAAGTCTCATGAAGAATTTCTTTGATTTCCCTGAGGACTGTTAGTAGAGAGGTTTGGTTTCTTGTTGTCCTTTTGCATGCCCTCTCTCTGTGTAAACTTTGAACATAATTTTAAATTTAATGGCCCAATCGAATTAAATTACATTATACGAGTAGTATTCTACTTTTTGTCAAAAACCCATAAATATAAATGGAATTGTCAAAACTTTATATAAACTTACACTGCTTAGAAAAACAACACTACACATGCACGCTCGTATACCTAATGTATAAGACTATATGATGCTACCAATAGAAACGGATATGCAACGGTGGTCCGGCTCAAGAATGAGGGCGGTCGAATATCTGGCTTAATTCGATCCTCTTGACCTGAGAATAAGAGAGAAAACCGTTAGCTCAAAGCCGAGGGGGGGGGGGGTCCCCGGCGATGAGTCTCCGTCGTGAGGATAAGAACACAGTGATGGGAGATAAAGCTATGGAGTATGGAAATGGGCTTGAGTTTTTGTCACTTTTCTTCTGCCTTGAGGGAGAAGTCATATTTATATGAGGGAGAGGTTTGGATTATTATCAAATATCAAGGAGACACGTGTTTATACCTCATTGGCGGAGAGTCCTTTTAGTTAGGAGAGTGGGGAGCAAATATCTGTTGGGACAGAGATCATGGGAGCACTCTCTGCAATGCAGAGGGAGTGGAGTCGTTGGTGGAGGTCCTTGTCGGGGGACCACTTAGTATGATCGTCATATTCGTAGGGGGACCATTCTAGGCTACTTGGGGTCACTACACGTGGAGAGGTTGTTGATATCCGTGGGAGGAATGATCGGCTAAGTCGAGGAGGGATCATGAGATTAATTGGATATGAGGAAATTGCACGGGGACAGCTCCTTGGTGGCGGTATGCTCTCCATTGGGGAGTTAGGTGGAAAGAGACTTAGGGCAAGCCGTATAGGCGGTATGAAGGGGAGGAATGGTTGATTCGACTTTGGTCAAGGGAGAGAAGGTAAAGGGAGGATTCAAGGGGAGCCAAAGAGGGTATTCAGATAAGGGGGAAATCGCCCCTAGGCGGTTTGGGGGACCGCATGGGAGAAGGAGAAAGGCAAAGGGATGAGAAAGAATTAATGAGAAGGAATTTTGTAGAGGAGAAGGCGATATGCGACTTGGAGGGGAACCGCAAATAGGCGGTTTGGGGGATCTACTCATGCGGTTTGAAGGGAGAAGGACGAAAGTGGTGTCGGTGTGAAGGGGAGGGTAGGACGAGAAGGAATTCACGAGTAAGGGAGACCGCATCTTGCGGTTTGGGGAGAGGCCGCATAGGCGATTTGGAGGAAAGGGTAGTTGGCGATTTGAGGGAGAGGGTAGTTGGCGGTTTGAGGGAGAGGGAGAGGTTCATGTGGTATGGAGGGGAAGGGATGAAGGCGGAGTGAAGGGAAAAGGGAGAAGGTGAGATGAGGGAGAAGGGGTGAGGCGAGATGAGGGAGAAGGAGTGAGCGGTATGAAGGTGAGGGGCAAAGGCGGTGTGAAGGAAAGGAAATGTTGGCGGTGTCTTGGTCCAATTTTCTTTGGATTACTCCGGCTTGAGGTTGAGCCCAAGGCTTTGGCTCATCAGTAGCCTCCAACTCCTTAGCTTGATTATTTATGATCAAGTTGAGGAGGAAATAGTATGATCACTTAGAATAATTTTCGCAAATCTTCATCGATTTGCTATGTCACTTAGACCGATTTTTACAATTTTTCATCGGTTTGCTATGGTCACTTAGACCAATTTTTGCAAATCTTCATAGGTTTGCTATGGTCACTTAGATCAATTTTTGCAAATTTTCATCGGTTTGCTATGGTCACTTAGACCAATTTTTGCAAATCTTCATCGGTTTGCTATGGTCACTTAGACCAATTTTTGCAAATCCTCATTGGTTTGCTATGGTCCTTTAGACCAATTTTTGCAAATTTTCTTGACCTGAGAATAAGAGAGAAAACCGTTAGCTCAAAGTCGAGGGGGGGGGTCCCCGGCGATGAGGCTCCGACGTGAGGATAAGAACACAGTGATGGGAGATAAAGCTATGGAGTATGGAAATGGGCTTGAGTTTTTGTCACTTTTCTTCTGCCTTGAGGGAGAAGTCATATTTATATGAGGGAGAGGTTTGGATTATTATCAAATATCAAGGAGACACGTGTTCATACCTCATTGGTGGAGAGTCCTTTTGGTTAGGAGAGTGGGGAGCAAATCTCTGTTGGGACAGAGATCATGGGAACACTCTCTGCCATGCAGAGGGAGTGGAGTCGTTAGTGGAGGTCCTTGTCGGGGGACCACTTAGTATGATCGTCATATTCGTAGGGGGGACCATTCTAGGCTACTTGGGTCACTACACGTGGAGAGGTTGTTGATATCCGTGGGAGGAATGATCGGCTAAGTAGAGGAGGGATCATGAGATTAATTGGATATGAGGAAATTGCACGAGGACAGCTCCTTGGTGGCGGTATGCTCTCCATTGGGGAGTTAGGTGGAAAGCGACTTGGGGCAAACCGCATAGGCGGTATTGTAAGTACCCAAATCCGGATCGTCAAAATCCGTCAGAAAGTTAACCGAAATCCGTTAACTGGCCCGCTCCAGGTTAACCGGAACTCGTTAAACTCCCCGTTGCCATGCCAACGAGACGTCCCGGGACTGCCCCGTGCATCCCGACGTCGAAGCATACTTAACACGTGTCATCTCACGTAAAAGTATGGCTTTCCCTGAAAAACGCACTTTTCGGCACTTTTCGGGGGCGTTTCGGACATTTTCCGGACTGTTATTTTAAAAAACGGACAAAACCGGGACCGGGGAACGAACTCCCACGCATTTGGTGAGTCATGGGACACGTGGCAGCCATGCCACAGCCCACACATCACCTTTCAATCAGAAATCAAAGGGAAAAGACTAAAATACCCCTGGTATACAGTCAAAGTCCGGCCGGACTCCCTGTGCACATTTTCTGAAATTGCCAGCAAGCCCCTCAAAATTCCAAAATACCAAAAAACCCCTGGAAAACAGTCTAAGTCCGGCCGGACTCTTACTGCATTTTTCACCTATAAATAGGAGGGCTGTCAAAGCCATTTGATAACAACAAATTACCCCAAAAAACTCACCTCTCATACGGCCCTTACCAGTTTCACCCCTCCCGAGCTCCCGTTTTGCCTCGATTCGCGTGAAACCTCCGTATTTTGATCAAATACGTCCCTCACCACTACGAAACACCGTTTCAAACCTCTTTCCGTGTCCCGTACACACCTTCCGAGCCAAAGGAGTCGACCCTAGCCATAGGTATAACTCCCTCTCTCTAATCTCTCGTCTCGTCTCGGTTTACGCGCCAGTCGCTATAACCGTTTCGAACACCGTTACTGAAATGTAGACGCCTCCGTCTAACGGGGTCCGATACGCTTTAGCCCCTCGATCCTCTTCTCTTTCCGTAAGAGAAGTAATCACGGGTTAAAACGGCGTTCCGACCCCGTTCCATTTACTTTCTGTCATTTACCATTCCGGATCGATCGATCCGTTGATCATCGTTTACTTTCTGTCATTTACAATTCCGAGCCATTTTGGCTCGTTGATCGTCATTTACAACTCCGAGCCGTTTGGCTCGTCGATCGTCATTTACGATTCCGGATCGTTTGATTCCGTTGATACTGCTTTAAATACTGTCATTTACAAAGTCCGACCCGTTTGGATCGTGATAGTATTTACTTTTCAAAGTCCGAGTCGCAACCCGATTCGTTGATTGCATGTCATTTAATACGTATTTTTCCCTAAAAATCGTTAACAATGTAATGCCCGGTTCAAAACCGGAGTTCGTCCTTCGAACTCTCTTTCAAAACGCGCGAAATGACGTTTGGCCTCCGAACGCTCATCTTTCAAACTAAAAGCCGCTATTTGACATTCAAAATCATTTAATACGTATTTTTCCCGTAAAAATCGTTAACAATGAATCGCCCGGTTCAAAACCGGAGTTCGTCATTCGAACTCCTTTTCAAAAAGCTCAAAATCGACGTTTGCCACGCAAACGCTCATTTCAAACTCAAATCGACGTTTGCCACGCAAACGCTCATTTCCGTCTCAAAACCGACGTTTGTCATTCAAACGATCGCTTTTTCAAAAGTCACCTAATCAACGTTTGACATTCAAACCAAGATTAAGCTTGTCATTCAAGCCCCCTTTCCAAAAACACACACACACGCACACACGATTTTGAGAAAGGTAGAAAGACTCGTCATACAAGGCGTTTCGGGTGATCTCAATATACTCTTCCCGAAACGTAACGTGACCTCCGAACCTAACAATCTTTGGTACTAAAAAGCTTTTTACTCGTTTTTGCTATCAATAAAAATGACCCCCGTTTTCAAAGCCTTTTCCTAAGTTTTTGCTACCAATAAAAACGACACAATTTTCACAAAAGCCGTTTCTCAACGTTTGGGCTCAAAATACAAAAACTGCGTGGCGACTCCTCATTTTTTCCTTCCCATGAAGCGAGGTCTCAGACACCAACCCTCCGCGAAAGACAACCGCGTTTCGAGCCGCCCGCGCGAAATCCCGGGTAATTTCAGGTATGAAGGGGAGGAATGGTTGATTCGACTTTGGTCAAGGGAGAGAAGGTAAAGGGAGGATTCAAGGGGAGCCAAATAGGGTATTCGGATAAGGGGGAAATCGCCCCTAGGCGGTTTGGGGGACCGCATGGGAGAAGGAGAAAGGCAAAGGGATGAGAAAGGTTTAATGAGAAGGAATTTTGTAGAGGAGAAGGCGATATACGACTTGGAGGGGAACCGCAAATAGGCGGTTTGGGGGATCTACTCATGCGGTTTGAAGGGAGAAGGGCGAAAGTGGTGTCGCTGTGTAGGGGAGGGTAGGACGAGAAGGAATTCACGAGAAATGGAGACCGCATCTTGCGGTTTGGGGAGAGGCCGCATAGGCAGTTTGGAGGAAAGGGTAGTTGGCGGTTTGAGGGAAAGGGTAGTTGGCGGTTTGAGGGAGAGGGAGAAGTTCATGCGGTATGGAGGGGAAGGGATGAAGGTGGAGTGAAGGGAAAAGGGAGAAGGCGAGATGAGGGATAAGGGGTGAGGCGAGATGAGGGAGAATGAGTGAGCGGTATGAAGGTGAGGGGCAAAGGCGGTGTGAAGGAAAGGAAATGTTGGCGGTGACTTGGTCCGATTTTCTTTGGATTACTCCGGCTTGAGGTTGAGCCCAAGGCTTTGGCTCATCACTATAATTACTCTTATACTTTATTAAACACTCCACTCATAAACCTAAGGTATAAAACTAGAATTACTGTTACGCTTCGGTTCGAGTATAAGATTATTTTTTTTCTTCACAATTACACATTTTCTTAAAAATTAATAAAAAAACCACACATTTTACTAAACAGTTTGCTCCTACATCTAAGGTATAAGAATAGAATTACTTTTAAAATTAGATATAAGATTATTTTTTCATAGCATTTTCAATGTCAGCCAAATGACGTGCCATAGCTGGTGAAGACAAAGAGACAAGGCGCCAGAGATGTTGTAGATCTGAAGTTCAGATCGTGGCTACCAGAGATACGAATCAGAGGAATCAAAACAGACAGATTTGATACGGCGCCGAAGAAACCAACAAATCTGAACGAAGAAGACGAAGGAACGGAGATGGAGCAAACTAAATATGAGGTTCACCGGATAAGAGCGACCATATTTGAGGTGATAGACAGTCAAATTTGAGGCGAGTTTGTTGTTTCAAATGCAGAGAGAGAAAGAGCCATAGAAAGGAGAAGAAGATGGCCGGAGTTGGAGAAGACGGTTGGAGTTGGAGAAGATGATCATGGACAGTCGAAGAAAAAGAGAACGAAAGGAGAGAGAAATTGGAGAGGGAGGGGAAGAGAGTCACCGACGTGTAAGTGTGTGTAAGTTTGTGTTCGAATGTGAGGAGGGGAAAGGAGGTTAGAGTTTTGTTTAAATGAGTGTTGTGTTTATAAGGAATTTTGATTTGAGTTTCGAATGTATACGACTTTATATAGGTTTTTGTTTGGACATAGGGGACCTTAATGAATTCCCCCATTTTTTTTAATATAAAAACAATTTGGCGGGTCTCTAGACGCCTATAAGATTTTGATAAGAAAAAAGATTGGTCTTAGGCGCCCATAAGATTTCGATAAGAAAAAAAGATAATAATAGTAAGTAAAGGCAAATTGCATTTTAGTTAGCTGAGTTTGTTGAGATATTTCAATTGGTTATCAAATTTGCATTTGTTACAAGTTGGTTATTGAGTTTGTCTTTTTGTTGCAATCAGGTGTAATTTTTGATGAACCGTTAAAAATCTAACGAATAGCATAACATGTGTCGCTCACGTGAGTTACTTAGGGCTATTTTGATATTTTTCATCGAATTTGACCCCCATAATTTTAAAGGGGTTAGTTGACATATTCTAAAAATGAGGGGAAGGTTAAATATATATATATAAAAACCACTCTCTCTCTCTCTCTCTCTCTCCATTCTCTTTCTTTCTCTCCCTAGTTTCCATGGTGGAATTCGACAAGCTCCTCCTTACCCACCATCCATCCCTCTCCTCACTATCCTCATCACCACCGCCCCCTTTAAAACAACCACCGCCACCCCTTTTATCCACCACATCTCCGCCGCCAACCCTTCCACTACCTTCCACCACCTCCCCTACCTACCCCTCCCTCCAAACTCCTACACCGCCTATGTCGACCATCTCTTCGAAATTTCTCATCTCCAGAATCCCAATTTCCTCTTTATCCTCCAAACCCTCTCTCAAAGCTCACCGATCAAAGCCGTCGTCCTAGATTTCTTCTATACCGCCGCTTTTGATGTCTCCACAAGCCTTGACATACCCACCTACTTATTCTACACCTCCGGCGCTTCCGGCCTTGCTGAGTTACTTTACCTTCCCACGCTAGATGAAACTTTACCCACAAACATTAAAGATCTCAATGATTTCATTGAAATTTCGGGATTACCGCATCTCCACAACTTAGACATGCCCAAGCCTTTGTTAATTAGGGACACAATTACATACCAAAACTTCATTATCAATGGAAAAAACAAATCCACTTGCATGTATAGATTTCGGAGATTTCGGAGGGCAAAAATGTCGGTCGAAAATGGACCAGAGAGGGCATTGAAACGGAGACCGAGGGTATTGAGTTCAGTCAAGCTGGTAATGGTGTTGGCTACAAAGTGTGTTTGATGTAGTTTTTCATCATCTTCTCTATGTTTGATTGCTCAAATTTCTTGAGAGAGGAAGTAGAGTGAGAAGATAAAGAGAGAAAGAAAGAGAATGGAGAGAGAGAGTGTTTTTTTTATATATATATTTAACATTTCCCCCATTTTTAGAAAATGTCAACTAACCGCCTTAAAATTATGGGGGTCAAATTCAATGGAAAACTCACGTGAGCGGCACATGTTATGGTCTTCGTTAGATTTTTAACGGTTCATCCAAAATTACATATGATTGCAACAAAAAGACAAACTCAAAAACCAACTTGTAACAAATGCAAATTCGATAACCAATTGAAACATTTGACAAACTCAGATAACTAAAATGCAACTAGTTTTACACCCGTGCGTTAAACGCACGGATAAATAAATTTGAAAAATTAACTAAAAAGATATAAAAATAATAATAATTTAAGAAAATATAATTTTAAAGATATTTATTTCAACAAAAATATGTCATTGTATTAATCCAATAATATTACACATATAACTAACAAATTGAATTGTACATATTGAAATATTTATTAAAATACAAATTTATTAGTGAAATATTCACTTTTATTTTTAATATCAATACCATGCATCAAAGTTTTAAAATGTTTATAAAGGAAGTGACATTAACATCACTTGATCACCTATTTTTTACAAATATTGTCTTTTAAAAGAAGATCATTATTTGATAAATTTGTGATTTAAAGAACTAACTAACTAAATAAATAAATAATAAAAATATTTTATTAAGTAATTATACCATGAATATTGAAGTAGAAAATACTAATCATACTACTAACTAAAAGTTAATTTTATAATTCTATGCATTAACATTTTTTTAAAAATATAGTTAAGTTTTATAACACGTTACTCATATTTACGAATATTAAAATATTTATCGTTTAATTGATAATTATAATTTATATTTATTTGAAAATACAATAATCAAATTTCATATAATGTTAATCTTAGTTAGAAATTAAAAGATATACTCCATTCTTAAAAAAAATTAACTTTATTAGAGCTGACTCAACATCGTTTAGAATTTTGCGAATGAGCTAAATCAATAATTTTAATATTTTGTCTTTTAATAACATTTTCTATTGGTTAAAGAATAAAAAATTTAATAATATTTTATTTTTGAAAGAGCACTATAAGTTGGATAATATTTAGAGGGAGTAAGTGCACTTTTATAAGTTATTTTTAATGACTAACTGGAAGAAAATTTAAATTGCAATATTTTTTTTTACAAGATTTCTTATGATAATTCATAAAAGGTATAAAATGCTATGCTAAACTTGTACAATTTTTATTTAGCAAATTTTTTTTTAATAGTGTAATAATTATGGTTAAAAATAGTGTAATTATTAAATGTATGGAAAGTAATAAAAATGACTTTTCAAATTCTGATATAGTTTTGAAGGAAAAATATATTTAGATCACTTGAGCTTTTATATATATATAGATATAGATTTGCCCTAATAGTAATAATGTATTCAATAATAAGATAACAAATACTCCACTATCATAAAAGAATCAAATTCTCTTCGATAGTAATGTTTATTGTAATTATAAAAATTTATTATCCTCTATCTCATAATAAATATTGCAATTTAATTTGTCAATATACTACAATTTACTTAATTGTATTGTCTATTCCATGATAAACGTGTATTATAACTATATTTTCATATTTAGAAGCACGAGATTCATTTTTTGAAATAAATAAAACAAAAAAATAATCATTTATTATGGGAGCTAGGAAATAATTAATTAAATGAGATAATTTCTTTTATTATGAAATAGATGGAGTGTTTCTCTTCCTTGTTGAGTTTGATCATCACATCACAGAGAGATATGACTAGTTAAGAGGGAGTTTGATAGAATGGAGCACAATGCGTTGAGAGGGAGTTTGACATTCCTTTTGGTAATCACAGGTATTGATCAGAACCACAAAAATAGGGGGAGATTGAAAGAGTATGTTTATACTCTTGATATCTTTTATTTTTTCTATTCTGGTAAGTTTGAAATTGACAATTTCGATTTTGCAGTTTTTGTCCATTATCACAAAAATAGGGGGAGATTGAAAGAGTATGAATATACTCTTGAAATTGCTTTTTTATTTTTGTAATTATGATTTGTATATTTAGTATATAAATAGATTAGGTTGAATTGTTTATATATAGTCTAACAATTAACAGTTTATGTTTTAGTTAAGTGATTGTTTTATTTAGGTATCTTCTCAAGGAAGGAAAGATTGTGGAGATAAGGAATGTTGATGTGATTTTCGGATTTCAAGGAGTTTGACTCCCTGTCAAATAAGGAGCCAACCGGTTATAAAAAGCAAGCTTCGTCTCCTTCATTCTTACGCATTAAAAGAGAGTTACACCGAGCAATTGAGAAAAATTCTTGAGTGTTTTTGTTCTTGTATCTTGAAAGATTAGAGATTGTATCTTCAAGATTGTTTCGTGTTTAGTAGTTCTAGCCTTAGAACTCTTTTGGTATTTTGTAATTTGTTTTCTTTCATTGTAAGTTTTGTTACAACTTGTTCTCAACAAGGTTGTATTTTATGAAAGGTTTCCAGCAAGCATAGTCTTGCTGAAGTGTTTAATTCGTTGTTATTCCGCTGCATTTAAATTTTGTTATTTATTTTATTTTATGGAAAATTCCGTTTTGTAAGTTGCTGTAGGGTTTCGAGGGTCCATGCGCAGCGGAAGATTGCAAATAACTCGAATACCCAAAGCCCTAGAATCCGTTCAAGATGAATAATTAAGAATTATGAATTAGGGTTACCAACCTTGAGTGCCTTTGTCGTTGATATACGTAGTCCAACTCCAGATTGAAGAATTAGCAAGTCTTCAATATACGATCCTTTGAATCACGAACAAAGATCTTGAGAAGCGAAGATCCTCTACGAGTATCCACGCGATGAACGAACCCTAGAACTCTTTCTAGGAGGATTGCTAGATCCCTTGATTGAAACCGTTTCAATCTATGATGAATTGTGGAATTGGTGTGATGATTTTCAATTCACAATTGAAAATTCTCTCTATTTTTGTCTTTCTCAAAGCTCAAAAACGGAACTGGCTGCTAGGGTTGTTGAAGGAAAGTATTTATACTCTATAAATACTATGCCCTATTAAAAACCCTTGAGAAAAACGGTTTCAGCATTCAGGGTACATGGGCGGTCGCCCATAGGGACCTGGGCGGTCGCCCATGTGTCCAGCGCCTAATCCCTTCCTCCGAAAACCCATATGGGCGGTCGCTCATAAGGACATGGGCGGTCGCCCAAGTGTCCAGAGCTTTAATCCCTTATTCGAAACCAACATGGGCGGTCGCCCATATGGACAAGGGCGGTCGCCCATCATGACAGTCTCCAATGCCCGGTTTTTCAAATAACATGGGCGGTCGCCCATAGCACCTTGGGCGGTCGCCCAACACACCAGAAATCCATAATTCATTTTTGACAATTCGTTCGATGCGTGTGACCCCATAGGACTATATTATGTTGGCAATGAGTTCGATCACATTGATCCTCATAAGACATGAGCGGACTCTAGCAAGCCATCATGCCTACCCAAATAATATAATATCAAGTTCGTTTTTCCTACATAGAACATATCACAATCCCATTGTCACACGATGTTATATTGAACATGAGTCATGGTCCACGTCAACTCATATTGTTCAATGCTTTCTCGTTACCAAGTAAATTGATTAATCGAATGACATTAATCATATTAATTCATTCGGGCATGGCCATGCACTACATCAATCTTACTCACGAGTGGCCAAGCAAACATCTCTCTTTACGAGGGACAAGTTTCCATCTTGACTTATCATTCTTTCCAACAAGAATCATATTATGCCAATAATAGCCCTTATTGTTGTCCGGTTAAAGACAACGTTAAACTATATCAAACATGATATTCATCGAGTGGAAGACGATGATAATCTCAGGTCAAAGGATATCAATGATATGACTATATGAGATTTATTTATGACATATGACCATGACATAAATCTCATAATAGGTCAAGTCCAGTACCTTGTTCTCTAACAAGTACCCATGAATCTAATGTGCATCTCCATGCATATAATCATCACATGATTATCCATTAGACTTCATACTAGTGCTTCATAAGTACTAGGGACACGATTATTATAACTAAACATGCAAACACATATAATAATCAAATAAACAATCTCATATATAAATGAACAATGACATTACATAAAGGTCTATCTCTATAGGCCTAGGGCACTAACACCTACAGTCTCCCACTTGCACTAGGCCCAATCACTCATGTATCTTATACCCATGGACCTAACATGACCATCATGTTTAGCTTGTGGCAAAGGCTTGGTGAGAGGGTCCGAAATATTGTCATCCGTTGGTACCTTGCATATCTTGACGTCCTCCCTTTCACAGATTTCTCGAATGAGGTGAAAACGTCTCAAAATGTGTTTGGATCGCTGATGTGACCTTGGTTCTTTTGCTTGGGCAATAGCACCATTATTGTCACAGAACAGCTCTATCGGGTTAGTGATACTCGGAACGACTTCTAAGTCACTAACGAACTTCTTGATCCAAACCGCCTCCTTAGCCGCATCCGATGCTGCTATGTATTCGGCTTCTGTTGTAGAATCAGCAACAGTGCTTTGCTTGGAACTCTTCCAACAAACGGCACCTCCATTTAGCATAAAAACAAAACCAGGCTCGCGATCTAAAGTCATCTTTGTCGGTTTGGAAGCTTGCATCTGTGTAACCCTTTACAACCAGATCATCTTCCATTCCTACAAATACCAAGAATACATCCTTAGTCCTTCTCAAGTACTTAAGGATATTCTTGACAGCTATCCAATGGTTCTCACCAGGATCAGACTAGTATCTACTCGTTGCGCTTAGAGCATACGAGACATCGGGTCTAGTACACAACATGGCATACATGATAGATCCAATTGCCGAAGCATATGGAATATCACTCATCCTCTTTCGCTCATCATTTGTCTTAGGACAATGAGTCTTGCTAAGAGTAATGCCATGTCCCATTGGCAAGTTCCCTCTCTTAGAATTTTCCATGCGGAATCTTCTAAGGACCTTGTCAATATACGTACTTTGACTCAAACCAATCATCCTTCTTGATCTATCTCTATAGATCTTGATACCAAGGATATAAGCCGCTTCACCCATATCTTTCATTGAAAAACATTTTCCTAACCAAGACTTAACAGTCTCAAGTGCAGGAACATTGTTTCCAATGAGCAAGATGTCATCGACATATAGCACCGAAATAGGACTATGCTCCCACTTATTTTCTTGTATACGAAGGCTCATCTTCGTTTTTGATGAAGCCAAACTCTTTGGTGATTCATCAAAACGTAGATTCCGGCTCAGGGAAGCTTGCTTCAATCCATAAATGGATCTACGCAACTTACACACTTTGTTAGAATTCTTTGGATCGACAAATCCTTCAGGCTGTATCATGTATACATCCTCAAGTAGGTTTCCGTTAAGAAACGCTGTTTTGACGTCCATTTGCCATATCTCATAGTCGTAATATGCGGCTATGGCAATTAGGATTCTAATAGACTTAAGCATTGCTACGGGCGAAAAGGTTTCATCATAGTCAACGCCATGAATCTGCCTATACCCCTTAGCAACTAGCCTAGCCTTATAAGTATGTACCTTCCCATCCATGTCGGTTTTCTTTTTGAAAACCCATTTGCACCCTATGGTTTTTACACCTTCAGGTGGGTCAATCAAGTTCCAAACTTGATTGTCATACATGGATTTGATCTCGGATTCCATGGCTCCTAGCCACTTGTCCGAATCAGGAATGGACATCGCCTCTTGATAGGAAGTAGGTTCATCATTCTCAATGATTTCTACTTCATTACTTTCCGTCATGAGAAATCCATATCTCTCAGGTTCGGATCGTATCCTATCCGATCTGCGAAGAACTTGTGTATCTTGAACCGGTTCCACAACAACTTGTGAACTTGGTTCCGTCTCTACTATCGGTTCCTTGTCATTTTCGGGTTCTTGAATTTCTTCAAGATCAATTTTACTCCCACTAGTTTCTTTAGAGAGAAACTCTTTCTCTAGAAAGACACCATTTCGAGCAACAAACACTTTGTTCTCGGATTGGTTGTAAAATAGATATCCTTTCGTTTCCTTAGGATAACCAACGAAAATGCATTTATCGATTTAGGTGCAAGTTTATGTTCGAAACCAATTTCTTTACATAAGCTTCACAACCCCAAATCTTCATGAAAGATAAGCTAGGCTTTCTTCCATACCACATCTCATGTGGGGTTTTAGGAGCCGATTTAGTAGGGACCTTATTAAGCGTGAAAGCAGCTGTTTCCAGTGCATGTCCCCAAAAGGAAATAGGAAGGTTAACTTGACTCATCATTGATCGAACCATATCTAATAGAGTTCGATTTCTCCTCTCGGATACACCATTCCATTGTGGTGTTCCGGGTGGAGTAAGTTCTGAAACAATTCCACAACTTTTCAGATGATCGTCAAATTCTTGGCTTAAGTATTCACCACCTCGATCGGATCGAATGGTTTTAATAGTTTTGCCAAGTTGATTTTGTACCTCATTTTGAAATATTCTAAATATCTCAAATGCTTCACTTTTGTACTTCATCAGATAGACATAGCCATATCTGGAGAAGTCATCAGTAAACGTTATGAAGTACCGAAATCCTCCCCTAGCAATGCTATTCATTGGTCCACACACATCAGTATGTATGAGAGCCAATAAATCACTAGCCCTTTCACTACTCTTAGTAAAAGGAGCTTTAGTCATCTTGCCCAATAAACAAGACTCGCAAACATCATATGATTCATAATCATATGAGTCTAAATATCCATCTTTATGGAGTTTAGATACGCGTTTCTCGTTTATGTGACCAAGACGGCAATGCCATTTGTATGTGTTGTTCACATCATTTGGTTTAGATTTCTTACTAACATGATAAACATTCTCAACATTATTTTCAACATCCAAGACATAAAGGCCATTAAAAGAATGAGCAACACAATAAAGCATGTCATTCAAATAAATTGAAAATTTCTTATTCGCAATAAGAAAATTGTAACCCTCATTGTCTAAACATGAAATAGAAATAATGTTTCTGCTCAAATTCGGAACATAATAACAGTTATTTAAAACTAAAATTAATCCGCTAGGTAAAGTGACTTCGTAAGTCCCTACGGCCAATGCAGCAACTCTTGCTCCATTTCCAACCCGCAGATCTACTTCACCCTCTTTGAGCGACCTTCTATTCTTAAGTCCCTGCACATTTAGACAAATGTGAGATCCACATCCGGTATCTAATACCCAAGAACTAGAAGTAGAAAGTAGAACATCTATCATATAGATACCTGAAGTCGTGGCAATCACATTGCCCTTCTTCTTGACCCTTCTGATAAGCTTTGCGATTACGCTTCCAATGCCCGGTTTCATTGCAATGGTAGCATACCACATCCTTTTGGGATTTGGGTTTAGGCTTCTCCGGCAACGGCAACCTTTGCCTCCGGTTTAGCAACTTTTGCTTTACCCTTGTTTTTGAACCCCTTTCCTTTATTCACCATCAACACTTGATTGGTTTTCTTGGTAATATTGTTCTCCGCATTCTTTAGCATCCCATGCAATTCAGACAGATTTATTCATCCCATTCATGTTATAATTCGTAACGAAGGCGATTATAACTTTCAGGGAGTGAATGCAATATCATATCCGTAGCCAGCTCTAACTGGATAGGATACCCAAGCCTCTCAAGATGTTCGAGGTGACCCTTCATTTTCAACACATGAGGCCCAACAGGTGGTCCTTCAATCATCTTGCATGAATGAAGAGCCTTCATAGTGTCAAACCTTTCTGACGTGCTTGCAAGCTGGAACATTTCCTTTAAATGATTTCCTAAATCATAAGCTTCCATGTGTACAAGGTCCTTCTGAAGGGCCTTACACATAGTAGCCAGCATCAGGCAACCAACATCTATAGAATCATCCACATGTTTCTTATGTTGGTCCCTTTCAACTTTAGGTGCATTAGCAGCAGGCTCGGGTGGAATGGGTCCATCGAGAATGTACAACTTCCTTTCTTGTTTGAGAACAATTCTCAAACAGCGGATCCAATCCACATAGTTGTTGCCATTCTCTTCTAACTTGTCCTTCTCAAGGGCTGATCGCAGTGACAAATTCTGATTAGTGTTAGCAGCCATTGATCTACAAAGATATGCAACAAGATATAAACATATATGAGCACCAATTTCATTTAAGAGATTAAATAATGTATTCCACAAATACTCCCACTAAATTATATAACCTTCATATACAAACATGCATAATATAATTTAATAGGCTAAGACCCAACTTTAATTTAATTTCAAGTCGGCTATGGCACGACTGCTCAAAATTAAACTAAAAATGTAGATAACATTTATCAATCATATCAACATATGACTCTTAGATCTTTTATGAGATTATAGACATCATATGTCACATGTTTCAATCTCATCTTATGCCTTAGGCCCAAAACTGTTTTGATAGCCTTATTGAGTTCAACCATTTTAAACGTATAGCAATCACTATTTGCTCATCTTGATCATACAAAGATAGAATTAATGTACCTCGCTATGGCGAGCCTACATAAAACTATCCGTGTACTCACAAGTGTTTAAAGTGGGTAGCATAAACAAACTCAAAATTTCAAAGAAGGTTCAATTTTTCATGTTTATCAATTAACATGGCAAGGTTGATTCATGAAAAACTATATGAGCATAATTATGAACATGGAATGATACAACACAAATCACATTTGGTCAGTAATTACTAGTACGCGGCCACGTGCTCCAAGGTTATCCCACACTTCCATCGAAGTGCCTGTGGGGAAGGTTTTGGTGTCCAGCCCATATACCAAGTAATACTTCACAAACATACTAGATTAATCACATTAATCATATTAATGAAATCGACATCCCATAACCTAGATTAATCATATTAATCATATATTTCAATTTCATAATCATGGTATATCACTATATACAATTACTTCACAAGCAATACTCATACAATTTCACATTCCAAATCATATTTATCATGAAAATTCATATAATCACATTACACAATAATCATGATTATCTAACTAAACATCATGAACCTGGCTCTGATACCACTGTAGGGTTTCGAGGGTCCATGCGCAGCGGAAGATTGCAAATAACTCGAATACCCAAAGCCCTAGAATCCGTTCAAGATGAATAATTAAGAATTATGAATTAGGGTTACCAACCTTGAGTGCCTTTGTCGTTGATATACGTAGTCCAACTCCAGATTGAAGAATTAGCAAGTCTTCAATATACGATCCTTTGAATCACGAACAAAGATCTTGAGAAGCGAAGATCCTCTACGAGTATCCACGCGATGAACGAACCCTAGAACTCTTTCTAGGAGGATTGCTAGATCCCTTGATTGAAACCGTTTCAATCTATGATGAATTGTGGAATTGGTGTGATGATTTTCAATTCACAATTGAAAATTCTCTCTATTTTTGTCTTTCTCAAAGCTCAAAAAGGGAACTGGCTGCTAGGGTTGTTGAAGGAAAGTATTTATACTCTATAAATACTATGCCCTATTAAAAACCCTTGAGAAAACGGTTTCGGCATTCGGGTACATGGGCGGTCGCCCATAGGGATCTGGGCGGTCGCCCATGTGTCCAGCGCCTAATCCCTTCCTCCGAAAACCCATATGGGCGGTCGCTCATAAGGACATGGGCGGTCGCCCAAGTGTCCAGAGCTTTAATCCCTTATTCGAAACCAACATGGGCGGTCGCCCATATGGACAAGGGCGGTCGCCCATCATGACAGTCTCCAATGCCCGGTTTTCAAATAACATGGGCGGTCGCCCATAGCACCTTGGGCGATCGCCCAACACACCAGAAATCCATAATTCATTTTTGACAATTCGTTCGATGCGTGTGACCCCATAGGACTATATTATGTTGGCAATGAGTTCGATCACATCGATCCTCATAAGACATGAGCGGACTCTAGCAAGCCATCATGCCTACCCAAATAATATAATATCAAGTTCGTTTTTCCTACATAGAACATATCACAATCCCATTGTCACACGATGTTATATTGAACATGAGTCATGGTCCACGTCAACTCATATTGTTCAATGCTTTCTCGTTACCAAGTAAATTGATTAATCGAATGACATTAATCATATTAATTCATTCGGGCATGGCCATGCACTACATCAATCTTACTCACGAGTGGCCAAGCAAACATCTCTCTTTACGAGGGACAAGTTTCCATCTTGACTTATCATTCTTCCCAACAAGAATCATATTATGCCAATAATAGCCCTTATTGTTGTCCGGTTAAAGACAACGTTAAACTATATCAAACATGATATTCATCGAGTGGAAGACGATGATAATCTCAGGTCAAAGGATATCAATGATATGACTATATGAGATTTATTTATGACATATGACCATGACATAAATCTCATAATGGGTCAAGTCCAGTACCTTGTTCTCTAACAAGTACCCATGAATCTAATGTGCATCTCCATGCATATAATCATCACATGATTATCCATTAGACTTCATACTAGTGCTTCATAAGTACTAGGGACACGATTATTATAACTAAACATGCAAACACATATAATAATCAAATAAACAATCTCATATATAAATGAACAATGACATTACATAAAGGTCTATCTCTATAGGCCTAGGGCACTAATACCTACAGTGCTGACAGTTGTGCGAACAACTGTACAGACGAGCCATCGCACAACTGGTTACAGTCCTAGCTACAAATCTTTCAAATGGTATTAGAGTCTTCTCTTGACTCAACTGAGATCGATCCTTGAAAGTAGCCAAGATGGATTGTCACCATAGTCATAGCCATAATAAACCACCTACTCTAAATGGTTCTAACTATACCATTTGGAAAGCGAAAATGATTATGCACATAAAGTATATTGATCATCGTGCTTGGGTAGTATTGTGAATGGCTATACTCCACCCATGATTGAACTTACCCCAGCCACTTCTGATGGCAAAGACAAGAGAAACTATGGGCCTAAACCCATAGAAACTTGGACACTTGAGGAAATTACTCTTGCCAACTATAATGCCAAGGAAATTAGAGCAATATCAGACCATGTGGATCCTCATATGTACAATTTATTCTCGACTCAAACTGTTGCCAAAACCGCTTGGGACATACTTCAACTTCATTGTGAAGGACCGGCTAGTGTTAGGAAAACTAAGTTAAGAACTTTAATGACTAAGTTTGAAACTTTAAGGATGGGAGAAAATGAAACAATAAAAGAGTACTCTGCTAAGATCTTGGACATCTCTAACAAATCATTTTCATTGGGTGAATCTATATCCAATGCGAGACTTGTTAGCAAAGTAATAAGAACTCTCCCTAAAAAGTTTAATATGAAAATCTCTGTGATTGAGGAAACTCAGGATGTCCAAACTGTTGGACTTGATACCATCCCGGGTATTTTGACAAATTTTGAATTAAATCTTAGGGTACAAGAGGCTAGCAGAGCAAACTCAATGGCTCTTGCAAGTGCTCTTAAAGTATCTCAGGATCTTGTTCAACTGTCTAATGATATAGATGAGTCAAGCTTGGGAGAAGATGAGTGTGAGTTGATAACACAAAAAATCAACAACATGTTAAAAAAGAAACGATCAACAAAGTTTTCTATTTCATCATACTCTCATTCTTCCACGGTTGAATCATCTAAAAGGGAGATCAGTATAAAGAAACCTTCTTTGGAAAGTAAGAAGCCCATCAAGTCAATTCAGTGTAGGGCTTGTGAAGGTTTTGGACATTTTGCTAATGAATGTGCAAATACCTTAAGGAAAAGGGGAATGAGTGTTTCTGCGTTCTTAAGTGTTTCTGATGATGATGAACAGACTGCAAATATGTCTACATGACATTCATCTCAGATCACATTGTCTGATAGTGATTCGGATGTGGAGGTTGTGGAATATTCTGATCGCACAACTTACCACACAACTGATTACACAACTGATAACAATGTGTATACCTGCTTGAATTCTTTTACTGCTGGCGAAACTAATAATGATCCAGACGAAGAAGAGTGTGCTACCTATGAGGACTTGCACAATACCTTTGTTGAACTCCACACTGAATGGGCCAAACGTATGGAGCAACTCAAGGTATTTAAACAGGTAAATGAGAAACTAACTGCTGAAAATCTCATACTAAAATCTGAGGTTGAGTGTTTATCTAAGGAGAGTGATTCTCAAAAGGACTCCATAGCCAAATTGGAAGTTTTACTCACAAATAAATATATTGAGTGTGAAAATTTCAAAACTGAGCTTAAAAGAGAAACTGAAATTTAAACTAATCTTAACAATGGTAAGACTGAGTTGAAAAAAGTTTTGAATTTAGGTAATCAAGAAAAATCTGAAATTGGCTATGGAGGTCACAATTTTGTCAAAGAGGGTGAGGGTTCTTCCAAAGTTGAAAAGAAAAATATTTTAAAAAACAAAAGGAAAGGTCACAGGCGAAGACAATACGTTTGCCATCATAGTTTTGTTCCTGGTCACATTCGACCATTTTGCTATAAGCTAAATCAGGAACTTGAACTTGTGAAGAATGGTGGACACTCGGGCAGACAGTTGTGTGCACAACTAAACACACAACTGTACAGACAACCCAAAACTGAAACAATAACTGCCTGGTTAAGGAAAGAAACCATGAACTGTCAGGTGGCCTTCACCTCTTTTAAGAGTAGTGTTGAAGGGTCCTGGTATTTTGACAGTGGCTGTTCTCGCCACATGACCGGGGCACGTGAAAATTTCAATGACTACGCACCATTCAAAGGTGTGAAAGTCAACTTCGGTGGAGGAACTCAAGGTAAGATCATTGACAAAGGTACATTTCATGTAGAAGGTTTACCTAGGTTGCATAATGTGTTGCATGTTGATGGGCTAAAGACTAATTTGATAAGCATAAGCCAATTGTGTGATGATGATCTACATGTCAAATTTGATAAGAAGATGTGTGAGGTCTTCAATGATTTAAATAGATGTGTTTTGATAGGAGTAAGATCCTCAGATCATTGTTACAAGTTGGTTGAAAATCTTTCTTATTTTAAATTGAATTTTGATGATGCTCCTGATCTTGTTGTCAAAACTGTTGAGGATAATGGCACAGGGTGCACTTGGGAACCAGAACCAGTTAATGACGAATCTGAACCAGAAAAGGTAAATGAAACTGCAGAACAACCAGCTGTGCTGAGAGTTGTTCAACCAGTTATTCGCACAACTGACAACACAAGTGTTCTGACAACTGAAAAAGAAGGTTCAGATTCTGAAACTGATGAAAGTGAAGCAAGCAGAGAGAAGGACATTCCTTCCAGAATACAAAAAAATCATCCCACCTCCCAGATCATTGGGAAAGTGGATGAAGGAATAAAAACAAGAGAAAAGAAGGTCAATTACCGTGACCTTGCAGGTTTGATTTGCATGAACTCCGTATACCATCAGGTACGTTCATGTTGTTGTGTTTCCAATGACGAATCTAATTCAGAGGCATGTTTTAAGGCATTTGAGGGGGAGATAATCGTTGATTCCAAAAGCACTAATGTTGGAGGTTTTTATCTCGAAAATTAGTTGGATTCATGGGATAATAGGGAACAAACTTTTGTTATCCTATCAGCTGTTGAATCACAATGTGTAGCAGTTGGTAGTAGGTGCACTAAGCTCGTTTGGATGAACAAATTGGTTAAAGACTATGAAATCAAAAATAAAGTTTTATCTATTTTTTGTGATGCTAAAAGTACCATAGATATGGCAAATGGCCCTGTTCAATGTTCTACTCCTAAGCATCTAGATTTTAGACTTCATTTTGTTAGAGATATTGTTGAACAAAAAATTATTAGTTTTGAATTTGTTGAAACTAATAAACTGTTGATTGATATGTTCATGAAGGCCATTGTTTTCGAGAGATTTTCTTCCCTAAAAAGGTCTCTCGAATTGTGTGTGTTGAGATGATCGCACAACTTTGTGGACATCTGTCTGCATCTCTGTATAATTGTATACTCCCTCCGTCCCACAAAACATTACCCCTTTTACTATTTTGGGCATCCCACTTTAAAGTCCCACTTTCCTAAAAAGGAAATTTTTTAATACTTCTTTATTCATGGGACCCACTTGTCATACTCACAACACTTTTCAAATTTACTATTCTCTCCACTCATTCTCTCTCCTCCCACTCACAACACCTACTTTAATAACATTATTCCTTATTTTCCATTCTCAACAGTAAAGGGGTAAAGTTTTGCGGGACGGAGGGAGTACTTCATAAAACACAAAAAAAAAAAAAAAAAAAAAAACAAGCTGCCTTCATTAACTGCACGATTATCTCTTGTGATCACTTGATTGATTTGCATCTTTGACACTGTGTTTGACTCTTGATTGTGAGATCCCTCTTAACTTGGTGATAAAATTCCATTGTTAAAATATTCTTTTGATATCTATCATGGAGTGGGTGTCTAATCTAGGGTCACAGAGAAAAACAAGTTGCCTCCATTTATTTTGAAGCTTCCACTCATGTGCTCAATGCCAATGACTTATTATTGCATCACTTGGGAAAAAAATTTGGGCAAGCACTATGGTGTGAGAGTGAATAGCTCATTCTTAGAGACTGATTCAATGCCAAATATGGAGACATTCTAGAGGCTACATGATTGAGGGTTATCTCATTGACTTTTTGTAAAGTCAAATCGTGTCTTTGTATAAATTTATTCATATCATATCACACTTCATTGAGGTCAATCTTCACTTGTGTGCTTATAATTTGTATTATTCTAGGCATAATTATAATCTAAGACATCTTTGGCCCCATGAAATGTTCATTTGATTGTTTATTATTTTCATGTGGGCTAATCATTTTTTGGTTAACAATATGTTTAATGAGTGTTTGTCCTGGTTTGAGTGTAAAGGAAATCTGAATGGAACAATCTTTCAGGGTCCAAGTGGAAAGGATTTCCTATGGTATTGCAATTGGTCACAAAATTCAGGTAACATTTGATTTTGAATTCATAATTTTTTGCCCAATTTGATCATTCAAAAGGTTTGGATACCTTGTCTATCATCATCAGCAACAATGCCCTGTCTTTCTGGAAATCTCAATTTTTTTAATCTCTCCACCTGTCTCCGCTGTTGTTCGGACAGTTGTGCACATAACCCTGCTCACAATTGGTTACACATGTGATCTTTATTCCCCGATTATTCATAAATCTGCAAGTATTGTTTTTCCTCCAATATTTTCGTCTGACTCTGCTCCTCTCAAGCTGAAACTATGATCATATTTCACAAAGGGGTTTCTTCAGATATTTTCATGGATGTGCGCACACCTTTTGAAAATCTCTAAAGAAAAGGGGGAGAATAGGGAAAGTTGTCTCTCAGACAGTCATTCAAGGAGGAGATGATCATCAATCAAGGGGGAGATGTCTCTTAGATGATCAATCAAGAGAGATACATGAGATGATCATCACGGAGAGATACGACGAGTTTAGGGGGAGTTTGGTATAATGGAGCACAATGCGTTAAGGGGGAGTTTGAATTTCCTTTTGGTAATCACAGGTATTGACCAGAACCACAAAATTGATATCTTTATTTTTCCTATCTGGTAAGTTTGAAATTGATAATTTCGGTTTTACAGTTTTTGTCCATAATCACAAAAATAGGGGGAGATTGAAAGAGTATGAATATACTCTTGAAATTGCTTTTTATTTTTGTAATTATGGTTTGTATATTTAGTATATAAATAGATTAGGTTGAATTGTTTATATATGGTCTAACAATTAACAATTTATGTTTTAGTTAAGTGATTGTTTTATTTAGGTATCCTCTTAAGGAAGGAAAGCTTGTGGAGATAAGGAATGTTGATGTGATTTTCGGATTTCAAGGAGTTTGACTCCCTGTCAAATAAGGAGTCAATCGGTTATAAAAAGCAAGCTTCGTCTCCTTCATTCTTACGCATTAAAAGAGAGTTACACCGAGCAATTGAGAAAAATTCTTGAGTGTTTTTGTTCTTGTATCTTGAAAGATAAGAGATTGTATCTTCAAAATTATTTCGTGTTTAGTAGTTCTAGCCTTAGAACTCTTTTGGTCTTTTGTAATTTGTTTTCTTTCATTGTAAGTTTTGTTACAACTTGTTCTCAACAAGGTTGTGTTTTATGAAAGGTTTTCAGCAATCATAGTCTTGCTGAAGTGTTTAATTCGTTGTTATTTCGCTGCATTTAAATTCTGTTATTTATTTTATTTTCTGGAAAATTCTGTTCTGTAAGTTGTGCAAACAACTGTACAGACAAGCCATCGCATAGCTACAAATCTTTCAGAGTTGTTGTGTAATCAAAATCTAGAATTAAAGCTTTAGGGGCCGTTTGGTTCGATGAAAAAAAAGTGAAGGAATGGAATGGTCAATGGAATTGAATTCCTGAAGAAATTGGAATGGAAAAAAACTGGCCAAACCCCTCCGTTTGGTTGGCACGGAATGGAATGAAATTGTCATTCAATTTCTTGACAAATTATGTTTGGTTTGAAAATACAAATTATAGGAATGGAATGAAAGCATATAAAATGTCCAATTTACCCTTCTTTTAAAAAATTAATGAGTAAAATTTTTTTTTTTTGGGAGGGGAGTGGGGTATGCAAAATGAGTAAAAAAAAATTTTCGTGGGGGTGGGGGATGGGGGAGGGTAGGCAGGGGTATGCAAAATGAGTAAATTTTTTTTTTCGTGGGGGGGGGGGGTAGGGGATGGGTGGGGGGGATAGGGCGAAATTTGGATGGGGAGGGGGGTAGGCAGGGGTATGCAAAATGAGTAATTTTTTTTTTCGTGGGGGGGGGGGGGGTGGAGGTGGTAGGGCAGGGGCTGAATGGGGGAAGATAGGCAGGGGTATGCAAAAAAAAATTTTTTGGAGGGGGGTGGGGTAGGGCAGGGGCTGGGTGGGGGTGGGTAGGCAGGGGTAGGGGTGATTTGGTTTGGGGGTATTTTGGTCAAATTTTTTTTTTACAATTCCAATACCCCATATGTAATCTGAAAGAAAGAGTATAAAATATTTTTGAAATATCTTTTTAATTTTTGTAATTATAATTTGTATTTTGTTCATATTTAGATTAAATTAATATATAATATTGTGAATATATACTTAATTTATAATTGATTTTGTTTGACTAACAACTAATATTTATTTCTTAGTAGTTATCATTTAAATAAGATAGGTTTCAAAGATTGTAAGAATACTCCTACTTGGTGAAAGATTCTATGCTAATAAGAAAAATTCAAGGATGACAAGAAGACTTCTACTTGAAATATGAATTATTTGTTGATAAAGAAAGAAGTGTGTAAGGAGAATAAAACCTACTTTTAGAAGAATTATTTGTTGATAAGAAAAGGAGTGGCAAGAAAAATCCTTATTGAAGAACTATTGTGATCAACACATATAAAAAGGAGGCAGCCCTTCTCATTGTGATTTACGAATTTTAGAGAGAGAAATGGAGTTTACATATTTCCTTGATTCTTTGTCTTCGTTCTTTAAATTCAGATCATTGAATCTTAAAGATTGTTTTTATGTTTTTGTGTTCTTATTCTAGAACCACTTTAATCTTTTCGTACGATTTGTTTTTTTTTTCATTGTAAGTTTTTCTATTGCAACTTGTTCTCAAATAAGATTGTAGTTTTATGAAAAATTTTCCGGCAAGTAATTCTTTCTGTAGTGTTTAAACATTTGCTTTTTATTTCGATGCGTTTACTTATTGTTGTGTGAGTTTATTTTCTTTAAAGTTGTTTAAACAGTTGTTAGGACACTTGTGTGATCAACTGTACACACAAATGGCTAAACAAGTTTGATCAGTTATATCTACAATCTTTCATAATCATGTGTGTGTTGACAAACCAAATTATACTAAATCTTGTGTCCTCTCGTTATTTTTATTATCTTCATGTTTATAGATTTTTTTTGTTGTTAATATTTTTTATTCAGTGTCCACGTTTTTCTTGAAATATAATTCGAACGTCTCTAAATTTAGATTAGACATATCGTTGTTGTAGTTTAAGAGATAAACTTCCATTTATAATCAGGATGAGCATCCTGTTGGAACATTTCTATTCCATTATGAACAAGTTGTACTCAGATCTTGACTAAGTAAGAGAAAAGAAAGAGAGGCGGAAGCGTTTATACCTGATGAATCCATATTATGCTTTGATGTTCTTTGAAGGCTTGAAGAAGAAGAAATAATAAGTAGGGAGACGGAGTCTTCTAAATGATTAATGTCTTCACTTTATCTCAGATTATGTATAGAGAGTATATGAATTTATGTGTGTCTCCTAGGCTGATGGAAAGCCTTTATTTATAGGAAACCAAGGGGCATTTCATTTAGGGACCACACCCCTTCATTATTAAGCAGTAAAATCTTACCTTTTTGTCCATCATAAATAGGTAATCTTTGCTTCGGGAATTCTAACATTGATTAATTTTCTATACTTTATACAACATTATATTCATGATTTAAACATGTACGTCTACACGTTTACCTATATTTACTAAGTATACACATTTTGCAATCCATGTTTTAACAATTTCCCACTTGGATTGCCCAAATATGTGTTTATACTTAATAAACCCTTCTAAAATCATATTTATAATGTAAATGACAATCCTTATGTATACTTTATTGTCATTCAACAATCCCGTCCATTAGCTTTATAAGTATAAGGACTAAAGTGGCGGTCGTTGTAATTGATTCGCAACTAAACCCACATTAATCACATATATATATTCAACTAAATAACATAGATTAAGTATAGATGTGTAGCATGAAAAATT
Source organism: Adenophora triphylla var. japonica (assembly GCA_022495995.1). Lineage (NCBI taxonomy): Eukaryota > Viridiplantae > Streptophyta > Magnoliopsida > Asterales > Campanulaceae > Adenophora > Adenophora triphylla. The sequence continues at coordinate 195,593 of JAFEMH010002264.1, read as the reverse complement.
GATGAATATATTGAAGCATGTAAATGTATTCCTTCAATTAGTCCTATTTAACCAAATGAGATCAACAACAAATAGACATAAAACAATCAAAATGAAAGTACAACACAAACTCCCACTATATTAAATGTTATCAAAAGTTGTTACACCCATATAAGCGGTATGCTCGTGAAACGCTATAGAAGATAACGCTTTAATAAATGGATCCGCTAACATGGAGTTTGATTAGAAAGACTCGTCTACGGACGAGGCGAGTTGGGTCACAAGTTGTAAGTTTCCAAGTTCATATCAATAAAATACATGTTTACTACACTTGTTTATTATCAATGCTTGCACACACTTATGGATTAATTGGATGTTTAATTAGAAAGACTCGTCTACGGACGAGGCAAGTTGGGTGAACTCTCGGTTCTTCCCAACACGTAACCTGACCCCCGGACTCATTCTCTCTTAAAAGGTTTTTCAAAGTGTACCTCTAAAACATGGTGTGGCGACTCCTTTTTTCTTTTTCATCATTGGAAAAAAAAATTTCGCGGGCGAGCGCACATTCAGTGGCGACTCTGCTGGGGAATAACACTTTGAAAAACCTGTTTTTCAAAGTTAAGAGGGTCAAACTTTCGTTCGATTAAACATCCAACATGTCCATCTTTGTGTGCATCTTTGATAATCTTTTGTAGTACATGCATTTTGTTGATTATGAGACTTGTGAGCCTTGTGTTTTTTGTGGCCATTCTGTTGTGCTTTAGATATTATGCTTTGTCCCTTGCCATGGAGAGCCAGGGGCTGATTTGATTTTTGCAGGGGCTCTGGTTCAGTGATCACCCTGGTCGTGCGACATCTCTGTCCCCTGTTGTCCTGTGTCACGCGACAGGAATGGTCACTGAACAGGTCTTCAGAAGCTGGTTTGAGGGCAGTCCCTTGAATCGAAATGTGACTCAGTTGATTATTGTTCCCCTTGTTCTCTGTGAGAGTGTGTGTGTTTTCTCTTTTTTTTTTCTTTTCAAAAGTAAATAAAATAAAATAATAAAATTTTGTTTTTTGTAAATAAAAGAACATAGTCATCCGCACACTACACCACATAGACTTAGAACCCTCGGGTGCGATTGACGGCATCGCGGACGGCCATGAAATTCGCCTACGCTTGAGCGCCTGAAATCAAACCTATCCCCCTAGTGCGTTATAGGTGGCACCACACTTAAACCTTACCCACTGTTGATTTTTGATACAACGTTTTTTTATCACACCAAAATGAATTGTTTTGAAACTTATCATAGGTCCTTATACCTTCCCCAAAACCTCGCATCTTGTGGGCATGTTGCCAACGCAACATGATTTCACGTGGGGACATGTCACTCCCATGGCGTGTTCTAACGAGGGATCATGCCGCATTGTCAACGTGCACCGACGAGAGATCATGCCGGATTTTTCTTTGAAATTCTTCAAGAATACCCGTTATGCTGCCCAAATTTCCCCAGAAATTTGGACAACCTCTCCGTCCCATACGGTGTTAGGTTTTGGTTAGGTATCATTACCTATTATGGATTTCAATGCAAGACATTTAGTGCAATTTGAATGTTGCGTCCCTAGGCTTCCCCAAGGTGTAGTTAGTTTAAATAAAGGCTTCTCCTTTCCCAACCGTACTTAGGATTTAAGACACCGATTTATACTTGAAGATAAATAAAATTGTTTGTGCGAGTCTGTCCCTCGTTTCCTTTCCCTCTTCCATATTTCCTCAAAATCTCCCTTCACCATCTCATGAAGCCATATCTACCCTTTATAGCGGTGACGAGTTGGGTGCGTGCTCTATTACGAGATTTGGTCATTTAGTTCGCATCTCCGAAATATTCGCAGTTCCTCCGAAGCTCCCACCTGTTCTATTGTTCGAGATGTCTGGTGCAAGAGTTATACCGTCCGTTCAGTCTGGAATTCCTCTCACTTCAGGTCAGTTGGGCATGAATGACTTGTAGGTGGCAGAGTTGCGAGCTGCTCTTGAGGCTGCCATGGTTCTTGAATGTAAGGCCCAACTGCTCGCCCAAGTTGCTAAAGCCCGAGAAGAAGAAACGTACGCTAGGTTTGTGGAAGCGATGCGTGTCCGAGGGATTACACTAATTCGTCATGAAGATGGGTCGTACCAAGAAATCATCGGTGCTAGTAATGTTGAGCATGGAACTGGAAATGTAACGAAAAGGATAGATGAGGATGAGCAAGATAAGATTCTTTCCCTGGCACCTCAAGAGGTCCAAACTCAGATTCCGGATAGACAATCGATCCCCGAGATTTTTGATTCTCTTAATCAAATTGATTTGCAAAGTCAGTATCAGCCAGACTCCCAGGGATCATGTCATTATTTCACTCAGAAGGGATCACTGCTATTCCACCCTGACCAAGCACCCCTTCAAGGAAGTGCTTCTCAACCACCGATGAGTTCATATGGCTTTAACTTATCACCTCCTCAAGATCAGCGTTCAGGGCCAACCTCATACGTAACTGTGAATCAAATGTCTTTCATTTCTACTGTGAACCCTATCCAGTAAGGGACGCCAATACCCGAATCCCCTTCAAAGGCAGTTCAGATGGAAAGGAAGAAAGTGTACTGGGGAAAGGTGGGAATGCCTATGAATCAATTCCTCAAAGTTTTGGTGAGTGGAGGACTGGTTCAACCATTAACCAACTATAGTCCCCCCATAACAACATGAAGTTGGATCCAAGCAAATATTGTTACTATCACCAGTATCATGGCCATACCACTTGTGAATGCAGACAGTTGAGGGTGATCATCCAGGAGCTAATTGACGAAGGGAAGATCGAGGTAGGTTCTCATGAGGAAAATGGTGTCCAGAATCGTGGTCAGTGTCTACCTCGCAAGCAACGAGAATTTGATGACCTAGGGATAACAACTGAAGAAGCTTTCAACGGATTGATGCGAAGAGGGATGATCAAACCCCTTGATAACTACAGCCCTATGCATCACAACCCAAAGCTAGACTCGAGCAAGTACTGTTACTATCATCAATACCCTGGGCACGTGACCAACGACTGCGTTCCTCTCAAGATGTTGATTCAAAGGTTGGTTGATGAAGGTAGGATTGAGAAAGCTCCTCCCAAGATGGTTATCAATCCTCTCCCACCATTCCAAGGGTATCCCATGTGAATAAGTCAGTCAGTCAGTCATCGTAGGGTCCATATTGTCTTTTATTTTAATTTGGATAAAGAGTGTCTCTTTTATGATTTGAGTCTATTATGTCCGTGTTATGAGTCTTTCTATTTCAATAATATAATATTTGTTTCTATCCTTTCTAGACTCGAGACATTACTTGCACACCCACGTTACATTTAATTGAAATGGTTTTGTTCCACATGATCGCTTGTGCTGCTCAATTACTAATGCTTTGAAATGACTAATGTTTAAATTAATCGGAGCGAGAAAATTGACGGATATCCCTTTCAAATTGGGGCTAACCAACTCCCCACCTCGATTCCCATATGCTCACATATCTTCCATCGTCTTCACCGTCTCATGGCTCGATGAATTTGCATGGATCTTCTCAGAGTAAACTTAAGCAAGCAAATGAAGACTCGATCTCGTTCGGATCATCTGGTAGGGACTGCAGTTGAAACCTTCCACCCCTAGGGAAACCTTTAACTTACCCTCACTAAACAATACCCTTTCAGTTCAAGATCGGCACGTTTCGAAACCCATCTAGCCATCTCCAGAAGAAGAGGGACTATCCTTGAGACTCCCATGATTCAAAAGAAGATTGACCGTCTCCAAGCTCATGAACGACGGAAAGCAATGATCCATCCTGGGGACTAGCTGAAATGCTCCTCTCAAAGACAAAATTGAAAAAAGAGATAGACAAAAATAAAAAAAAAAGGAGAAAAGAAAGAGAGCCTAGTCCCCAGCTATCCTCTCAAAAGCAAAAGTCAAAAGATTCGGTCGGTACCCAAAAGGAGTCTCAGAGTGAATAAAGAGACAGCTTGGATGTCCCTCACCATTACCTTTAACCAATCCCGAGCCGTCCTCTCGATTTTAGAGGACATTCCCATTACCATTACCCTTGCCTTTGGTCAATATTGACCTCTCATTCTTATTAGAGGCAGCAAAGATGCAACCACAGATTTCCCTCACCTTAGAAATCCCAAACACATACCCAAAAGCCAACCTCTTATCTTTAGAGGTTCAGTCAGCAAAAAGCCCGACCGACCTCTCATCTTAAGAGGTCATTATATTCCAAATCACCCAAGGGCCGATTGAAACCCCGAAACCCAGTCGCAGTTCCTACCAGATAGTAGTTTCAGGCCATCAGGCGAAGATTGTGCAAATTCCATCCGTTCATTCAAAGTTTTATGTGAAGCATATTTCTTTTCTCCTCCGTAAACACTTGCCGTGAACGTCCCACTGGGGCTTCACATCTGTATCCTTCTCCGACCCTCTAAAGAGACATGTGCGTCAACACTCTAGATCTCAGAAGATCCGGTTTCCTCAATGACCATCCCCATACACAAATACACTTTCTACCCTTCAGAGTTTAATTCTTGATATCAGTCAGCTTTCTCCTCAAGATTGATTGAAATATTTGTTCATATCAGCTTTGGTGTTGAATAACCCGAACATCAGCAAAGGGTTTTAAGCAGCCTTGTGATCATCGTGAATAAGACAGGTTTTCATGTGTCTCGGCAAGTCTTCTTCTCTACATTCTTAGGGATATAGAGCTAAACACTGTATTTCTGTCAAGCAGGGGCTTCCATACACTCTCCACAGCTAGCAATGCTTATACTATCCCAAAAGAGTCAAACCTAAAGCGAGAGTGTCATACACAAGTTCAGGATTCATTCCACCTTCGAAAGACGTGCCCCTGCACATAAGCATTCCTAAGTCTTGTCCGTCGACTGACTGACTGAAGATTGAAGAACGATCCCCTCCTGGATTGCGTGATTGTATTGACTGTAATGAGACTATATGTCAAACTGGGGCTTGGCCAGAGGAAGAAAATGATATGTGCACTTGTGCAGTTCCTGAGGTTGGTTCTATAATCTCGATCCTTGGGAATGGATTTGTTACTAAAGGCATACTTTATGTTGGGGCTGATGAATTTCTTATTCTAAGTAAGAGGGATAGATCTGGAGGCAATGTGGAAGTTTGGTTTGGAAGATCTGCCAGCATGACTTGTTGTGTCACGCGACAGGATATGCACATGTTGTCCTGAGTCGTGCGACACCTTAAGCCCAACACCAGACATCAGCAAGCTGCAATCTGATCTGCACCAGGGCACGCCCCGACTTGTTCAAAACTGCAAACAAAGCCATCATCCTACAGATAAACCTGGGAGAGGGGTTTTCATTCAGTTCGTATACATACAAGCCATCATACACATGTCATACACAATCAAACCATTCAAACCATTCAAACCACATTTGTATCAATGCCAAAACCATTCAAAAAAAAAAAAACCATTCCTTCCTATTCTTCCAAAAAGTAGACTCGTGCAAACAAAAAAAACTAATAATAATGTACTAAGCTTAGAAAGTGCAAGGCAAGTAAGTTTTTACAAAAAGAAAAAGAAAAGAGTGTTTGTCCGTTTCATTCCAAAAAAGGGGTACAATAATCAAAAGGGCTGTGATTTGATCCAAGGAGCTACTCTGAGCCATCATTATCATCAGAATCATCATAATCATCTCCCTCGCTCTCCTCCCCATCTGCATCATTTCCCTCTGCATGTGCATGATCCGGATCAACAGCAGGACCGTGATAAATAACGGGATCATCTCGAAAAAGCTCATGAACAGCAGGGATAGCCACGGTCTCAAGCTCGTGAGGATCCCCGGAAGCATCACTCTCATACTCAGAGCTGGGAGGACTAGGAGGACGACGAGAGGTAGTCTTGGTCCTGGGCCTATGTGTATCATCTGCAGTCATATCAGTTCGGGCCCTCTTCCTGCCAGGTAAGATGGGTGTGGAATTGTCATCCGAGCTCCGAGCCAGACACCGCTCCCTCCAGTAACGAGCACTCCTCTCCAGCTGATCAATCATGTCCATGGACCCGGTGTAGTGACGAGCAAAGCTCCAGTAAATGTCAGCCGAGACCTGGTGCAACCAAATAAAGGAAGAATCAGAAACCAATCATGACCAAAGGACAAGGGATTTAAACAGTTCAAAACAATAAAGGAAGAAAAGACAGTTGCTTACAGATCGAGTGCCCTTCGGAAGCTGAAAATATGGATAAATCCTGCTGGTATCGAGAGGAGCTCGTCTCAAGTGGTCCCCATCCTGAAAGTAAACGAAGGGAGGAGGTAAGGGAGCATCCGCCATGTATCCAGTAGAGGGGCCTGCGCCCTGAGCATCATGTCTCGGCTCCACCTGCGGTGACCTCAACCTCGTAGTCACATAAGCCCCGTAATCTCCGTCCACAGTATAGTTGAACGCAGCCTCCCCCTGGACCAAAGCGGCCACGTCCTCTAGTTTCCGAGGAAACCATATATCAGCGGGAGGATCAACCGGGACTCTAGCAATGCTACCAGGGCTGTGCTGTCTGCAAACCCGCTCTCCCAAATACAATGCATCCCCAGATAAGCCTACCAAAAGCTTGCGGCACTCGATAAGATGTAAAGCATGTCCTAGCTCAAGCTCAGCGTACCGGTCAGTCCAAGGAAACAGATTCAGACTCCCGGGAGTCCCTCATAAGCAGATCATAGTATCGGGGTAAGAAGTCGTCACCCGTCCCCTAGTATCCGCTGTCTGGACCTTCTGCCGCGCGTCTTTCACCCAGCGCCTCATGGCAGGAAACATAGTGATCGGGTACGCCTCCTGAACCCGCCAAGCATAACAACCGATGACCTCGTAGGCCCAAACCTGGAAAAGAAGGATCAAAGCAAGTCAGAATGATAGCAAGAAAGGACAGAAAAAAATAATATTCAAAAAATGGGATCAGATTGGGAAATACCTCAAAATCTAAATGGCAGCAGTTGAAGGACTTAGCCTCCCCCTTGCTGACATCATCCAAAGCCAAGTATAGCTCAGCGAGTCCGGCCTCCCCCCAAAATAATGTCCCAACAACATCCCAATCCCTCAGAAGCTCCAGCAGTGAAATTAGAGCAGAAGACGTGCCATTAATAAAAAGCATGTCAGAAAAGCCAACCCACACAAAAGCCCTAGCCAGCCTCTTGGCCCTCAGCCGGCCCTCCTCAGTATCTGCCAGATCAGCAGGATAATCCCTACTCTGCACAACAAGATGACCGTGGGGCTCCCCTAGCTCGTACCCGTTCCCCTTCTTATCCTTGGGAACAAAACCAACCAGCTCCATGAAGTATGCCTCGGCGGGAGGCTGAGGATCATCCTAAAGGGCAGGCTCCTCCAAATATAATGGCTCGACAGTGAAAGGAAGGCCTGTGATAGCAGCGAAGTCGTATGGCGTGACCGTCGCCTCTCCCCAAGAAAAGTGGAAAGAATGAGTAGTCTCCCACCAGAACTCTCAGAACGCCTTCACTAGCCCCACGCTCCGCTGTGTGTCCCCGATGGCCTTCGCCATCTCAAAGAACTGGCCAAGCCCGACAGCATACACCAAGCCCTTCGGCGAATGCTCCAGCTCCTGGCTGCCGGGCAAGAGATCCCACAGCCGTCCAATAACCTCCGGTGAGCCTCGGGTACGCAACTCCTGCAGGTAAACACAACACAGGTATGAATATCTCAAGTTTTCAAAGGAAGCATGTCAATAAATTATTCCTAATTGAAATTTGACACTTCCCCTTTTCCCAAGAAAAAAATTAGGGTTGAAACATTTAACATGCATACATACTGTCCCATAGCTCAGAATTATGCAGCAGATTCAAGACTTCGCAGATAAAATTCTAACAGTTTGGCACAAAATCCAATTTTCAATGCAATGAAAGGCAAGGGTTACGGAAATACCGTATTCTTCTTCCCGGGTGCAGACGTGTGCTCTTTGAGTTGCGAATAAAAATCTCCTCTCACTGCTTGAGGGATGAAGGGCCTCTGATTCCGCTGAGCATTCTTCCTTCGAGCGGCCAATTGAGCATGTTGTGGACCCTTCTTTGTGGGACGTGCTAGGCGAGGCATTGTTGCAAGCTAAGAACTCAATCAACACCCTGGATTCTCTTGATTTCCCTTGAATTCGTACGAATGGATGGCCTCTCCTCTCAAAACCGCTCGTCTCCCTCTGAAATGTGTTTTCAAAATAGGGACTGTTCAACGTTATAAGGGTCTGGCCATGAGCTTTATGTGGTCGTGCGACACAACGTGACTCAATGGCCAGATTTTCCAAAAACACCCCTGTGATCTGATATTTTGCACTTTAACCCCTGAGGCATGCTTTGTAGATCCCGCAGTACAATGATCTCGAGCCTCATCAACCTTCATCGGCTCGCCAAAACCGAGACAGAGAATCCGTACGGCAGCTACAACCGACCCCCAGCAATAGCGTGAGACCCTCAGGCAAAGCACATCAAAGGTATGAAGGCACATCTCTACCATTTCTTGCTTCTTGTCAATTTCGGTTCCGAACTACGATTTGGCTTAATTCCCTTTTAGGGATACGTATGAATCCTTTCTTCAAAGGTCCAGCCATCCGATCTCCCCAGACCACCGTCTAGCTCTCTGCCTTATCCTTTGCCGCTAATTGGAATTGAGTCTTATTTTATCGACAACCTCACTTTTTCCAAAAGTGACGTTGCCGAGGGGCTCTGTAAGTACGCCAATCCAATTCGCGACCCTTTTAGGTGCATTTTAATGTGATAAAATTGCATTAAGGGGCATTTTGGTAAATTCCCGGCCTATCCCGAGACTTCCGGAAACATTTCATAAGTTTCCCGCGAAGGAAGTACCTTTTGGTACTTTGCTCATGTTAAAGGACCTCCTGAGAATAAAACCTTTTTGGACCTTTTGGGTATTCTTCCTGAATGTTCCAGAAACTGGTTTTGGTGCCAAAATCGGTTGTGAAACCTTGTGTCACGCGACAAGTCGAGGCCTGGAAAGTGGTTGCAGAAGGTCGTGCGACACAAGGTGACCACTAACTGCAGCCTATAAATAAGACCCTTCCCCTTTTAGAAAGGGATCCCAACTTCACATACTGTTACTCTGCAGAAATTGCAACGTAACACACACACACAAAACACATACACCCCCTCTCTCTCTTCCCAATTCACCTCTAATTTCCTCCAATTCAACCCCCTTCTTTCTACCAAACCTTAGATCCCCTCTCAACTAATCCTTCCAAGCTCTTCAGGACCAAAAGCTGTTGTAGAAGGGTTCTGTACCTAACTTGGTACAGAATTCGTGGAAGCAACAAGGGTAACTTCCTTAATTCCCTTTTCCCTCTCTCTTCTACTTTGTTTCTCTAGTAATTCTATTGTTTTCTCTTCCTTGGATTCAGTAATCAGACTCTATCCGTCTAGATTACTGAATCCCAATCGCAATCTCTCTGTTTAACTTGGTTATTTTGGATAGTTGATTGTTCATCGCTTGATTATTGTGGAACTTGGTGTTTAGACCCCAAGGGGGTGTGGATCTATCCATATCCACACTCCCTGGGTTGAATTGTTGTTGTTTGTGTATTTCAAAGCTTATCTGATTGATAAATTGGATCTGTGTTGGCTATTGATGTTGTTGAGTTCAAACCTGTAGGTATCTGCAGATGGACACTGTGTGTCACGCGACACACTGTGACTGGTTAGATCCTATGTCACGCGACACATCTAGCCAAGCACATCCTGTGTCACGCGACACTCTATGACCATTTGCAGATATCATTTTCCCTTGTAACCTGTATTGATCTGTTGTATAAGGGATGTGGCCTCCCTAAATAATTTGCTCACAAGTTGTAAGTTTCCAAGTTCATATCAATAAAATACATGTTTACTACACTTGTTTATTATCAATGCTTGCACACACTTTTGGATTAATTGGATGTTTAATTAGAAAGACTCGTCTACGGACGAGGCGTGTTGGGTGAACTCTCGGTTCTTCCCTACACGTAACCTGACCCCCGGACTCATTCTCTCTTAAAAGGTTTTTCAAAGTGTACCTCTAAAACATGGCGTGGCGACTCCTTTTTTCTTTTTCATCATTGGAAAACAAAATTTCGCGGGCGAGCGCACATTCAATAGCTTGTTTGGATGCTTCGTAACAAGCAACAAACTCGGCTTCCATGGTAGAGGAAGTTACAAGTGTTTGCTTGGCACTTCTCCAAGATATTGCTCCACCAGCTAATGTGAAGATATAACCGGACGTCGATTTTTGACTATCTTGACATCCAGCAAAATCGGAATCGGAATACCCAATGATCTCAAGATGATCCGATTTTGTATATGTAAGCATGTAGTCCTTAGTGTTTTGTAGGTATCTCATCACTCTTTTGGCTGCAACCCAATGTTCTCTTCCTGGATTGCTTTGGTATCGACCAAGCATCCCAACAACAAATGCAAGGTCTGGGTGAGTGCAGACTTGTGCATACATTAAGCTTCCTACTGCTGATGCATAAGGGATATTTCCATAAACTTGGATTCTATATTATTTTTAGGACATTGCTTTAAACTGAATTTATCTCCTTTAGAAATAGGGGTGTCGTGTGGCTTACAATTTTGCATGCTAAACCTTTGCAATACCTTCTCAATATAACTCTTTTGTAACAATCCGCATGGTAAATTTGGACTCCTAATACAAAAGATGCTACACCAAGATCTTTCATTTCAAATTTGTTTGAAAGAAATTTCTTAGTTTCCTTAAGAGGTCCTTATCATTGCTAGCAAGTAAAATATCATCCACATATAAGATCAAAAATATAAATCTACTCCCACTGAACTTATGGTACACACAATCTTCGCAAGATTCGTTTCAAAACCAAATGAAAGAATTACTTGATTGAATTTTAAGTACCATTGACGAGAAGCTTGATTGAGCCCATAAATGGATTTTTTAAGTTTACAAACTAATTTATTAGTTTGATCTACATCAGTTATCATTTCTGGTTTCTTCATATAGATGGTTTCCTCAATGTCTCCATTGAAAAAAGTCGTCGTCTTTACATCCATTTGATAAAGCTCAAGATCAAAATGTGCTACTACTAGTGCCATAATGATCCTAAAAGAGTTTTTAGAAGATACCGGTGAAAATGTTTCTTTATAATCAATGCCCTCTTTTTGAGTGAATTATTTAGCAACAAGACGAGCTTTATATCTTTCCACATTACCTTGTGAATCTCTTTTGGTCTTAAAGATCCATTTACATCCGATGTGTTTCACATTTTTAGGTAATGGAACAAGATCCCAAACGTCATTATCTTTCATAGATTTCAACTCTTCATTTATGACATCAATCCACTGATGAGAATTTGGACTATTAATGGCTTCATGGAAGGTGAATGGTTCATCTCCCACTTAGTCTAAATGTTCCTCATTCTCGGCAAGATACACATCATAATCAGCCGGAATTGCACTTCTTCTTACTCTATTAGACCTTCTTAAAGGCACCGGTTCTTCTTGATTCTGAGGTTGTTGAATTTGTTTCTCATTAACAACATTTTCATGTTGTTCTATATTTATAGGAGGTTCTATATTGTTTTGAATTGTATGTTCTTGTTGAATATCAGGTACAAATACTTGATTTTCAATAGGAACTATGGGAAGAGGTATAGAAATATATTCCCCTTCCTCTTCAAATTCAAAACTATTCCTAATTTTCCCTCCAAATTCAACATCCTCAAAGAACCTAGTATTTCCCGTTTCAAAAAAGGTTCTAGTTTTCGGGTCATAAAATTTATATCCCCTAGATCTCTCAGCATACCCTACAAAGTAACTACTAAAAGTCTTAGCATCCAGTTTGCCTTCATTAGGCCTATAAGGCCTAGCTTCTGCTGGACAACCCCATATATGAAAATGATTTAGGGATGGTTTCTTATTCGTCCATAATTCATAAGGAGTTTTGTCGGTAACCTTTGAAGGAGCTCTATTGAGAATATAAGCTGCGGTTTTTAATGCATCGCCCCATAACGAGTGAGGTAAAGAAGTACAATAAACTATACTTCTTTACCATATCCTTAAGGGTTCTATTACGTCTCTCCGCTACACCATTCATGGTAGGTTTGCCCGGCATGGTGTAATGAGGGACGATCCCACACTCTTCGAGATAGCGAGCAAAAGGACCCATACATTGTTCACCTGAACCGTCATTCCGACCGTAGTATTCACCACCACGATCGGATCTAACATTGTTAATAGTCTTTCCAAGTTGATTTTTAACTTCTGCCTTGAAAGACTTGAAAACGTCCAATGATTGAGACTTTTCATGAAGCAAATAAATGTATCCACAACGAGAGTAATCATCTATGAACGTAATAAAATATTGTTGACCATTTCATGAAGGGGTAGTAAATGGTCCACAAATATCCGTATGAATTAGTTCTAAGACATTTGATACTCTCAAGGATTCTGTTCCTTTTGTGTTTGTAAATTTTTCTTTAAGGCATTCAATACAAAAGTTCTTATCCGGAATATCAAGTTTATTTAAGATTCCTTCTTACACAAGCTTATCAATTCTCCTTTTGGAGATATGACCTAAACGCCTATGCAATAAGGTATATGATTTTTCACTTAATAACTTTCGTTTTGTGCCTTTAGTTTTGGTTTCTTTAACATGGGACTCATTAAATGACTTGACTGTGTCAAGTAAATAAAGATTATCACTATACAATAAAGTACTAGTACCAACAACTTTTGAATTGAAATAAATATCACATTTATTATTGCCAAACGAACAAGAATAACCTTCCTTGTCCAAAATTGTGATTGATATCAAATTTCGTCTAAAGGACGGTACAATGAATGTATTATTTAATACAAAATAATATTCAGTACTCAGTAATAACCTAAAGGTCCCTATGCCTATTACTTCAACCGGATTCCCAGCTCCCATATAGATGTATTTCTCATCTTCGCTAGGGCTTCGGTAATTCAGGCAACCTTGTATAGACATACTTATGTGAGTTGTTGCACCAGAATCCAACCACCATGTATATGTAGGAATTGAAACCAAATTTGCCTCAGTACAAACAAGGCCAAATGACATAAATTTCTTAACACGCCAAGCATGATACTTAGGACAGTCGCTCTTCTTGAGAGCAGGGTCCTTGCAAAAGAAGCACTTATTTTAATCATTGGATGATCCCTTATGCCTCTTATTTGCAACCGCAATTTTCTTCCCTTTTCTCTTAGTCCCACGAGAAGAGGTAGATGCTAAGTGAGCACTTTCCGGTTTAAGTTGTTTCATCCTATCTTCCTCTTGTGTCACATATGAAATTAATTCATTAACATTCCACTTGTCCTTTTGACAATTATAGGTCACTTCAAAGTGACCAAACTGAGGAGGAAGAGAGATAAAAATTAAGTACACGAGTAAATATTTTGAAATCTCTAACTTAAGTGCCTTTAGTTTTTTCGAGAGATGAAACATCTCAAAAATGTACTCCCTTAAATTTTCATTACGCTTGTACCTCGTGGAAACAAGTTTCTTTAAGGAAGCACTTGTTTCCGATTTCTCGCTTTTTGCAAAGCGTTCTTCAAGGGTATCCAGAAAACCTTTAGCATTGACGTCCTCAGAAACACTATTTAAGAATGTTTCTGGGACGGCATTTTTCATGATCATTAGGCTCACGCGATTGGAACAGTTCCATTTCTCAACACCCAAGTGATTTTCTTGAGTGCTTTTATCAGTGAGAGGAGCTGGACTTTGTTCTATTAATGCGAGATAAATGTCCATACAACCCAATATCATTGTAATTTTGTTTTATCAAGTTTTAAAATTAGTCTCATTAAGCATCATAACATTGTTCATTGCAACAGTCAATGATGAAGCATTTATTAAATCTGTTGGGTCAAGAACAAGAATGAAATACAAAACATGTATAATTAACTACATAAGGAGTGATTAATCATATCAAAAATGAATCTCATCTATAAGACAATCAATTTGACATCAAAACTAATCTCTGGATTGAGATTTGGCTCAAATATAATTATTTTTAGGCAACCAAGAAATCAAACAATGTTTCAATCAAATACTTAATCTTCCTTTGGGCCGATTTAAGTACTCAATAACGTAAATCACTTTGGCGACAATATTATTTAGAAAATTTATGAAGTTGTTTAAGCATATAATTAATCACAAAGAATTAAAGATTTGAAAATGTATGTTTCTGCTTAAAAAATAAAGGGAAAAGCTGAATCTGCAAGTGCACGGCCGTGCGATATAACTTGCATGGCCGTGCAAGGCCTAATCCAGAAACACAACATTCTGACCAAAGGTGCTCGGCCGAGCATAAGTAATGACTCGGCTGTGCAAAGCTTTTCCAGAAACATTCTTCATTCTGTACTACGATGCTCGACCGAGTCAAGGAGGTGCTCGGCCGAGCAGACCCTCTCCAGAAACTTTTAACAGTTTGTTTCAAAGGTATTCAACCGAGGTTTTGCCTTGTTTGGCAAAGCAAAGTAGTCCGTATGGACATGAATTTCACAAGTAGATCCAGCATGGTCGTGCGCCATACAACGCTCTGTAGTGCATATGGGATAATCTCGCAATATTCATTGTCCCTTTTGATGAACTTTATGTATTTAAAGCAAAACATTCAATCCTTTCAGATTTTAAACTGATTAAATTATTTAACACTCTATTGATGAATTAGAGTGATTAAACAATACCAAAACAAAATGAATTCAACATAAAGAAAAGCAAAACATGCTATTATGAAATCAAAATTAATCAAGAACATGAGTAGGCTCTGATACCAATTGTTGGAATATTTCTATTCCATTATGAACAAGTCGTACTCAGGTCTTCTTGACTAAGTAAGAGAAATGAAAGAGAGGCGGAAGCGTTTATACCTGATGAATCTATATTATGCTTTGATGTTCTTTGAAGGCTTGAAGAAGAAGAAATAATAAGTAGGGAGACGGAGTCTTCTAAATGATTAATGTCTTCACTTTATCTCAGATTATGTATAGAGAGTATATGAATTTATGTGTGTCTCCAAGGCTGATGGAAAGCCTTTATTTATAGAAAATCAAAGGGCATTTCATTTAGGGACCACACCCCTTCATTATTAAGCAGCAAAAGCTTACCTTTTTGTCCATCATAAATAGGTAATCTTTGCTTCAGAAATTCTACACATTGATTAATTTTCTATACTTTATACTGCATTATATTTATGATTTAAACATGTACGTCTACACGTTTACGTATATTTACTAAGTATACACATTTTGCAATCCATGTTCTAACACATCCGGTCTTTGTGCAATGTCATCTCTTTTCTAATTGTGAATGAAATTAAATTTGTTGTTTGCTAAAAAAAAAACTATTGACCCAACAACAAGGGATGTGTGGGACATTTGTCGGTTCTTATTATTATTATTATTATTATTATTATTATTATTATTATTATTATTATTATTATTATTATTATTATTATTATTATTATTATTATTATTATTATTATTATAAAAAAAAAAATTGGTTTATTGTCAAGTTCTATTTTATAATCATACTTAAATTTCAAAAAATCATGACTAACCATCCTGATGATGGGAGGTGGCTTTATATGCAAATCGCTCTAATGTTTGATTGTTTTTAAATATTACTCCCTATGTGTCTGTTTCAAAATAATATTTTCAATTTTTAGTCATTATTATGAACGAATTTTGAGTTATAATTTTAGATTGATTTAATTATAGTAATAAAAATCTAAAATTTGTTGTTAATATTACCGTTGATGATGTATTGATAACAAGTTTTAATCGCTCAACGTTTTTTCGTAATAACAGCAAAAGAAGTGAGAATATCATTTTGGAACGAATTTTGGAACGAAAAAGAAAAGTATAAGAAACTAGACATGGAGTGAGTACTAAAGAATTAATTAAAAAGCATATCGTAAAGTAATTTTTGTGGTTTAGCATGAAGACATTAATGCATTTGTTAGAGCACTTAGTAGGAAAGATAAGACCATTATATTTATATAAATCCCTAGATTAGATTAATTAACATTGTCAATAAGGGCGCTTCACAAAAAAAGCATTAGAGTAATGACAAAGTTTTATTTATTTATTTTGAAAATAATGACAAAGTTTTATTAGGTAGTTCCAATAATTTAATGTTATCGATAGGGATTTTTCAATAAAAACGGATGTATTACATTAATAATGACCAAACATATTGTATCCTTCATATTATTTTATAAAAATATGCTTGAATTATTCTTTGAGATCATAAATGTTATTTGAATTTGAAAAATACGAATACAACGATGGTCTCAAATTATTTTTTCAATTTGTAAATCTTTAAAGGGGAAATGACAAATTAGGGTCCAAAGTTTTGGAAATGTACGCCAATCAGGGTCTGATGTTCCATTTTGTCAATTTAGGGTCCAAAGTTACTAACGTTAGTTAAATTAGTGTTTTTTGACGAAAATATTAACGATTCTCGTTAAATCATAACATCCCTCACACTTATAAAAACTGTAAGGGTAGGTTGGTGTTTTCATTCAACTCACCTCAGTTATAACTCACCAAACCCTATTCTCTCTCCTCAAATTCCATTTTTTTAATCTGTTTCTTCTAACATTTTCCTTCCCCTTCCCTTTGGCCCACCTTGTCCCCCTCCACTTCCCTCAACCCACCCCCACCCTCCCCTCACTTCCTCTCCGGCACACTACCCAATTCATTAAGTTTAGTCACTAATTTGAGATGACAAGACGCTAGCTAAAACAAATTAACTCAACGGCTCACTTACCTTCCAACTTAAATGAATTTTGTCATGGAAATTATGCTTCCATTGATGATAATGTCTGGGACTTGATTTACAGAAGCAGTGCTTTTTTTTTTTAAAAGCAATTACCACCTAACTTAATCAAATTAGCTTTAAAAGCAAATTAAATTATCCAATCATTACAAATTAGTGTATGTGTTTTCTTTAAATCAGTGTGTGTGTGTGTTGATAGTGGTAGTTTTATGTTGATGGTGGTGGTATTGTGGTGTTGCATGTGGTCGGTGACGATCGTTATTGATGGTAAGGAGGGGAAAGGGTAATATAATTATTAAAGAAATATATAATAATATTTATAATATAAATAATATTTTCTTAAATAAATAAAAAGAATAATTTTAAAATATTAAAAGAATTTCCTGCAAAAAATATATTAAAAAAGTTATTCGTTGAAAAATATTTAGGCTTGTCAATTTAGGTCTATGAATAAAGGATAGATTGGACATTTAATCTTAAATAACCCCAGTTAAGTCCCACATGTAAGGCATGTGTTACTTAACGGGGAATTTTCATCCAAAAACCCTAATCTGACTAACGTTTGTAACTTTGGACCCTAAATTGATAAAATTAGGATATCAGACCATGATTGACACACACAACCCCCCCTCCCTAAACTTTGGACCTTTTGTCATTTGCCATTTTAAATATAAATATTTAATTTTGAAACTTTTGATAAAATTAATTAGATGACATGTTACACGATGTGCAAAAATATAAGGATAGAGGGGTATTTTTATCCAATTTGTATTAATCTTTCTAACGGATTTTTGAAATGTGCTTATTATGAGTAGGTATATATGATCTAGAGTAGGTCTGCTGAGAAATGCGTTTCTCCATAACTATGGAGAAACGTGTTTTTCATAGCCAGAAGCTTTGCATTTGATATCCAGAAAAAAAAAATCCAAGGCTAAGACCAAAGCTTCTGGATATCCAGAAGCTTTGGGTTTGATATCCAGAAACTGTTAGGTGCATATCCAGAAGTATGTGAAATGTATATCCAGAAACTGTTAGGTGCATATCCAGAAACTGTTAGGTGCATATCCAGAAATGTGTTAGGACATATCCAGAAATTGCTATTGAAGGTTTCTGGATATCCAGAAACCTTCAAATGTATATCCAGAAACCATCAAATGAATATCCAGAAACATTTTGAAGGTTTCTGGATATTCATTTGAAGGTTTCTGGATATCACTTTCATAAGGTTCTGGATATCCAGTTCATTGTCGCGCGACAAATCGGGACCCGTTTCTCCATAACTTAAGAAGAAACGCGTTTCTCCCTAGATTTTGGCTATGATCTAGCACTAAAACAAAATAAACTATAGTGTGTTATATATAATTCTTATATTTCAAATTATGTTTTGAAGGAAAATAATAAAAAAAATTCAAACAAAAATAGATTCAAAAAATTAGACCACGAGGAGAAAAATAATGCAAAGTACCATTGCATTATTTGAAAGTGTAACCATATGGTACATGCCCTCTCAAGAAAAAAAAAAAAAAACCATATGGTACATGTAATCTGAATTAACGTTAGTTAACAACCTTAATATAATGTTGCTTCAAAACCCAAACTTATTATAATGTTGAAGGAAATTGTTTGCTATAAATAGGTATCTCCATTACCCAAGAAAATCACCCCCATTGACTAGCCAAAGAAAGAAGCTAAATAAAAAAGCTCCATACTAATGGCTGTCAAAATTTGTTCAGCGCTTATAGTTTTTCTCACCTTCTTCCTAGCCTTCCATTATGTGGTGTTGGTCTCTGATGCCGCTAGAGAGCTCGACATAGAAATGGTTGTAGCATCGGCAGACAACGCTGCAGGCAAGGTCGCGACCTACTGGGGCCGCGATAGTAGGGAAAGAAGTTTGGCGGACACATGTACTTGTGGCAACTACGACTTTGTTATCATTTCCTTCCTCTCAAGTTTTGGCAACAACAGGGCACCGGTGTTGAGTTTGTCCGGCCATTGTGATCCATCTAATGGCGGATGCCAATCGCTCAGCAACGACATCCAATCATGCCAAAGGCAAGGTGTTAAGGTACTAGTCTCCCTTGGTGGGCCCCCCGGTGGGTATGCCTTAACGGCCGTTGATAGCCAAAGTGTTGCGCTCGCGGACTATCTTTGGAACACCTTCCTTGGTGGAGTTTCGACCTCTAGACCATTTGGGCCAGCAGTTCTAGACGGCATAGACTTTGACATTCGCGGAGGTTTACTAAACTACCCTCCGGTTGTCAGAAGGCTATCATCCTATAGCACCTCCAGGGGCGGATGCAAGTAAGGGGTGGGTAGGGCTCAAGCCCACCCCAGATTTTTAGAAAAAAAAAAAAAATTTTTTTTTTTATTATACCCACAAAGACACGCTATCTCTCCCACCACGCCACATAATTTTTTTTTTCTTTTTATACCCAAAACTACACGGCAAGTTTTAATGAATACCAAAAGTTTAAACCTCATTTCATCACTCATTTTGAAAATGACCATTGAATAGCTCTGTAACTCTGTTACTCTGTATTGTGCTTGGTAGATTGATTTCGTTTTGTAACCCCTTCAGTCTCCATTGAATAGCTCTGTATTGTGCTTGCAATTTCATTTAGTATAACGGAGGGAGCAAAATGATTTCTTGAGATATTTAGTTTTTGATTTAGGGGGTTCTGTACCTATTACAAATATAAATTACTTATTTATTATAGTTATAGATCGTTATATTTTGTTTATTTTCTTATAACATGATTTGAATATAATTGATCTAAAATCTAAATCATTAGGTGTGTTAAGCTAAAATGACAAGTGAGAAGCCGCAATCAAAGCGAACAAAATTTATTGATTCGTGGCTATATTTCTCCAGGTGTATTTGAATCTGAAATTCTTCCATTCATTAAAGGGACACCAAAGTATGGAGGAGTTATGGTTTGGAATAACTATTTTGATGAACTAAGTGGCTTCACTGCTGCTATCAGGCCAAGTCTCTAAAGTAAATAGATCCATGATCTCTGCCCATGCTCATTACTTCCTTTGGTTTGCTGCAAACTTTTGTTTTGTTTTTGTTATTGTTTTTGTGTGTTTATGTGCTTATGTTTCAGAATAAATGCAGCCACTTATTTTATATAAATGCTTTCATTTGTTGTTATTTTATGTCCACTTATAATTCAGACCCCATGCATTATCCAAACTATAGTTCAAGAAGCAAAAATAATTTTTAAATTAACGTTAAGTAAGGCTAAAGAATTTTGCTAATAAAACTTTACAACTGTTTACATAGAAGAAAATGATTACATGTGATTCTGAGAAGTGAGAACCTTCTTGATCTATCTTTTTCCCAAGAGTAAAATGAGACTAAGAGTATATACTCCCTCCGTTCCATAAAATCTTACCCACTTTGTCATTTAGGACGTCTCACTCATAAGTCATACTTTCCTAAAAAGGAAACTTTTTAATATTTCTTTATTCATGGAACCCACTTGTCTTCTCACAACAACTATCGTGATAAAAATCTAAAACTTATTGTTGATATTACCGTTGATGATATATTGATAACAAGTTTTAATCGCTCAAAGTTTTTTCGTAATAACAGGAAAGGAAAAGAAGTGAAATATCATACTCACAACAACTATCGTAATAAAAATCAAAAACTTATTGTTGATATTACCGTTGATGATATATTGATAACAAATTTTAATCGCTCAAAGTTTTTTCGTAATAATAGAAAAAGAAGTGAAAATATCATTTTGGAACGAAGAGAGTATAAGAAACTAGACATAGAGTGAGTACTAAAGAATTAATTAAAAAGCATATTGTAAAGTAATTTTTGTGGTTTAGCATGACGACATTAATGCATTTGTTAGAGCACGTAGTAGGAACAATAAGACCATTATATTTATATAAATCCCTAGATTAGATTAATTAACATTGTCAATAAGCATGCTTCAAAAAAAAAAAAAAAGCGTTAGTCTATTAGACTAATGACAAAGTTTTATTTATTTATTTTTTGAAAATAATGACAAAGTTTCATTCGGTAGTTCCAATAATTTAATGTTATCTGATGCTGCCAGAAACTATCGGATCAACTCAAATCCGGCGGTAGGTGATATCCCAGCGATTGAATAGCCTGAAACAAAGAAACAAACACGTAAACTAAGCCGGGACTTCTCCGGTGAAGGCCCTCCGGCGTGAGAGTAAGTATTTGCTTTGTGTGAGAGAGAAATCAATTGACAAGAGTTTAGAGTCAAAAGATAACGTACCAAATAATGTGAATTATGGCTTGTATTTATAGGCATAGCAATATATAATTCATGTTGAAATGAATTGCTAAGAGATAAGATATGAATCCTAAGAGGATTATATCTGTTGTGTCCTTGTCGGATAGGAATTTGTATGTGAGGTGGTTACAATCCTATGGGGATTATAACTGCTCAATGTCACAGTTTGAATAGGATTACGTAAATTGCACTTCTGCATGTGAGCCAAGCTGGACACTCCTCGTCATACGTGGCCAGGTCGGCCTAGGATGAGCCTGGGAAGAGATATGAAGGAACTGGAGGAGGCCCAATTCCTGGTAACTTGATGGCCGAGGAGGCCTCGTCGTCGTCAAGGGAGCTCAGCTCGGCCTTGGAGGGAGGTCTCCCTCGGCATTGAATCTTTGGTCTTAGTCATTTCGCCCACTAAGTCTAGGTCGGCTTAGTGGAATGATGAGAAGGTTTAGTTCGAGGAAGGTAGAGAAGCTCGTTTCCTCTTCATCCTCCAAACCCTCTCTCAAAGCTCACTGATCAAAGCCGTCGTCCTAGATTTCTTCTGTACCGCCGCTTTTGATGTCTCCACAAGCCTTGACATACCCACCTACTTATTCTACACCTCCGGCGCTTCCGGCCTTGCTAAGTTACTTTACCTTCCCACGCTAAATGAAACTTTACCCACAAACATTAAAGATCTCAATGATTTCATTGAAATTTCGGGATTACCGCATCTCCATAACTTAGACATGCCCAAGCCTTTGTTAATTAGGGACACAATTACATACCAAAACTTCATTATCAATGGAAAAAACAAATCCACTTGCATGTATAGATTTCGGAGATTTCGGAGGACGAAAATGTCGGCCGAAAATGGACCAGAGAGGGCATTGAAACGGAGACCGAGGGTATTGAGTTCAGTCAAGTTGGTAATGGTGTTGGCTACAAAGTGGGTTTGATGTAGTTTTTCATCATCTTCTCTATGTTTGATTGCTCAAATTTCTTGAGAGAGGAAGTAGAGTGAGAAGATAAAGAGAGAAAGAAAGAGAATGGAGAGAGAGAGAGAGAGAGTGTGTTTTTTTTTTTATATATATATATATATTTAACATTTCCCCCATTTTTAGAAAATGTCAACTAACCGCCTTAAAATTATGGGGGTCAAATTCAATGGAAAAGACCAAAATAGCACTTAAGTAACTCACGTGAGCGGCACATGTTATGATCTTCGTTAGATTTTTAACGGTTCATCCAAAATTACATATGATTGCAACAAAAAGACAAACTCAATAATCAACTTGTAACAAATGCAAATTCAATAACCAATTGAAACATCTCGACAAACTCAGATAACTAAAATGCAATTTGCCCTAATAGTAATAATGTATTCAATAATAAGATAACAAATACTCCACTATCATAAAAGAATCAAATTCTCTTCGATAGTAATGTTTATTGTAATTATAAAAATTTATTATCCTCTATCTCATAATAAATATTGCAATTTAATTTGTCAATATACTACATTTTACTTAATTGTATTGTCTATTCCATGATAAACGTGTATTATAACAATATTTCTCTTCCTTGTTGAGTTGTGAATCAAAATCAAAGAATTAAAGCTTTATTGTAAACTATAAACATATTGTGAAGACCAGCCACAAAAACGTAGTCAAGAGAGACTAGGGCCTAGTAATGTCCGGAGGGACACTTGGCCACCCGCTGCCATGATAGTAACATATACTCCCTCCGTCCCGGTAAGTAATTAGTTCATCTTTTTTGGCTCGGCACGTAAATTAAGGATGGAGAAAATGTTGTGAGTGTAAAAATAAAATAGGAGAGAGAATGAGTGGAGGAAATAGTAAATTTGAAAAATGTTACGAGTGTAATAGTAAAATAGGAGAGAGAATAAGTGGGTGGAATAGTAAAGATTCTTTGCCAAAAAAAAAGGTGAAGCTTTAAATGGGACACCCAAAATGACAAAAGGTGAAGTTATTAATGAGACGGAGGGAGTATGCAAATTTGTAAATATTTGATAGGATGATTATAACAATACCCCATATGTAATCTGAAAGAGTATAAAATAATGTTGAAATATCTTTTTGATTTTTGTAATTACTAGTCACCAACCCGTCGGTATCCGACGGGGATATGGAATTGCTTGAACCAAGTTAAATGGCATACAAAATATGTTTTGATTATTTGCTAATTATTGATGAGAGTAGAATAAGGCCACGTTTCAGATTGCGGTGAAAGTGGGTAAACGAACGTTCAATCCAAAAGTCGACGCGAAAGAATGTTTGGGGAAAGGAATTGCGATCACGTCCGAAGTCCGTATAACGTGATACTGCGTTCCCATGAAGGCCCCGTCTGATACACAGTTTATAAAAAGGAGATTTTTAAGACGAAAGCTTGATTTATAAAAGGAGCTTTTGAAACGGAACATTTTCTTTTAAAATGTGTATGGTGTATCAAATCAAAACGCTAATTTAAGCGTAACAAAATATTACAATGGCATATTTACCTTTCTAAAAATACTCCTTTCGTTCTTAACACTTTTTTTTTTCTCTTTCATAAATACTCCCTCCGTCCCACCTCACTTGATACTAATTTCCATTTCGGGCCGTCCCACCTCACTTGATACTGTCCAAAATGGTAAGTTTTTACTCTCACAACACCAATCAAATCACTATTATTCTCACTCACTATCTCTCCTACTTTACCTTTTATACTCACAATATTTTTTCTCTCTCTTGCTTTTTTTCTTAATTATCATGCCCACCTCCTTACCTCCTTAGTATCAAGTGATCGCCTGCCTCTCCATCAAAGAGTGGATCGATAATCTCGAGAAGGCCAAAGACTCCAAGAAAATGGTAATTTTCTTTCATAACTTTGCAATTTCATTTTCGTTTTTTTTTTAAAGCTGCTTTTAGTTCTTGTTTATATGGGAATTGCTTGTTTCACCTGGATTTCGGATAATTTTCTGTTGTTGAGACCTGAGATTTGGGGCTTACTTGGGGGCGGACCCAGGTTTAAAAATAAGTGGGTGCACAAAGGACAAATATGAAATTACATCCATGGCCTTGTGTGTTCCGCCCAATACTCCGGCGAACTCTTGATTTTGTTGCATTGCCAGAATTGTATGAACTGTTTCTGATAGGGTTTTGCTATCCTTGTTCATAAATTCTTGTTTAGCTTTCAGTTATTTTTCTTAGGTTATATGATTTTGACTCCCTAGCGCATTTACTCCTTCCAATATGAGGGTAAACGTGGAATTTGAAAACTCAAAAACGACAACTATGTTGGACCAAACTCTGGTCAAAAACTATAACTGTTTTGGATCGGAGGGAGTATTGTGTAAGCTGTCCTATATGATTCTTGGATTATGATTTAGAAGATTCTTGATGTAGGGAATGAGTGACATGCTTACACCGGTGTATGTCATATGATTAAATTTACCATTATGTATGTATATTGTGCATTTTTGTAGATAATATCGAGTATCGACCTCATTTTCACACTGTTAGCTCCATAGATGTGTTGATGTTATTAAG
Organism: Adenophora triphylla var. japonica; assembly: GCA_022495995.1. Classification (NCBI taxonomy): domain Eukaryota; kingdom Viridiplantae; phylum Streptophyta; class Magnoliopsida; order Asterales; family Campanulaceae; genus Adenophora; species Adenophora triphylla. The sequence goes on along the minus strand of JAFEMH010002264.1, from coordinate 170,994 downwards.
ATCAGTGAATATAGTGTGGATGCTCACGGTGGTCCGCGGTTGCGGTTCATTTACAATTCCGAGGATCATTTGAACTTTTAACTAATCAATTTTGAATTAAAGATTTTCTTTTTATTATTAGTGTCAGGGACAAATTGTTACGAACGATATATTTTTGCTTGTGAAACTCTCCCTCCGTCCCAAAATGAATGTTCAAATTCGTTCTCTCTTCTCTTGGTTGTGACTCTTGCTTTCGGTATGTGATTATATGGGTTGGAGTTTTGACGTATAAGGAACTCTTTGATTAGGTGGTGATGTATTACACAGCCACATGGTGTGGGCCTTGCAAAGTAATGGCTCCGTTGGTTGATCAAATCTCTGAGGCTTTTACTCACGTGGTCTTCCTTAAGGTGGATGTTGATGAGTTGCAGGTATACCTATCAATTTCGCTTCTTTCTTTCTTTCTATTTTTTTTTTTTTTCATTTCTGTAAGTTAGAAGGAAAAAAATCTAAAGCGAATTGACTCCAATTTGTAGATACCAAACTAAAATGTTTTGTTTCATGGTTTTGTAACGATTAAACAAACCCTTAATTTCTCATTCTTTTCCACCTTGGAGTAAGTAAAAGTAATCTGAAATACAACGAATATACATCGAATAAACCCCTTGACTACTGAACATTTTCTGTTTGAGAACATTATCTGCAATTCTAGGACTGACCTAATTGAACACATTATGTACAATTTTCAATCCATAAGAAGTTGGATCTCAATAATTATAGAATCTTGTGCATGTGAATATTGGATACAATATATAAAATAGTAAAAAGTTTCGTTTATTGATATGCGGCTTTTCAATTCGAGCGCCGGCGGTCCAGAGTTAAGCAGAGCTCATCCATTTCTTCTTGTCGGCGTCGTTAATTGACAATTTTACCCCTCCATCTTCGTAATTATCCTTGAATGGCTGAAACACATCTTCTGGGTCCCACCTCCTTCTCCGTACACTGTGCTCTTTCCTTCAATCTCTCCACCTACGCCAATAACAAAATAACGAGAAAACAAAATTAAAATTCATTTCATTTAATAAAAGTCAAAATCGTGGTGATCAATCGAAGAGAGATAGGAACAAACCGAGTCATTCGAAGGCTTAAGAACCATAACTTTTCTCCCTTTTACAGCCTTCAGCAGTTCAACCATACGTAAATGAAATATGTAAGATGGAAGTCAAATCTGGTAAAAAGATGATGATTTGTATTAGAACTAAACTAAGGAAGAAATAGATATCCAAGTATTACTTAATTGGAAGTCAAATATTCTCTCGCATCCCAATAAAATTTAAAAATAGCAAAAATAAAAAGAAAAACTAAGACAAAATACAATAAAAATGTTTTTGAAAATACTACGAATACACGAAAATCACGACTGTCAAATATTTCCTTATACACCACATTCGGCGTCTTGTCGTCCGATGCATCGTCCGAATCACCTATAATAACTTTAAGACCATTTTTGCTAGTAACTCTAGATAATGCAACATACAACTGGCCATGATCGAAAACCGGCGTTGGAAGATATAAACCAACATGAGAGAGTGATTGCCCCTGGCTCTTATTTATTGTCATAGCAAAAGACACGGAAAGTGGAAATTGTCTTCGCTTGAATCGGATCGGAAATTTGGACAAATCCGAAGGAGACATTACCATTCTAGGTATTGTCACTTCCATTCCCGCATTCTTCCCGAAAGCATCTTCCCTACAACAACGTGCTTACCTATACATGTTGAAGAAATTAGTTTTACATTTTACACAATTTAGAATTTATATTTAGTAATGATTACCTAATCGCGTAACAATTAATGGGTGCCATTGCATAACTCTAAGGCCTGGTTGAGATTTCTCAAGAGCATAACTATACATCCAACCTTCGGCTTAAGAATATGGTTCGGCAATCCTGAACATTTGATCATATTTATAAATTACGGTGAGAAAACATCTTCATTCCCCGTGTCATCCTCCTCTTCTACACATATCGCATCAGAACTCAAGTATATCTTCTCCTCTCCGGGAAATAGTGACATAACATAATCATTAATACTATCAACCGTATCGTTAGTTGGAGCAAGGACGGCTCGACTATGGAAAAATCCTTCGACATCCTTGTTTCGTAATAAGTCGGGATATATGCATTCAACGATTTTTGGAATAGGATTTGAAGAATCTCGAACCAATATTTCCTGGGGCAAACTAATATCAACCTCTCCGTCATTATCTTCCCCGGCAACACCGTCTCCAACCGATAATATCCATTGAGCAAAGTCTCTTATCTCCTCGGCCCGATCGGAAGAACCAACCTACATTAAGTTTGATGCAATTTAATTAATTATAACGACTCAAGAACACGTAACCACATTAATAATGAATAAATAATGATTACTGCAATCTCATGTTTTGAGTCAACCTTAGTACCTCACAATAACTCCAAAGATAAGACGAACAAATTGAGGCATGAACAATATCATGCCCGTTACCTTTAGGAACAACCGGTAGAATCTGCCTAAAGTCACCTCCAAGTACAACAACCACACCACCAAACGGCTTTTGAGCATACGCCATTTGTTGAACGTAAGACATCCCGTAAACTACGATCGACGGCCTCAAAACAATGTCTATGCGCCATTGGAGCTTCATCCCAAATAATTAGCTTTGTTTTTTGTAGAAGTCTGTCTCATTTGTACCGGGCCTTAATTTACTTGCAAGTAGAACTCTCGTCGACCCGTATAGGGATGCCAAACCTTGAATGTGCGGTCCTACCCTTAGGAAGTAGCAAAGAAGCAATTCCCTTTGGAAGCTCTTTGGAAGAACAATTTCCCCACAGCTTCTTAAGGCGTAACACAAAGTCCTCCATAAGAATGTTTTACCGGTACCTCCATAACCAGATAAGAAAAATACACCACCATCACCCCTATCAACAATTTGAAATAATTTTATCGTAAACACCCTTTTGCTCGGCATCGGTTGTGGAAATAACCTTGGAATGCTCGGCTTTCATCTCATCAATATCATAAGATGTCTCCTCTAAAATAAGCATATTTTCAACATCTTCAATGTCACTGTATAATGGTTTAGGCATGTCCCCAAATTTATCAAGGCAGCTACTATTCTGTTTCAGCAACTTTTCTATCTCCACCAAAGCAATATTCTTGATTTGTTCCTCACGAAGCTTATGTCCTGAGCTTATACAAAATAATTTAAATATATAAGTAAAATTATGCCAATTATAAGTAAAAATTAATATACTAAAATTACTTTATAAATATAGTTACTAAGGAGTTAATAGATATAGATAAGTGATTTATGATATTATGTTATGATTTTGTTGATGTTCCAGATGTTTACTTTGAAGCTATACATGGATTTATATTTCCTTGAAGCTATAATTTGATTAGTGATTTATGTTTTTCTTCAATTAATTTTTGGGACAGCGGGAGTTAAAACTAATCTAAATTATAACTCAAAAAATATGATAGGACAGAGAGAGTATTAAAAAGAAATATAATCATACCCAAAAATATTATGGGACAGAGAGAGTATTAAAACTAATCTAAATTATAGATTAAAAACAATATGGGACAGATGGAGTATTAAAAAGAAATATAATCATAAGAAAAAGCATTATGAAACAGAGAGAGTATTAAAATTATTCTAAATTATAGATAAAAAAACATTATAGGACAGACGGATTATTAAAAAGAAATATAACCATAATCGAAAACATTATGGAACAAAGGGAGTATTAAAACTAATCTAAATAATATGCAAAATCAATAAATTAAATATTAATTCAAATACCAGGTTTGTCGTGCATTTTCGATATTTGTCCTCGATATCATCGGCAAGTAAGTGCCATGTCTTCTCCCAGCGCCTCATTAGGCATCGACATACTTTGTTAGAGAGAAGTAAAATAACAAAGAGCCTTCGAAGACCATCAGAAAGCGCCGGTGACTCGCCTCAATTATCCCATCAACATATTCCTTGTCATCATCCAATAACCCAAGAGCATAACACGCGGATTTGAAATGCGGATAGACAACCTTGTTCACGGTTCTCAAACCCTCGTAGCAAGTAGGACCCGACATGATTCAACATAAGCTTTGAGATAATAAAGTTCACCGCAATTCATAGGTACATGGTAAATACGCCCAATTGCAATACGCTTGTCTTTTCTACGACGCCATTCACGTTTACTTTTATCCCAGACATGATGTTGAGTAAATTACGCATATTTATACTTCCGAGCCTCTGGATGCTCTTTATTATAATCAAACCAACTCATGAATTGAGATTCCTTAACCGTAGCTTTATTCATAACATCGGGAGAAAGTCACCATCCCTAAAAGGAATACAATGATCACCCTCCAAATGAAAAGCCGGACGCTCGACGGGAGGCGTACGATAGTGGAGCTCGAATCCAAAAATACGCCACATAGCCTCACGGGCGGATACATACCGAGCAATCTATTTGCCTTTTCACCTCATCCGTTTCAACACCAAGACACACTCTATCGCTTCCCTTATTAATATACTTGAACAAATATTTAATTGCTTTGCTACGATTACAATACTCAACATTTATGTGTGCCTCATACCTTAGCAAAAGATATATGTTATATGGGACAATCCAACCATTATTTAACACGTTTCCATCCTTCTCAATAGTCGCACCATTATCCCTACGTCGATATACACGATACCCATTTTCATCCACAAATGTAGACTCATTTAACGGTTTTGGATACTTCTTCGTGCGCTTACTCCCAGCCATGCATGGAGACTCATAATTAAAAGGACCGCAAGGACCATGCAACATGTACTCAACCACAGCCTTGTATAATCTAGGATACTTGGTTTTATCAGGAATTTCGGCACAAATCCACTTATCAATATCCCCGACTATAAGAGGGCGATATTTTCGATCGAAGAACGAGAAGAATGTGAGCATGAGGAAGACCTCTCTTCGAAACTCCACCGTATATACAACTACATGAATAACAAACGGATCATAGTAATGTGATTATAAGCAATATAAATAAATAGAGTGTTTATTCGGACTATGATATTTACTTATCCATTTATCGATTGAAATAATAAATATTACAATAAACGAATTACGTAGAATGAGCTATCACCGGTACCTTTATTAGCATTTAATTTATCATGATCCGATAGTTGGCTTAGTATTGTAGTTCCTTGGATATCAATTTTAATTTATCTTAAATGGGACAACTATCATGCTTCTTTTCACGCAGGTCAGACGGGCAGTTCATAGCAGTGGACTTGAGGATTGATATGTTGGAGAAGAAGGGTTGCCAAGGAAATGATGGTAGCAGTTCAAAAACCTGTTACGGTCCCCAGGAGATTGCACTGTTTTTGAGGAAGCTTGGTTTCGACAAAGACACTGCAATCTATTTGACCCAATCAAGGTGGGATATCAGCCTTGATGCTTTGAAGGACCTTTTCCCCGGAACTTACACAAAGGTGAGTGTTATTTATCATTCTGCTATTAACTTAACACACTACTCCTTCCGTCCCAAAATGAATGCCTAAAAAAAAACTTTGCTCTTTATGCTCCTAAAAAATTAGAGTATTCAATTTTCAAAGTTACTTAAAGGATCAGTCTTGGGACCTTTAAAGGTACTTATCAGAAAAAAATCCAAGGACCATTGGATGGCGTGGAACTGCTCAATGCTTAAAGAGCTCCAAAGAGCGCTTTTACTTGTACAATCACGAAATTGGGTGGACAGAGTAGAAAGGTTTCAAGCTTCCTGTTAAAATAGATTGTATTTTCGAGGTGGTTTGGATGCCGGGAGTAGTTTTACTCTTTCAATCTGCATCATAGTTTGTTTGGTTCTAAGTTGTTTCTTTATCATCTAGGGTCTGCTGCTATTATTCTGTCTTTTGGTGTCTGTGTGGGGAGTTGTCTTTGGTGTTTCTGGCTTTGGTTATCAATAAACTTACTCTGTTGTTACTGGACAATTTTCTTTAGTTTTAGTTTTTCATAAGTATGATGTGGTGATGGTGTCTGAGTGCTCACAGTCTATCAATCTTGGTATAGTACTGGTATTAGAGTATTAATGTACATGGATGAATCATTATTAGTTGTGGTTTGTCAATAAACTTAACACACTACTCCTTCCGTCCCAAAATGAATGCCTAAAAAAAAACTTTGCTCTTGATCAAGAGCAACTTTAAAAATAAATAAATTGAACATTGATTTTGAGACGGAGAGAGTATTCTTGAAAAAGGAAAAACAATATTAATTTTAATTTATCGTAAATGGGACAGAGAGAGAGTATTAAAACTAATCTAAATTATAGCTTAAAAACAATATTGGACAGAGGGAGTATTAAAAAGAAATATAACCATTAGAAAAAGCATTATGGGACAGATAGAGTATTAAAATTATTCTAAATTATAGGAAAAAAAAACATTATAGGACAGACGGAGTATTAAAAAGAACTATAATCATAAGCAAAAACATTACGGAACAGAGGGAGTATTAAAACTAATCTAACTTATAGATCAAAACACATTATGGGATAGAAGGAGTATAAAATATACAACATGATTTTTTTATAATAAACAATGCATTTATAATTTTCTAACAGGCGTATAGGATAAGGTATGAGATGCTTTGATTATTTAACAATGCATATCAAGAGTAAGAAAGAAAATAACATTTATAATATAAACTATATGCAATGCAAAAACTTGAAATTTAAAATTTTCTTACCCGCTTTCGGTTTTCCAAATGGAATTCCCTCCTTGAAATCTGCAATCATCGATTGACTTCATCTTGAAGACCACTGTTCATTATGTCCGGCCTCTCATGAGAATTCGATTTTACCTTTGTACAAAATCTTGAGATTTACGGCCATTTAGGGTTACACGTGAATGTGATAAACAACGATGGAAAACCGGCCCATTTGCATATAGCAAGCGAATCCACGATAATTTTGCGTCTTCCAACGCCGACCCCGGTGTATGTCGATGGCAATATAATACGTCGCCCAATTGCTTCACGGTATCTCCTCTAACAGACGCGTCGACAACTTTTTATAAGTTTCCACTCGAAGTTTTGGCGATTGTGACGTATCCACTGAAGCCTTTGTGTATCCATCATAACATAAGAATCCACCATGAACCGCCGAAGCAACCGACCACTCATCAAAAGTTGTGATCCATGTTCTACCATTCTTTGAATACGATTACATATGAACTCCCTAATTGACAAAGTGACCTCTTTGCACCGGGTGGTTTATTTCTCGGAATATACGTGTAGTATCCGTCCTCACCATATACAAATAACAATGGATATTGAAGAGGAAGATAGCATGGATCAAATTCGTGAATATGTTTTAGAGCTCCATCACGTTCTTCAATAATAATATCCCTAACATGAGGCTCATCGGTAATATCACCTTCAATAATAGCAAAGAACCTACGAAGCCGTCGGCATGTTATATGGTTTTCCATCTTTACTTCGTTTCCCTATGAGGCGCAGTTTAATTCTGTTTGACGTTTCCGTTTCAAGACGTGCTCTGGCCATTCTGTACGTCTGAGCATAAGGATTATTTTCATCAACCATTTTTTGCAAATCGGTGACGATTGAATGATCAAATGGAGACGGCTTCCTTGCATCTTTCTTTGAAATAGGCATAAAAAAAAACTGAGATTAGTAAATAAACATGAAAAAACATCATTATTATTTTTTACCAAAATACGACAAAAATAAATCCAAAATAATACCTGAATGCATTAATTCTGTTTTGAACTTCATTTTGAGTATCATATATATATAGTTGAGAGAAACGTGGCCGCTGTCCTTCACCTGGCAATAAAGAACCTATGCGATGAACAATATTACCTTTAATTTTAAAAGAAGGAGGACCACGACTATTATGAACACTCTTATCCACTTCACCGGTCATTGAGGTAAAGGCCAGCATTGAATTATATACTCGAATGTGATCTTTAAAGTGCCTACTCTTTTCATGCAGTCCTTCTAAGAGGTCGGATAACAACTTAGGTGGTTTCTTCAACGGAGGAATATCTACTTTTCCACCAAGGCAACATAATGAGTACTTTGGCCGAGATGATGGCTGAGAGTTTTTTGCCCTCTCCGGGTAAAAGTATTGTGCTCCACAATACTCACACGCATGATCCATATCGCCCATATCCAAATAAACTACATGATATATAACAAATAATAAAAATGAAGAATAAATGATTAATTATATAAACAAATACGATAATACAACTTTGAGTGTTAAATAATAAGCAAACAATTAATAGTTATTCGGGCAAAAAAACTGTTTCACAAAGTTCTTCAATCGTTGTACATTGTCAAAACTTGGTCCGATTCACCGGCGGTATTTATCAAATTTTCATCGTCCATTGCATCATCTTCGAATACACCTTTAGAAGAATGAAAAAAGGAAATATATTAATTGACTCAAAATTGGTCGAATTATTTACAAAATACTACATCAAACTACGGAATACTTTGGTTATAATATAATTTATTATATATTGAGTGATAAGAAATAAAATGTTATTACTCGTATTTATATTAAAAGATGATTCACCACCGTTATTTATCAAAGCCACACTATCTTGTACGGTGTCTTCAAAAGTACCATTAGGATAACTTTTACGAAAGTAGAAAATATAAATAAAAGTTATTTGCCTTTTTTTTTTAAGTTAATAGACTATAAATAATATAAAATATTAAAAATGGCCTATAAAAATCATTTTGATAAATGAGATGTACACAGTACAGTACCACTGACTAATATTTGATTTTCAATTGCGAGCCGAAACGATCACTATCCAAATTTACTTTTAGAGATTCAAACTTAGATGAAATTTCTTTTCTTGGCCTCCCAACTTTTCTTTTTTGAGATTCGACGTTTGTTGGCGTTTCCTTTCTTGGCCTACTGCTTTGTTTTCATATTTGTTTTGATCGCTTTAAACGCTTCATATAAACTTGATTTCTTAAGTTTTTGACTCGAAGACTTGGCCGATGATGACATATTTTGATTAAGCATTACAGAAACAAAAATCAATCAACATATATATGATAATATTGTATTCTTGAAAAAGGAAAAATTTTATGTTTATTAATGTAGTAAATAGTAAGGACAAACTAAGAAGAATGCATAATTGGACCATCTACATCATACATATATGTCGATTTCCTCCGTGAATTGAATTGGGAGTAACATTTTCCTTTGGCGTAGTTAACTCCCTACGTGTAGTGATACAACTCTTTTGAAGAGTAACACGGCTTCCAGGTCCAGGTGACAAACCAACTAAAATGGAATTAAGATAATTTAATATACAATAATAATATATTAGCGAAACTAAAAGTAGAGATCTCACCATTAGAAATATCTGCAAATGGTGATCGCTGACAGGAGGGTTGCAATACATAACCTTGGTAAATATCTATAGTTAAGATTAAGTAAAGAGTTCAAGACGTTTATTTATAAATATGGATATAATATAATAAAAAAATAAGATAACACAAAATGAATATTACATTACCTTGGGACATATTAGAACTCTTTCCAAGGGTCGGAGAAATTAAACGACTTTCAGATGTCAAGTGCACTACAAATATAGATAAATCAATTAAATTTTAAATTAAAATGATGCAAAACATAAATTAAATAACTACCATTTGAAATATCTGTCAATGCGAGACGGCGAGAAGACCGTTTTGATAGATTCTTGAGCTCCGTGGCTTCATCCGTCGATTTTTCTCTTTCCAAGTAATTTATCCATGAAGGTCTGCTCAAACTAAGATTAAATCATAAAAGTATAAAGGTTATCTTAATTATAATGGAGAATTAACACGTGAGAGTGATTTTAATAGTAATAAAACAAAAATAACCAAGCGAAGATCTTGGTTTCTTTCTCTAGGTATGGTCTTCTTTCCAATGATGTTAATTATGTGAACCAAGTTCATACCCATGTTTTAAGATTAGGTTATGTTGGTGATCCCTTTCTTGGTAATGCATTAATTGGTTCAACATGATGTGTCGTTAGTGAAAAAAGCCTTTGGAAATAGCGAAACCAAGCGAGATTCGACAAAGTAAATCCTTTGCTCCCATGCTTTTCCATGACAATAATTTTCCCAAATACTTGAACATATCTTGCTCTTTCTAGATAGATACCGACAACCATTGTCCCAAAGAGAAGGCCAAGGATACGAAGATCAATGGCGGCATAAGCTTGATCGGGGGTAATGACCCGAAAAAGGACCATTAGCATGGCTCCAAGGAGAGAACCTGTTGTTCTTCCTATAGGCGGGAATGGTGCTGCGGGAAAAAGCTGCTAATACCCAGAAGATAGCAAAGGCTATAGAGCCTAGTATCACTTTAACACTTGATGCCATGGCCATTTTTATGTCCAATTTTTGGGGGGTCTATTTACTATTTTCTATTTCCTATTTCTTCAGACTATTGAAAATTTACCCTCTGGTACTCCTTTACTGGTTCATCACAGTTTTAGTAAGGGAGAACAAATCTTTATATGCCCTGAAATGGAAAAAATGATCCAGTATATTCAAGACAAATTTCAATTTTCAATCACATTAATACATTAATCAAAGAGTTTATAACGAAACTACTCCTTCCATTTCAAAACGAATGTCCAATTAAATAATAATTCAAATTCGCTCTCCTTAAGAGCAAATTTGAATTTTTTTTGATATTCATTTGGGACGGAGGAGTACAAATCAAGATTAGCCCTTTGACATAACCCGAAACGAGAATCAAAAGATATACTACACATTAACTCAAACACGTAGTGCACGATAACTGGTAGTCCATTTATCAACACTGATAATTCAATTGAAACATAGAAACCATTTCATTTGAATAACAGGCGAATTAAAAATTGAGATTGAAGCAAATTGCAGCTAGGAAATGAATTTACCAATGGAAATAATGCCCATGAAATTACAGCGAATACAGATTCAATAACCAGGAAGACCCAGATGTTAATTCAGCTCAACAATTACATGAATACTGAGTATAAATTAGCCAATAAGATCCAGAATCGATAATTCAATTAAATAACAAAAGAAAAAGCTGGGGAAAACAATAATATAAAGTTTGATGATCTCATTCTAACTTTGAATCGGATGAATGCGAGTATAAATTAGCCAATAAGATCCATTTATCAATGGAGCTTTCTTCCTCCTTCTTCTTCCTTCTTTTTTCTCTGCCGTGCTCTCTCTCTCTCTCACCGATTCTCTCTCTAGAAGGAAATATACTTCCAGTAATCAAATTGATTAAGAACATAAATGATTCAAATCTGCAATGGTCTTACACGATTTATGGCATGTATATATGGCAATATATATTTCCTCCTAAACTACAGATATTACAAATAAGTTGATTACCATATATGTATAAAAATAACATTTGATTACCAATATTGTGTCTACTGATGCATATTTGTTTCCAGAGTTATTTCCATGCCAATCTTTGTACATTATATTGAATCTGATGTAATATATTCAGTAATTTGTTACTATATAAGCATTGGCACTTTCTATGTGTGTTGATACTAATATTCTAGATATCTATGTTACTATATTTTATCTACTGATTGTGTAAGGAAATGACATCATTATATGAAGAATTTATTAACATTTTCCGATTGCCATTCATTTCTGTCGGTCCATGTTCACTGTCACCTAAAAAAAATAAAAAAATTCAGCCTGTCGTTAAGCAATCATTAAAAGAAAACCTTATCGTGGTCGTACTTGTAGAGATGAAGAAATGACATATTAAATGGACGGCTAATAGATCGGTTGAGGAATTCATTTGCAAATGCTTCATTTTAAGTTCCCATTGTCGTGTAACTAATAATAATTATGATTTGTTCGGTTCTCGTTTCTTTTCGTTTTTTGGTGTTTGATTTACAAAACTTGATTACAGAATGTGAATTGACAATAAATGTTGTACAAAGTTGCAAGAGATTGCAAGTTGTAGACTCAACTCAGACTTTATCTTTAACTACTTGGAGTCGACTATAGAGATTGCAAGTTTTATGTGCTTAAGCATAAGATAATTATCCAGGTTGAAAGTTTGCAGGACATTGTGCACATTGGGGAGCGATGGCATGCATTACTTACTTACACCTAATGATTAATATTTGGTGACAAAGTTACGGGATGTTGTTCACGGTGAGAAACGATTATATGCGGTTTTCGAATACCTGGACTTGGACACGAAGAAACACATGGATACATCTCCGGATTTCGCAAAGGATCCTCGTAATGTAAAAGTGAGTTCATCTTCTCCCTTTGCGATCTTTGGTGTACATTGTGCTAATACTTAATTGCTCGAAGATCAAATTAATGTAATATAAAAATATTCTTGAAAGAAATTAAAATGTCTAAAATCAAATAGATGAGAGTGAGAGTCTGAGAAACTGAGAGTCTGAGAGAGAGAGAGTGAGAGAGAGAGAGAGCGACGCGAGAGAAAAACAGAGACTGAGAGACGCGAGAGAAATTGAAATAAAAACCCAATCAAACAAACTTTATAGGATACCTTAGCTGTTGCATTATTCCTTAATTTCAAAGGAGTGCTACTATAGACATTCTCGCCATGCCGAAAAAAAATGGAAATAAAAACCCAATCAAACGAAATTTATAATCAACCAAAATCTAAACATAAGAAAATAAAATGACAGTAGGTCTTAAACAATAGTGAAAACAAATTTAGTAATGAGTAAATATCTTTTGGATAGATGCAAAACTAATCAGTCACTTTTTTTAATCTTCACTTTCTTGAAAGCTTTAAGAGCGATAGTAGAGAGTTGGAAATCTTCCTCCACATCTACTACTTACGCCGGTCGTGGTCGTTTATCGGGTGACATCATTATTGGCCGATGTTTGAGAATTGTCACTGTAATTTCTAATTCCTGTATATAATGCATAAGTTAGTTGAGTATACGGCAAACACAGTATGGCTGGTTTGGTTAATGAGGTCATTATTTATTTTCTTGTAAGGGTAATTTTGTTAAAAGACGATTAAGCAAATTACCTTAGTATCTTGGTCTCGTGGGTCTTGACGCTACTTCAGATTCCTATAGATATATAATAGTTTGACAATGAATATAAGATCTTCAAAAAGAAAGTTTTTATCGCATGAATTAGTGAAGCGAACTTACTTCATAGACAATCTGTGATTTAATATGAGATATAAGTTACGGATCCCAAATTAATTTTTGCACTTGAAACTCTTAGCATCATTGGACACAGTGAGTACATTATGATTGATAAGGTAGTCGTCAACTTTTACTCGAAAAAGACATTCTCTTTCAAATATCTCAAGTATAGCATCTGGAAATCCACCAGAAGTACCGTCCTATGGAATTGAATTTGGAAAATTATATTAAAAATAACAAAACACAACTTAAAGAAATTCGAGAATATTAAAGTTAATGTAAATAGAAGAGACAACATATTGGATATATATATATACCCTTTCTGTTTGTTCCAATGCCTCGGACGCAGTTAAGTTGAGGAGAGACTTAGCATCTCTATCAAATAGGGTAAAGATAGCTGTAGAATCATCAGTACCCTCAGCTGATCTAACACAAATCCTCAACATAAACCTAATAGGATGAGACAATAAATTTTAGACACTAAGAGAATTATCTTATTCAGATATAATGTTTAGATTAATTGAATATCAACTTACCTTGGTACAGTCCCTTTCACTTCTTTATTACATCCCCGCATACCTTGACATTAGTTTCAATTTTTTGTTACAATTGCCGAGTTGCAAGCGTCGTAATACCAAGCCTTATCGGTGTCAACATCGAAAATAGTAGCATGCACAAAGTGTAAACGCCGTCTTGAATAAAACAATAAATAATGTTATATGTATGTTAGAAAAAAACAATACCAAAACATATTTTGTATTATATATAAGAAGTAACCTCGTAACATTCGAGTAACTCGGCCGATTGTTTTGTAGACTGTGAACCTCATATAGTCATCTATTTTCACATTCCGACTATCGGTAGTAGTGAATGCGGTGATGATTTACTACTTATTGGGGTGCCTTGAGAATGACTACATAAAATGTTATCAAAAGATATTAAACTTGGAGATAATAAAAACACGAAGACAAAATAAAAGTTTCAATTGAATATGGTGTACATACTCTTTCTTTAATTGAATCACTTCAGGAAAATCAGGATTGATAAACATCTTCGTAGCTCCAACCATAGTAGAAGCGCGGTGAACACCTATATATATAAAATGAAATTATAGACCTTATTCTGTATTTCTAATGAATGTAATTATAATAGTATTGAGGATGCATATCATAAACTCAAAATTAATAACTTACGCATATAGCTTGATAGACAGGCAAACTGCAGTATCAATACTATAGGCTCATTAGTATCTTCACCCCTCGAATTAACATATGCATTAAGTTCATCAGCATATTGCTCCCACAAGATAGCTCCCAATTCAAAGCCTCTGATAAAAAATAAGTTATATATTGCTTTAGTATATTTAGCAAATACGTATTATTAGTTCAGATAAATATGTATTTAAAAGACTTGCGATTATCAATCAACTTAACATCCATCTTTCGTTTGTTAAACGCCTTTGGAACAGTTTCTATGTCACCAATGGGCAATATAATCCGACCGATAACATCTATTAAAATACTCAAGTCAGTATGCATATGTTTGTGAACCCATCAAACATTTTAACTTTAAATGAAGGTATTTAAAATACTAACCAAAGGTGAAAGCACTGTCTACGCTCATGGGAAGTCCACTATTAGGACCAGAAATAAAACTGGAAAACGGAATAAGCGAAAACCATTAGCTGGAATAGCCACATCACTTTCCAATCGGGTGACTTTTGTTCCGATACTGATCTTTAACATGCATACATGTTCGATACGTGCCTTTTGATTATGAGGGTCATTACCGGTCAACGCAAAGTTTGATATGCGAAAATTTTCACCCTCGATAAAAACACTTTTGAAATTGGGCATGCATGTAGTTGGAATGGTTGCTTGTATTTTACCACCCCGTATACAAAAATATTATATCGGGGTCATAGTTTTCATAAACTAACACGAACAATTACAATTCGGAGACTCATACAATGTTAATATACTTATTTGAAAAAGTAAATAATTGATAAAATATAATCATAAGCAAAAACATTATGGAACAAGAGTGAGTATTAAAACTAATCTAACTTATAGATCAAAACACATTATGGGATAGAAGGAGTATTAAAAATACAACATGAATTTTTTATAATAAACAATTCATTTATAATTTTCTAACACGAACAATTACAATTTGGAGACTCATACAATGTTAATAAACTTATTTGCAGGGAAAAGGATTTAAGGACACCAGATATTGATGGGTCAAAGCTACATTGGCCAATACGTTAAATTCATGAAGTAAGTTTCTTATTTAATCGAATATATTTATTCAGTATATGGTATTCATAATACTAAATTAAATGAAATTCAGGAAATTATTAACTTACCTCCATGTCAATGAGTATCATCTCGATATATGACTTGCCGAAGTCCTTCTTGGTCCACATCCTTAAAACTCGAGCCTCAATTGCTTTGAATTTTGATGTCTTTGTGATGCACTTGATATTGATGAGATTGCTATTGGTTGCCATCTGGGTACCTGTTAAATAAAGATTGATTATATCAAATGATCCATTCACAATTTGAAAGATATGCAATAAACATACTCATAATGTTTTTGCTGGATTGCACAATGAAATCTTATGAGGCTTTCATACTTTAAGGTCATGAGACCTTATTTATACTTATGTAGTCCAAACATTGCTCGATGGAGCCACAGTTATATTACCAGTCATTTTACAATAATATTCTTGAATGGCATAATCCGACGGCATACATATATGTCGATTTCCTCATTGTCTATTATATTTCCTCATTGTCTATGATATTGTCTATGATACCTCAGAAGCTGTTTGTAGCGATAAGGATATTGGCAATAATTAATCGTGATTTTGTCGGTGTGCAGAAAAATGGTTCACCTGGTCTATCTACAGTAGGAGATGAAGCCAGCGAGGGGTAAATTCATTAGCAATTTGAGGAGGGGTTCATGTCATTTATTTGCGACATTGAGCAAGAAGCTGTTTGTAGCGATAAGGATATTGGCAATAATTAATGTTGAATTTGTAGGTGTGCATGAGAATGGTTCACCTGGGTATGTATAAAAGGGGATGAAGCTGCCTCTGAGGTTGAAGGAGTTTCTAGAAACCGACAGGTGTGTAATTTCGGAGTTGATACAGGAACCTCAAATAATCCATCATCGCTGTTTATGCTCCTCAATTTTAGAGTATTCAATTTTCAAAGTTACTTAAAGGATCAGTCTTGGGACCTTTAAAGGTACTTATCAGAAAAAAAATCCAAGGACCATTGGATGGCGTGGAACTGCTCAATGCTTAAAGAGCTCCAAAGAGCGCTTTTACTTACTCTGTTACTGGGCAATTTTCTTTAGTTTTAGTTTTTCATAAGTATGATGTGGTGATGGTGTCTGAGTGCTCACAGTCTATCAATCTTGGTATAGTACTGGTATTAGAGTATTAATGTACATGGATGAATCATTATTAGTTGGGGTTTGTCAATTTCTTATGTTTGTAAATTGTTTCTTTCAGGGCCCCGCCTGTATCATTTCCTCGTGCTGAAAGAGAAATTCTGCCCATCGTGGACCCTTCAGATCCTTACACAAAGAAGTTCTATATGAAGAATCCTAATTCACTATACCATGATCCGAAAAAGTAATGCTTTATCCCTACACCTTACACGTCAAATTGTTTTCTATCATTTTATACGTTCTTGTAATTCTAAGCAAACTTGAGTCTTAACAGAAGTAATATCTGAACTAATAATACGTATTTGCCCTTTGACATAACCCATAAACAGAATCAAAAGATATACTACACATTAACTCAAACACATGGAGTGCAATAACTGGTAGTCCATTTATCAACACTGATAATTCAATTGAAACATAGAAACCATTTCATTTGAATAACAGGCGAATTAAAAATTGAGATTGAAGCAAATTGCAGCTAGGAAATGAATTTACCAATGGAAATAATGCCCATGAAATTACAGCGAATACAGATTCAATAACAGGAAGACCCAGATGTTAATTCAGCTCAACAATTACATGAATACTGAGAAGCTATTCTTGCATAAAATTATTGAAAGATCTTATCTTAAACCAATTGAACCTGGCTATACATGAAGTAACTGCTCATGCATGTATTATTATACTCCTCTGTCTTGAAATAAAATACTATGAATGTTCACTAATCTAATCAATATTAATATACTCCTCTATCTAAAGCACATCCGTATCTGTTAAATAATCATTGGGCGTGGTACGGGTTTCTTATATGTGAACTTCGCATATAAGAAAAATTATGGACAGATCAGAAACAGAAGAGGAGTATATCAATGTTGAAACGTTAGAAACATATTAAACAGGCTGTGAAGTTCACATATAAGAAATTCACACAATCCTATATTTAAATAATAATCTACTGTTGAAACGTTAGCTTAACTAATAAAAAGGTAGCTTAACTAATAAGGATTTAAACAAATTTCTCTCACTCAACTGGGGGATTTAAATAATAATCTACTGGGGGATGTAAATAATAAGGATTAAAACAAATAATCAATGTTCTACAAAAACTTCAACCCAATTAACAAAACCAAATTCGAATTATAAACAAAAACAATTAACAACGAATTAGAAACATGTAATGAAGAGAAAATTACCGATAGGAGAAACAGAAAGCAGAAAGCAAACTATCGCCTTCAAAATTATCTATCCTAGTCGGCTGCTACTCTCTTTATTATGTGCCGCCTCTCTCTTGCTAGGGTTAAATGATTTATATAGGATTTTGAAATAAATAAATTAATCAGTCATCTACTCGGTAAGAAAATTAGCAGAAATTCTATGCCCGAAATAATAGATTTAGATTGATAATTTCCTTATATAATAATTTCCTTATTCTATGCGAGTATACTGAAATTGACTCAAGAACACTGATTATTTTAAGCGAGTATACAGAAATTTAAAAGAACATTTTATTGAGCTAGTCTTTTTAAATTGTCTTGGCGGATATTTTCCTTATTCTATGCGAGTATACAGAAATTCTATTATTACGGAATTGGGTTTTCAATTCCCTATATAAATCTTGGCGGGTATTTAATAAAAAAATAATTTATTTTTTTTTATTACGGGAAAGAGCTATTTGGGAAAAGGGGCTGAAAAAAATAAACATAATATTCAAGATCGAACTTGAAAATTTAGCCAAATCCACATGCTATCTCTTAATTCAAGAAATCAATTTACAGAAGAAAGAGCTATTCCGTCCGTTGCAAAAAAAAAAAATTCTCAAATTTATTCTTGACCAACACTGTAATTACTTGACTCGACCGCATCCTCATCCTCATTATCTGCACTGTGCCATGCATGATCATCTTCAATATCTAACAGCATTTTCATTAAAATTGCAAATAACCTGCTGATAAACTGAGGTAACTTCCTCATCATCCCAGGAGCACGTTCCCTTGCCTCTGCCAAAGTAATTACAAACTCAATTGCAAGGTGCCTGGTGCCTTCTTCCAATGCTTCAGCTTCTGCTATCTGTAACATAGCACCCACTACTTCCACTAATTGCCTTCTCAAGAATCTCGGCTCATACTCAGCCAATTCGATCAACAATGCTAAGGCCCCCTGGGCTGTTGCCTCTTGCCCACAATTCAAAGCCTCGGTCAGCGTCCTCATCATAGCAGGCAATAAATCCTGAAAACGATCACGGTCCACCGAGTAGTTCAAGCACTGAATAAAATTAACCACTGCACTGAGAGCCGCAATTCTCACATCTGAGCAAGGAGATGCGGTCAAAGTCTGCAGAAACACGTCGTGTAGGTTCTTTATGTGGGGAATTAAGGTCTGGCCTATGTTCTGTGACAATTGGGCAAAGATCAAGAAGGCAGATTCCTGAAGCTTAGGCGAATCAGAGGTAACACACTGAAACATGAAGGGCAATAACTCAGGCCATCCATTATCGGGCAAAATACCGGAAGCAAGCTCGGAAATGGTGTCGCATAGCTTCTTCATAATTGGTAGACGCGATATCCGCTTCTTGAAATGCAATGAACAACGATCTTAAATCTTTCGTAATGTGAACATCCATTTTCTGTCCAGAAGGTATTATTCAGAAATTTAAATTAGATCTCAGCTATTTCGTGATTCTTAAAAAAATAATTTATTTTTTGAGCTAGGGAATTGATTTAATTAACAGCTTATTTAAGGAAAGTGGGGCGAATTGAATCTGGGCCGTTGGTGACAACCTGTCATTTTGGCATATATTTTCAGCCTTTGATATAGTTTTGCTTTTATATTTATTTTAAAAGATGATTCACCACCGTTATTTATCAAAGCCACACTATCTTGTACAGTGTCTTCAAAAGTACCATTAGGATAACTTTTTTCTGAAAGTAGAAAATATAAATAAAAGTTATTTGCCTTTTTTTTAAGTTAATAGACTATAAATAATATAAAATATTAAAAATGGCCTATAAAAATCATTTGATAAATGAGATGTACCTGGTACAGTACCACTGACTAATATTTGATTTTCAATTGCAGAACCGAAACGATCACTATCCAAATTTACTTTTAGAGATTCAAACTTAGATGAAATTTCTTTTCTTGGCCTCCCAACTTTTCTTTTTTGAGATTCGACGTTTGTTGGCGTTTCCTTTCTTGGCCTACCTGCTGTTTTCATATTTGTTTCAGTCGCTTTAAACGCTTCATATAAACTTGATTTCTTAAGTTTTTGACTCGAAGACTTGGCCGATGATGACATATTTTGATTAACTGTTACAGAAACAAAAATCAATCAACATATATATGATAATATTGTATTCTTGAAAAAGGAAAAATTTTATGTTTATTAATGTAGTAAATAGTAAGGACAAACTAAGAAGAATGCATAATTGGACCATCTACATCATACATATATGTCGATTTCCTCCGTGAATTGAATTGGGAGTAACATTTTCACTGGCGTAGTTAACTCCCCTCTGTGTAGTGATACAACTCTTTTGAAGAGTAACACGGCTTCCAGGTCCAGGTGACAAACCAACTAAAATGGAATTAAGATAATTTAATATACAATAATAATATATTAGCGAAACTAAAAGTAGAGATCTCACCATTAGAAATATTCTCGCAAATGGTGATCGGCGACGGGAGGGTTGCAATACATAACCTTGGTAAATATCTATAGTTAAGATTAAGTAAAGAGTTCAAGACGTTTATTTATAAATATGGATATAATATAATAAAAAAATAAGATAACACAAAATGAATATTACATTACCTTGGGACATATTAGAACTCTTTCCAAGGGTCGGAGAAATTAAACGACTTTCAGATGTCAAGTGCACTACAAATATAGATAAATCAATTAAATTTTAAATTAAAATGATGCAAAACATAAATTAAATAACTACCATTTGAAATATCTGTCAATGCAGACGACTGAGAAGACCGTTTTGATAGATTCTTGAGCTCCGTGGCTTCACTGCAGACCGATTTTTTCTCTTTCCAAGTAATTTATCCATGAAGGTCTGCTCAAACTAAGATTAAATCATAAAAGTATAAAGGTTATCTTAATTATAATGGAGAATTAACACGTGAGAGTGATTTTAATAGTAATAAAACAAAAATAACCAAGCGAAGATCTTGGTTTCTTTCTCTAGGTATGGTCTTCTTTCCAATGATGTTAATTATGTGAACCAAGTTCATACCCATGTTTTAAGATTAGGTTATGTTGGTGATCCCTTTCTTGGTAATGCATTAATTGGTATAACATGATGTGTCGTTAGTGAAAAAAGCACTGGAAATAGCAGAAACCAAGCAGATTCGACAAAGTAAATCCTTTGCTCCCATGCTTTTCCATGACAATAATTTGCCCAAATACTTGAACATATCTGCTCTTTCTAGATAGATACTGACAACCATTGTCCCAAAGAGAAGGCCAAGGATCGAAGATCAATGGCGGCATAAGCTTGATCGGGGGTAATGACCCGAAAAAGGACCATTAGCATGGCTCCAAGGAGAGAACCCGCTTGTTCTTCCTATAGGCGAATGAATGGTACCGCAGAAAACTGCTAATACCCGTAAGATAGCAAAGGCTATAGAGCCTAGTATCACTTTAACACTTGATGCCATGGCCATTTTTATGTCCAATTTTTGGGGGGTCTATTTACTATTTTCTATTTCCTATTTCTTCAGACTATTGAAAATTTACCCTCTGGTACTCCTTTACTGGTTCATCACAGTTTTAGTAAGGGAGAACAAATCTTTATATGCCCTGAAATGGAAAAAATGATCCAAAGATATTCAAGACAAATTTCAATTTTCAATCACATTAATACATTAATCAAAGAGTTTATAACGAAACTACTCCTTCCATTTCAAAACGAATGTCCAATTAAATAATAATTCAAATTCGCTCTCCTTAAGAGCAAATTTGAATTTTTTTTGATATTCATTTGGGACGGAGGAGTACAAATCAAGATTAGCCCTTTGACATAACCTTAAAACGAGAATCAAAAGATATACTACACATTAACTCAAACACATGGAGTGCAATAACCGGTAGTCCATTTATCAACACCGATAATTCAATTGAAACATAGAAACCATTTCATTTGAATAACGGTGTAATTAAAAATTGAGATTGAAGCAAATTGCGGCTAGGAAATGAATTTACCAATGGAAATAATGCCCATGAAATTACAAATAATACGTATTCAATAACCAGGAAGACCCGGATGTTAATTCGGCTCAACAATTACATGAATACTGAGTATAAATTAGCCAATAAGATCCAGAATCGATAATTCAATTAAATAACAAAAGAAAAAGCTGGGGAAAACAATAATATAAAGTTTGATGATCTCATTCTAACCTGAATCAGATGAATACTGAGTATAAATTAGCCAATAAGATCCATTTATCAATGGAGCTTTCTTCCTCCTTCTTCTTCCTTCTTTTTCTCTCGCCGTGCTCTCTCTCTCTCTCACCGATTCTCTCTCTAGAAGGAAATATACTTCCGGTAATCAAATTGATTAAGAACATAAATGATTCAAATGCAATGGTCTTACACGATTTATGGCATGTATATATGGCAATATATATTTCCTCCTAAACTACGAGATATTACAAATAAGTTGATTACCATATATGTATAAAAATAACATTTGATTACCAATATTGTGTCTCTTTTGATGCATATTTGTTTCGAGTTATTTCCATGCCAATCTTTGTACATTATATTGAATCGATGTAATATATTCGGTAATTTGTTACTATATAAGCATTGGCACTTTCTATGTGTGTTGATACTAATATTCTAGATATCTATGTTACTATATTTTATCTACTGATTGTGTAAGGAAATGACATCATTATATGAAGAATTTATTAACATTTTCCGATTGCCATTCATTTCTGTCGGTCCATGTTCACTGTCACCTAAAAAAAATAAAAAAATTCAGCCTGTCGTTAAGCAATCATTAAAAGAAAACCTTATCGTGGTCTGTACTTGTAGAGATGAAGAAATGACATATTAAATGGACAGCTAATAGACTGGTTGAGGAATTCATTTGCAAATGCTTCATTTTAAGTTCCCATTGTCGTGTAACTAATAATAATTATGATTTGTTCGGTTCTCGTTTCTTTTCGTTTTTTGGTGTTTGATTTACAAAACTTGATTACAGAATGTGAATTGACAATAAATGTTGTACAAAGTTGCAAGAGATTGCAAGTTGTAGACTCAACTCAGACTTTATCTTTAACTACTTGGAGTCGACTATAGAGATTGCAAGTTTTATGTGCTTAAGCATATGATAATTATCCAGGTTGAAAGTTTGCAGGACATTGTGCACATTGGGGAGCGATGGCATGCATTACTTACTTACACCTAATGATTAATATTTGGTGACAGGTTACGGGATGTTGTTCACGGTGAGAAACGATTATATGCGGTTTTCGAATACCTGGACTTGGACACGAAGAAACACATGGATACATCTCGGATTTCGCAAAGGATCCTCGTAATGTAAAAGTGAGTTCATCTTCTCCCTTTGCGATGCTTTGGTGTACATTGTGCTAATACTTAATTCCGAAGATCAAATTAATGTAATATAAAAATATTCTTGAAAGAAATTAAAATGTCTAAAATCAAATAGATGAGAGTGAGAGTCTGAGAAACTGAGAGTCTGAGAGAGAGAGAGAGAGAGAGAGAGAGAGAGAGAGAGAGAGACGCGAGAGAAAAACGAAACCGAGAGACGCGAGAGAAATTGAAATAAAAACCCAATCAAACGAACTTTATAGGATACCTTAGGCATTTGCATTATTCCTTAATTTCAAAGGAGTGCTACTATAGACATTCTCGCCATGCCGAAAAAAAAAATGGAAATAAAAACCCAATCAAACGAAATTTATAATCAACCAAAATCTAAACATAAGAAAATAAAATGACAGTAGGTCTTAAACAATAGTGAAAACAAATTTAGTAATGAGTAAATATCTTTTGGATAGATGCAAAACTAATCGAGTCACTTTTTTCAATCTTCACTTTCTTGAAAGCTTTAAGAGCGATAGTAGAGAGTTGGAAATCTTCCTCCACATCTACTACTTACCTGGTCGTGGTCGTTTATCGGTGACATCATTATTGGGCGATGTTTGAGAATTGTCACTGTAATTTCTAATTCCCGTATATAATGCATAAGTTAGTTGAGTATACGGCAAACACAGAGTATGGTTTGGTTTGGTTAATGACATTATTTATTTTCTTGTAAGGGTAATTTTGTTAAAAGATGATTAAGCAAATTACCTTAGTATCTTGGTCTGTGGGTCTTGATGCTACTTGATTCCTATAGATATATAATAGTTTGTCAATGAATATAAGATCTTCAAAAAGAAAGTGTTTATTGCATGAATTAGTTAAGCGAACTTACTTCATAGACAATCGTGATTTAATATGAGATATAAGTTACGGATCCCAAATTAATTTTTGCACAATGAAACTCTTAGCATCATTGGACACTGAAATTTGTTATGATTGATAAGGTAGTCGTCAACTTTTACTCGAAAAGACATTCTCTTTCAAATATCTCAAGTATAGCATCCGGAAATCCACCGAAGTACCGTCCTATGGAATTGAATTTGGAAAATTATATTAAAAATAACAAAACACAACTTAAAGAAATTCGAGAATATTAAAGTTAATGTAAATAGAAGAGACAACATATTGGATATATATATATACCCTTTACGTTTGTTCCAATGCCTCGGGCCTTGATTAAGTTGAGGAGAGACTTAGCATCTCTATCAAATAGGGTAAAGATAGGCTGTAGAATCATCGGTACCCTCGGTGATCTAACACAAATCCTCAACATAAACCTAATAGGATGAGACAATAAATTTTAGACACTAAGAGAATTATCTTATTCGGATATAATGTTTAGATTAATTGAATATCAACTTACCTTGAGTACGGTCCCTTTCACTTCTTTATTACATCCCTGCATACCTTGACATTAGTTTCAATTTTTTTGTTACAATTGCCGGAGTTGCAAGCGTCGTAATACCAAGCCTTATCGGTGTCAACATCGAAAATAGTAGCATGCACGGTGTAAACGCCGTCTTGAATAAAACAATAAATAATGTTATATGTATGTTAGAAAAAAACAATACCAAAACATATTTTGTATTATATATAAGAAGTAACCTCGGAACATTCGAGTAACTCGTGATTGTTTTGTAGTACGTGAACCTCATATAGTCATCTATTTTCACATTCCGACTATCGGTAGTAGTGAATGCGATGGCAGATTTACTACTTATTGGGGTGCCTTGAGAATGACTACATAAAATGTTATCAAAAGATATTAAACTTGGAGATAATAAAAACACGAAGACAAAATAAAAGTTTCAATTGAATATGGTGTACATACTCTTTCTTTAATTGAATCACTTCAGGAAAATCAGGATTGATAAACATCTTCGTAGCTCCAACCATAGTAGAAGCGCGGTGAACACCTATATATATAAAATGAAATTATAGACCTTATTCTGTATTTCTAATGAATGTAATTATAATAGTATTGAGGATGCATATCATAAACTCAAAATTAATAACTTACGCATATAGCTTGATAGACGAGGCAAGCTGCCGGTATCAATACTATAGGCTCATTAGTATCTTCACCCCTCGAATTAACATATGCATTAAGTTCATCAGCATATTGCTCCCACAAGATAGCTCCCAATTCAAAGCCTCTGATAAAAAATAAGTTATATATTGCTTTAGTATATTTAGCAAATACGTATTATTAGTTCAGATAAATATGTATTTAAAAGACTTACTGATTATCAATCAACTTAACATCCATCTTTCGTTTGTTAAACGCCTTTGGAACAGTTTCTATGTCACCAATGGGCAATATAATCCGACCGATAACATCTATTAAAATACTCAAGTCAGTATGCATATGTTTGTGAACCGATCAAACATTTTAACTTTAAATGAAGGTATTTAAAATACTAACCAAAGGTGAAAGCACTGTCTACGCTCATGGGAAGTCCACTATTAGGACCAGAAATAAAACTGGAAAACGGAATAAACTGAAAACCATTAACTGGAATAGCCACATCACTTTCCAATCGGGTGACTTTTGTTCCGATACTGATCTTTAACATGCATACATGTTCGACACGTGCCTTTTGATTATGAGGGTCATTACCGGTCAACGCAAAGTTTGATATGCGAAAATTTTCACCCTCGATAAAAACACTTTTGAAATTGGGCATGCATGTAGTTGGAATGGTTGCTTGTATTTTACCACCCTGTATACAAAAATATTATATCAGGGTCATAGTTTTCATAAACTAACACGAACAATTACAATTCGGAGACTCATACAATGTTAATATACTTATTTGAAAAAGTAAATAATTGATAAAATATAATCATAAGCAAAAACATTATGGAACAGAGTGAGTATTAAAACTAATCTAACTTATAGATCAAAACACATTATGGGATAGAAGGAGTATTAAAAATACAACATGAATTTTTTATAATAAACAATTCATTTATAATTTTCTAACACGAACAATTACAATTTGGAGACTCATACAATGTTAATAAACTTATTTGCAGGGAAAAGGATTTAAGGACACCAGATATTGATGGGTCAAAGCTACATTGGCCAATACGTTAAATTCATGAAGTAAGTTTCTTATTTAATCGAATATATTTATTCAGTATATGGTATTCATAATACTAAATTAAATGAAATTCAGGAAATTATTAACTTACCTCCATGTCAATGAGTATCATCTCGATATATGACTTGCCGAAGTCCTTCTTGGTCCACATCCTTAAAACTCGAGCCTCAATTGCTTTGAATTTTGATGTCTTTGTGATGCACTTGATATTGATGAGATTGCTATTGGTTGCCATCTGGGTACCTGTTAAATAAAGATTGATTATATCAAATGATCCATTCACAATTTGAAAGATATGCAATAAACATACTCATAATGTTTTTCTTTGGATTGCACAATGAAATCTTATGAGGCTTTCATACTTTAAGGTCATGAGACCTTATTTATACTTATGTAGTCCAAACATTGCTCGATGGAGCCACAGTTATATTACCAGTCATTTTACAATAATATTCTTGAATGGCATAATCCGACGGCATACATATATGTCGATTTCCTCATTGTCTATTATATTTCCTCATTGTCTATGATATTGTCTATGATACCTCGGAAAATTTGTTTGTAGCGATAAGGATATTGGCAATAATTAATCGTGATTTTGTCGGTGTGCGAAAAATGGTTCACTGGTCTATCTACGTAGGAGATGAAGCCGGCGAGGGGTAAATTCATTAGCAATTTGAGGAGGGGTTCATGTCATTTATTTGCGACATTGAGCAAGAAGCTGTTTGTAGCGATAAGGATATTGGCAATAATTAATGTTGAATTTGTAGGTGTGCATGAGAATGGTACACCTGGGTATGTATAAAAGGGGATGAAGCTGCCTCTGAGGTTGAAGGAGTTTCTAGAAACCGACAGGTGTGTAATTTCGGAGTTGATACAGGAACCTCAAATAATCCATCATCGCTGTTTATGCTCCTCAATTTTAGAGTATTCGATTTTCAAAGTTACTTAAAGGATCAGTCTTGGGACCTTTAAAGGTACTTATCAGAAAAAAAATCCAAGGACCATTGGATGGCGTGGAACTGCTCAATGCTTAAAGAGCTCCAAAGAGCGCTTTTACTTACTCTGTTACTGGGCAATTTTCTTTAGTTTTAGTTTTTCATAAGTATGATGTGGTGATGGTGTCGAGTGCTCACGATCTATCAATCTTGGTATAGTCTTGGTATTAGAGTATTAATGTACATGGATGAATCATTATTAGTTGGGGTTTGTCAATTTCTTATGTTTGTAAATTGTTTCTTTCGGGGCCCTTTGTATCATTTCCTCGTGCTTTGAAAGAGAAATTCGCCCATCGTGGACCCTTCAGATCCTTACACAAAGAAGTTCTATATGAAGAATCCTAATTCACTATACCATGATCCGAAAAAGTAATGCTTTATCCCTACACCTTACACGTCAAATTGTTTTCTATCATTTTATACGTTCTTGTAATTCTAAGCAAACTTGAGTCTTAACAGAAGTAATATCTGAACTAATAATACGTATTTGCCCTTTGACATAACCCATAAACAGAATCAAAAGATATACTACACATTAACTCAAACACATGGAGTGCAATAACTGGTAGTCCATTTATCAACACTGATAATTCAATTGAAACATAGAAACCATTTCATTTGAATAACAGGCGAATTAAAAATTGAGATTGAAGCAAATTGCAGCTAGGAAATGAATTTACCAATGGAAATAATGCCCATGAAATTACAGCGAATACAAATTCAATAACAGGAAGACCCAGATGTTAATTCAGCTCAACAATTACATGAATACTGAGAAGCTATTCTTGCATAAAATTATTGAAAGATCTTATCTTAAACCAATTGAACACGGCTATACATGAAGTAGCTGCTCATGCATGTATTATTATACTCCTCTGTCTTGAAATAAAATACTATGAATGTTCACTAATCTAATCAATATTAATATACTCCTCTATCTAAAGCACATCCGTATCATTAAATAATCATTGGGCGTGGTACGGGTTTCTTATATGTGAACTTCGCATATAAGAAAAATTATGGACAGATCAGAAACAGAAGAGGAGTATATCAATGTTGAAACGTTAGAAACATATTAAACAGGTTGTGAAGTTCACATATAAGAAATTCACACAATCCTATATTTAAATAATAATCTATTGTTGAAACGTTAGCTTGACTAATAAAAAGGTAGCTTAACTAATAAGGATTTAAACAAATTTCTCTCACTCTACTGGGGGATTTAAATAATAATCTACTGGGGGATGTAAATAATAAGGATTAAAACAAATAATCAATGTTCTACAAAAACTTCAACCCAATTAACAAAACCAAATTCGAATTATAAACAAAAACAATTAACAACGAATTAGAAACATGTAATGAAGAGAAAATTACCGATAGGAGAAACAGAAAGCAGAAAGCAAACTATCGCCTTCAAAATTATCTCTCCTAGTCGGCTGCTACTCTCTTTATTATGTGCCGCCTCTCTCTTGCTAGGGTTAAATGATTTATATAGGATTTTGAAATAAATAAATTAATCAGTCATCTACTCGGTAAGAAAATTAGCGTAAATTCTATGCCCGAAATAATAGATTTAGATTGATAATTTCCTTATATAATAATTTCCTTATTCTATGCGAGAATACTGAAATTGACTCAAGAACAACGATTATTTTAAGCGAGTATACGAAATTTAAAAGAACATTTTATTGAGCTAGTCTTTTTAAATTGTCTTGGCGGATATTTTCCTTATTCTATGCGAGTATACAGAAATTCTATTATTACGGAATTGGGTTTTCAATTCCCTATATAAATCTTGGCGGATATTTAATAAAAAAATAATTTATTTTTTTTTTATTACGGGAACGAGCTATTTGGGAAAAGGGGCTGAAAAAAATAAACATAATATTCAAGATCGAACTTGAAAATTTAGCCAAATCCACATGCTATCTCTTAATTCAAGAAATCAATTTACAGAAGAAAGAGCTATTCCGTCCGTTGCAAAAAAAAAAATTCTCAAATTTATTCTTGACCAACACTGTAATTACTTGACTCGACCGCATCCTCATCCTCATTATCTGCACTGTGCCATGCATGATCATCTTCAATATCTAACAGCATTTTCATTAAAATTGCAAATAACTCCGCGATAAGCGAGGTAACTTCCTCATCATCCCAGAGCACGTTCCCTTGCCTGCTGCCAAAGTAATTACAAACTCAATTGCAAGGTGCCCGGTGCCTTCTTCCAATGCTTCGGCTTACGCTATACGTAACATAGCACCCACTACTTCCACTAATTGCCTTCTCAAGAATCTCGGCTCATACTCGGCCAATTCGATCAACAATGCTAAGGCCCCACAGGTGTTGCCTCTTGCCCACAATTCAAAGCCTCGGTCGGCGTCCTCATCATAGCGGGCAATAAATCCCGAAACGATCACGGTCCACCGAGTAGTTCAAGCTTGAATAAAATTAACCCTTTTGCCCGAGAGCCGCAATTCTCACATCCGAGCAAGGAGATGCGGTCAAAGTCTGCGAAACACGTCGTGTAGGTTCTTTATGTGGGGAATTAAGGTCGGCCTATGTTACGTGACAATTGGGCAAAGATCAAGAAGGCAGATTCCTGAAGCTTAGGCGAATCAGAGGTAACACACTGAAATATGAAGGGCAATAACTCAGGCCATCCATTATCGGGCAAAATACCGGAAGCAAGCTCGGAAATGGTGTCGCATAGCTTCTTCATAATTGGTAGACGCGATATCCGCTTCTTGAAATGCAATGAACAACGATCTTAAATCTTTCGTAATGTGAACATCCATTTTCTGTCCAGAAGGTATTATTCAGAAATTTAAATTAGATCTCAGCTATTTCGTGATTCTTAAAAAAATAATTTATTTTTTGAGCTAGGGAATTGATTTAATTAACAGCTTATTTAAGGAAAGTGGGGCGAATTGAATCTGGGCCGTTGGTGACAACCTGTCATTTTGGCATATATTTTCAGCCTTTGATATAGTTTTGCTTTTATATTTATATATGATGGTTTGTATTTGTCCATATTTAGATTAAATTAATGTAAGAAATATTGTGAATATATACTTAGTTTATAATTGATTTTGTTTGACTAACAATTAATCTTTATTTCTTATTAGTTATCATGTAAATAAGGTAGGTTTCAAGGATGGTAAAAAGATTCATACTTGGCGAAAGATTCTATGCTAATAAGGAAATTTCAAGAATGACAATAAAACGTATACTTGTAGAAGGATTCTTTGTTTATAAGGAAATAAGAGTCCAAGGAGAATCAATCCTATTTGGAAAAGAATTCTTTGTTGATAAGGAAATGAGTGACAAGAAGAATCCTTATTGAAGAAGGATTGTGATCAACAACTATAAAAAGGAGGCCGCCCCTCTCATTGTGATTCACGGATTTTAGAGAGAGAAACAGAGTTTACAAATTTCATTGAGTCTTTTTCTTTGTTCTTGAAGTTCAAATTATTGAATCTTCAAGATTGTTTTTATGTTTTTGTGTTTTTAGTATAGAACCACTTTGATATTTTCGTACGATTTGTTTTTCTTTTCATTGTAAGTTTTTCTATTGCAACTTATTCTCAAACAAGGTTGTAGTTTTATGAAAAGTTTTCCAGCAAGTAATTCTTGCTGAAGTGTTTAAAAATTTGCTTTTTATTCAGCTGCGTTTACTTATTGTTTTGTGAGTTTATTTTCTATCAAGTTGTTTAGACAGTTGTTAGGACACTTATGTGATCAACTGTACACACAAGTAGCCAAACAAGTTTAATCAGTCCTAGCTACAATCTTTCAATTGGTATCAGAGCCTTCTCTCGACTTAACTGAGAACGATTCTTGAAGTAGCCACTATGGACTGACATCATAGTCATAACAAACTGCCTACTCTAAATGGTTCAAACTATACCATCTGAAAGGCTAAAATGATTATGCATATTAAGTATATTGATCATCTTGCTTGGGTTAGTCTCATTGTTGGCTATATTTCTCCCATGATTGGAATTTCCGCCTCTAGTTTCGAAGGTAATGACAAAAGGGAGAAGATTTATGGTACTAAGCCCATAGAAACTTGGAATAATGAGGAAATTGCTCTAGCAAACTATAATGCCAAGGCCATGGGAGCAATCTCTGACCAGGTGGATCCTCATATGTTTAGATCATTCTCTAATCAAACTATTGACAAAGTTGCTTAAGACATTCTCCAACTTCATTGTGAAGGACCAACCAGTGTTAAACAAACTAAATTAAGGACCTTAATGACCAAGTTTGAAACTTTAAGGATGAAAGATAATGAAACCATAAAAGAGTACTCAGCTAATATCTTGGACATATCAAATGAGTCATTTGCCTTGGGTGAATCTATATCCAATGCAATACTTGTGAGTAAAGTTCTAAAAACTCTCCCTAAAAAGTTTAATATTAAGATGGGAGGGGCTATTGTCACTACATGTTTTGCTTTTCCACTACATTCATTAAGATAATTTAATTTTTTTTACTTAATTGCCCTTCAAACCCATCCTAACTAATTACTGTTTATTTCCTCTTATTATGGTAAGATTATTTAATTCTTTTTATCTTCCATATATAATTCTTTTCATCTTTGCCAAGGAAATCAAATCCTTACTAACTTTTATAAAATAATTATTTTCATATAAAACAAAAGGATGATTATGTCCATCTACTTAATTAAATGAATTATTAGTAAATGAATGAATATTTCCAAAAATATGATGTAGTGGATAAGTTAAATTTGTAATGATAATTAATGCTTCATTAGTTTCATATAAAACAAAAGGATGATTATGTCTATCTACTTAAATAGTATAGGATAGTTTTGTCTTTATACACACTGTTGTAGTGGAAAAGTAAAATATGTAGTGGCAATAGCCCCTCTCTTTCTGTTATTAAGGAAACTAGTGAGTAACCCGTCGAGATTCGACGGGCATATTAAGGCTTATTATTACTTATTGCTATAATTTGTAATTTCATTTAAATAAACGAAAACAATATGTTAGGTTTATATCCGTCAATAAAAAAGTGAGACAATCATTTTGGGACATATGGAGTATCCTGTACACAAAAAATTACGTTACTACATTCAGACTAACTCCATTTAGCCTTTATGTGTTGGGATGGCCAAACATATTTTGGTCACAGAAATCTATTTTTATTATAAAAATAAAAATGTGTATACACTTGATCGCCGATTTTTTAAGAGATGGAGAAGATGTAATTTACACAAACTTGCGTCATGATTTGAGCTTATAAAATTTACACAAACTTGCTCACAAAATTATTGTTGACAAACAGTAGTTTGGTAGGCTATTTTGTCTGTCAATTATATAGTTATTAATTAAATGAATAAAATATTAATCAATTTACAGTATGATAACAATTCAATTATCAAATTATTCTTAGTCAATAGCATATTTGAAATGAATGTCCAAAATTTTTTGAAATTTGCTCTTG
The DNA here is from genome assembly GCA_022495995.1 of Adenophora triphylla var. japonica. NCBI lineage: Eukaryota > Viridiplantae > Streptophyta > Magnoliopsida > Asterales > Campanulaceae > Adenophora > Adenophora triphylla. Next base: position 138,106 of record JAFEMH010002264.1, on the reverse strand, counting down.
ATCAAGAGTAAATTTGAAATTTTTTTGGACATCCATTATGGGACGGATGGAGTATTTTCCATTATTGTATGCATAAACTTTATTTGCCAGGAGAGCGTAATATTGTTTAGCAAATCAAGTACGCATTCAAATGCATAAACATAATGTATAATGAGTTCTCAAGTTGTAGCTTAACAATGAGAAGTTTCATCTATTCTTTGGTAAAACAATTTTGAGATCAAATTTTGTGATTTCATAAATTCACTAAAAAATAAAAATGTTTAATAGGATCATGAATTTAGTTGTCCATGATGATCCTGATTACCTTAGAAATGGCGAGTTTCATCTTCTTCATGATAAAATCAATTTCATTTCCGTCTACCTTGATTCAAATTCAATTGTTGTTTTGAGAGCATTTTTGCTAATTAATGATGATAGTTTCAGTTAGCCGATCAACAGATTCGAAAGCAATCACATAAATTTTCTTTTTGCAACTGAAGGAGTATTTCAGAATATGCTTTTCTTATTTTGTCCAATAGTACTTAAGTTTCTTAATAATGTTCACTTCTTCTTCAGGAGGCCATGAAATCAGCAAAAGCACTGGATATGCTGGTGGAAGGATTGTCTGCGGTAGGCCATAATATTCCCTTCATTTACTCTGAAACTTCTAGTGCTTGAATAACACAAAAGCCTAATGATGTATATAGCTAAAATAGCTTACATCATGGTAAAAAACTGTCTAAATAGGATACAAATCCTAATAAATTATCAGAGAAGAAGGTACATAGATCTTTTAAAGTATTATGAGTTTGATGAAGTATATGTAAAAATGGCTATAAAGAAATAAGTAATGCTCCCTCCGTCCCAAAATGAATGTTATAAAAAGAATACTAACTTTTGTCAAAACACAAAAGCCTAATGTTGTATATAGCTAAAATAGCTTACACAAAAGTCTAATGTTGTATATAGCTAAAAGGATACAAATCCCAATATAATTCATTTATTATCAAAAGAAAAAAAATGATATATGAAGCATAGTTCTCACCCACTATGAACTCTTCATTTAAACACCCAATTGATTGAAAAGGTGTGAACATTAAACTATTTTCTGAAATTTGTACAGACGTATCGGCATCTTCTACCTTAGTCCTCAAACTCATAGTTAATTTTCATTTGTGATTAATTTTTGCCTTTTGAGTTGATTGAATATTTTCTTCAACCCCAAATTTTTCGATATTTAGAACTTTTCCAATTTCAAACTTAATCTTCAAATTAGATGGCAAGTTGTTCGGGATGGTAGCTTGAATTTTAGAACCCTAAACAAAATAAAAAAATAGTATTAAAGATTCAATATGATGATCAAATTAAATAAATAGAAGCCTGAATAAAAATTATGCAATATAAGAAAGTAAATTAATAAAAATTATTATCTCTTCATCAACTAATATCATCTCATCTAACATTTTTTGTACCGATTTATCTGCTCCCATTTACGTAAAATGCGAGTGTTAATGTTACAAAACCTAGCGTTCTTATAAATTGATTTATCATAAAATAATTGAGGTCAAAGAATTTGGGGGAAAAAATTTGTAAATTAAGGCATCCAATCAAAAGCACATGATGTTGATTTCAATGTCTAATATCTACATTTATGCCATGAACGTAAATGACTAAAATACCCTTGACAGATTTCCAAATTTAACCATTTGATTTATATAAGAAATAAATGACCAATGGGAGAATCACATAATGCCATATCATAATAGTGGCATGGCTTAATGTGAGGACATAAAATGTTTCTCTTTTTATATATTATATAGATTTGGTTTATATTAAAAAAAGAGGATTTTTTAAATAAATATCATATTTGTTTACAATAACTCATCATAAACAAAATTATAATATTCTTTTTCAATTTAACTTATTTAATTTGAGAAGAAAAATCAAAATTCAAAAATAACTAACAATGTGTTGAATGATTTTTTTTTCCAAACACTACACTCCCTCATGAAACCCAACCCACTTCTTCCTCTCCCTCTTTCAAACTACCTATTTATACTATATTTATTTTTTAGAATATTGACATGCATATCAAAGAAGAGAATTTTTTTTGTCCGAATCAAATGAAAGTAATATCTATTTTTGGAGGATTTTTTTTAAAGATTTTAGGCGGAAAAAAATTTTAAAAAAAATTATTAAAAAATATTTGATTTATATTCAAGAAAGAGGATTTTTTTCTGTATCCGAATCAAATGAAATTAGTCTCTATTTGTAGAGGAAAAAAATTATGAATTTTGGTCTTGAAATGTTTCTGCTTTTATATATTATATAGATTGAATGACCATTATTGTCTCAAAATAAATGTTCTTTTAAATTTTTTGATTTAATTTTTTTTTTCATAAGTCATTATATTTTTAAAAATCTAAAATTTTGAAAATGAATTAAAAGAATGTTTATTATTTTTTCTAGATTAAAATTAAATTTTTTAAAATAATTCTTAAATTTTGAAAAAAAATCATTCATTTTAGGATGGAGGGAATAATACAATTTAAACAAATTAAATTTAATCCAATAAAATAAGCTAATCTAATAATCTAAAATCTAATATGGGGGATAATCTTAAATTTAATCCAAGACAATGTTTCTACTTTCTACCACCATCAAATTCTTTCAGATGAAGTAGTTGAACCGCTGTAGTTTGAATTTATTACGTTTAAAAATATTTTTTTTGGACTTAAAAGCTAAAATTTGTGTTTAAATCAAAATCTAAAATAAAACTATTCATTGAATGTGACACATGACGGCTAATAATTGGTGAACATAGAGCTGACTTGGAATTCCACGTGGCGAGCTGTATGGTCTTGAAATGTTTCTGCTTTTATATAATCCCTCCGTCCCATTACAAACCACAAATATTCCTTTTTGGGCATCCCATTACAAACCACAAATTCACTATTCCCTCCACTCATTCTCTCTCCTATCATTATTTTAATACTCACAACACCATTATAATTTACTATTCCCTCCACTCATTCTCTATCCTATTTTATTTTTACACTCACAACATTTATATCATTATTTTTTTTCTTAATCTACGCGTGAACAGTAAATTTCCTCTTTGTAATGGAACGGAGGGAGTATTATATAGATTGAATGACCATTATTGTCTCAAAATAAATGTTCTTTTAAATTTTTTGATTTAATTTTTTTTCATAATTCATTATATTTTTACAAATCTAAAATTTTGAAAATGAATTAAAAGAATATTTATTATTTTTTCTAGATAAATTTTTTTTTTTTTAAATGATTCTTAAATTTTTTTTAAAAAATCATTCATTTTAGGATGAAGAGAATAATACAATTTAAACAAATTAAATTTAATCCAATAAAATAAACTAATCTAATAATCTAAAATCTAATATGGGGGATAATGATAAGAGAAATCAGTGCATGCTCAAAGACAATATTTCTACTTTCTACCACTATCACATTCTTTCGGATGAAGTAGTTGAACCGCTGTAGTTTGAATTTATTACGTTTAAAAATATTTTGTTTGGATTTAAAAGCTAAAATTTGTGTTTAAATCAAAATCTAAAATAAAACTCTTCATTGAATGTGACACATGGCGGCTAATAATTGATGAACATAGAGCTGACTTGAAATTCCACGTGGCGAGCTGTATGTTCTTGAAATGTTTCTACTTTTATATATTATATAGATTGAATGACCATTATTGTCTCAAAATAAATGTTCTTTTAAATTTTTTGATTTAATTTTTTTTTCATAATTCATTATATTTTTACAAATCTAAAATTTTGAAAATGAATTAAAAGAATGTTTATTAATTTTTCTAGATTAAAATTAATTTTTTTAAATGATTCTTAAATTTTGAAAAAAAAATGATTCATTTTAGGATGGAGAGAATAATACAATTTAAACAAATTAAATTTAATCAAATAAAATAAACTAATCTAATAATCTAAAATCTAATATGGGGGATAATGATAAGAGAAATCAGTGCATGCTCCAAGACAATATTTCTACTTTCTACCACCATCACATTCTTTCGGATGAAGTAGTTGAACCGCTGTAGTTTGAATTTATTACGTTTAAAAATATTTTGTTTGGATTTAAAAGCTAAAATTTGTATTTAAATCAAAATCTAAAATAAAACTCTTTATTGAATGTGACACATAGCTGCTAATAATTGGTGAACATAGAGCTGACTTGAAATTCCACGTGGCGAGCTGTATGGTCTTGAAATGTTTCTGCTTTTATATATTATATAGATAGATTGAATGACCATTATTGTCTCAAAATAAATATTCTTTTAATTTTTTGATTTAATTTTTTTTTCATAATTCATTATATTTTTACAAATCTAAAATTTTGAAAATGAATTAAAAGAATGTTTCTTATTTTTTCTAGATTAAAATTAAATTTTTTTAAATGATTCTTAAATTTTGAAAAAAAATCATTCATTTTAGGATGGAGAGAATAATACAATTTAAACAAATTAAATTTAATCCAATAAAATAAACTAATCTAATAATCTAAAATCTAATATGGGGGATAATGATAAGAGAAATCAGTGCATGTTCCAAGAGAATGTTTCTACTTTCTACCACCATCACATTCTTTCGGATGAAGTAGTTGAACCGCTGTAGTTTGAATTTATTACGTTTAAAAATATTTTGTTTGGATTTAAAAGCTAAAATTTGTGTTTAAATCAAAATCTAAAATAAAACTCTTCATTGAATGTGACACATGGCGGCTAATAATTGATTAACATAGAGCTGACTTGAAATTCCACGTGGCGAGCTGTATGATCTTGAAATGTTTCTGCTTTTATATATTATATAGATTAAGGATGTCAAAACAGTTGGATTTGATGAAGTCTTGTGTATTTTAACTAATTTTCAATTAAATTTTGGGGTACAGGAATTGAGAAAAGCAAATTCTTATTTACTTATTTGTTTATGTAATTACTTAATTCGTTGTGACATGGATAGGATGAAGGGAGTTTTGTGAAAGTGTGACCTCTATAAAATTACAATTAAATATTTATTTTTTTGTATTTAATTTTATCACTTTTAAATACAGATAAAAATTACCCTTATTCATTTACTTATTTAAGTGATTATTTATTTAATTGTGATATTATTTTTTTTTAAAATAAATTTAATTACTTAATAAAGAAACTTGATAGGGAGTATAGCTAGTTTTATTTATACATTTATAAACTATAAAATAAAAGTATGATTTTGAGGGGGTAACTTGGGAAATTTGAGGGGGATGGGAAGTTGCATATTTAAACGGTTAATATGATAATCTTCAAAATGTAAGGGTGTTAAAATGCAAAAATACTTAAAGTCAAGGGACCAATTGACCAACCCCCTCTATGGCTCTATATTAGTTCCTCCCCTATTTATTTACTCTCTCTCTCCCATTTGAAAAGAGACGAAACTCCTTTTGGTGTCTTATTTTTAAAAGGACATAATCCAAATAAAAAGCTTTTAATACTTCTTTATTCATAATACCCACTTTTTATACTAATAATAACTATTCATTTACTATTTTTCGCCACATTTTCTATTATCTACGTCACTTTTCATTCTCATAATTCTTATTCCATTATACACATTCCTTAATTCCGTCCAAAACTCATTTTGTGCATTTCCAATTGGAACGGAAGAAATACTTTGCATTAGATTATCATTATACACGAATTCGTCAATCTTGACAATTTTTTGCTTATATTTTATATAAAACATTTTCGCTTATATTTTATATAAAACACGTCGATTGCCCTATTTCCTATTTTGTAGATTAGGGAATGGAAGAATGAAAGAAAAAAAAATATGTTATAGGGAAAGTATCTGTAATCTATCAACGGTAATAAAAAATTTCAATTATTTTATGAGTTCGCTCAATTCGACTAAGGTGGCATTTGAATTTTTTAAGTGTTAAGTGTTGAAATCTGATTTCACGTCTGAATTTGACTGAATTGATAAGAAGTAGCGTCTGAATACTGATTTCTGAATTACTCAAGCTGTTTGAATATTCATCTGAATTCACATATGAAATTAATGTTACGACATTTAATGGAGTAGAGAGATGAGATGAATGGTTATTGATATAGTGTTTGGGTTGGTTATTTTTGAAATTACCAATTTATGGAAGATATATATATATGAAAAAAATCAATTAAGAGGTAAATAAGTGATAGTTTTACATCTGAAAATTAAGTGGAAAATAAGAGTCATTTAGATTTGAATGGAGAAAAAAAATAAACAGTCTGAATTGAATTATGTCTAATACAACCACCCATTCAGATCTGAATAAGAGCTGAAAATGAAATACAATGAGGCCTAAGTGCAGCTCGGTTAGCACCCTTGTTCGCAAGCATGTTTAGAAAGAGTTTGTATATCTTTGACATATTAACTAACGGAAGAGAGATTCTAGGACAAATCCAAACTAGAAGGGAAGTCACTATAATTTAACTAAACTACAAGGACCATTTTAATAAATCTAATAGTTATTGCCCTAAGATCAACATTTAATTTTTTTTTTCTTTTCAATTTCTTCTTCTACCTCTTTTTCTCCAAGCTGCCACCATGTTATTCACAGAGGAGCTCGCCTCCCAATTCCCCCAAAGCTCTAATCTTTATCAATGATCTAAGTTCAAATCAAAGGTAAAACCCTAAACCCCCTAATTTTTATGCTTAATTAGTTTGAATCAACATCTGAATTACAGTTTGATTTAAGAACTCTCTCAATTGAAATTCTTGTGAATGGCCGTGTTAATTTTAGGGGGATTAAAGAAATGGCGCAGCAGCCATCGGTGATTCTTGCGACTGCTAGCTATGATCATACTATTCGATTTTGGGAGGCTAAAAGTGGTCGTTGTTATCGAACTATCCAGTATCCTGAATCGGTACATATTAAAATATCCTTTTAATTTTTTTAATTTTTTTTTTGGCAGTGATTTCACTCGATTTTGTGTGTGTAATTGTGGGATTTTGTGAATGATTATGTTTTGATTTTGAATAGCCACATGATGTCTAACTTGAGGTTGTTGGGGAGCAGAGAATGTTCCTTCGTTACTGTGCCGATTTTCTGAAATGGAGTATGATCTATGTAAAAAAAAGTTGTAAAATGAATATCTTGGGAGTATTTGTGGATTTTAAGAACATTTGTTGGAGACAGTTAATGTTTTCGTCTTGCTTAGACATACTTTTGATGAGAGTTAGTATGTTGAAAAATAATAGATTGAAGTATGAGTTATGTGCGTGTGTGTGCGCGCGCACATGCGCTGCTTGCATGTATGTCACTGATATTGTGAGAATGATTAATAGCCTCAAGATGTCTAACTGAGGTTGTTGGGGAGTAGTGATTGTGCACTTTATGCTCTTGTTGTTCTTGTTGTTGTTGTCTCGCGGTGCTGAAATGGGGATTTGTATATAAACAGTTGTAAATTGAATATCTTGGTGTATTTCTGAATTTTGAGATTATTTGCTGAAGACCATTAAATGTTTTCGTCGTGCTCTGGTATAATTTTGGCGTGATAACAATATGTTGAACATAATAGATCGAGATATGAGTTAAGTGCGTATCCGTCTGTGTTTTGACGCTGATTAGTCATAATATCCGGCTGTAGATTTTGACGATTTCTATATTCACTAGTGATTGGTTTAGTTTAAAAGCTGATGGCAATCCAATAGTTTGTAATGACATTTATATATGGATTCCCGCTTAAGTTAGTATTGTTATTATTATTTTGAATCATCTATGATTATAACTTTGTGGGTAACTTGAGCTCAGAAAAACTGGTTTTTCGAGTCTAGGAACTCTCCGCGAATTAGGTTTCTATTATGGCTAGAGTGTATTTGAACTCATAGCTAAAATTGTATCAACCGCAAAAAGAAGTAAGATATCAGTGTAAGTGTATCGAATTTCAGGATGACATTTATGATTTAGCGGATGGCCGGATGCGAAATTGATTTTATGGAAGCGTATTAAAAGAAAGAAAAATACCACTCTTTAAGTATTCCCTTATTAGGGTGCTACTTATCCTTGATTCATCAACATTCCCTAAGTTGACTCAGACTCCCGCCTTTTTAGCTAAAACTAACCATTCTTTAAGTATTACCATTAATTAAGGCAATATTCATCCTCTTTTCATCAACATTCCATAATGTGACTCGGACTCCTGCCTTTTTAGCTGGAATATTTTGAACTAGTAAGTTCATATTATTGTTAACACAAGAAAAATCTGATTCACCTATTATATGATCCTGAAGTACTGTTCGGAAAACAAATCAGATTTGATTCTGGTGGTAGTTTGTTTGCGTGAATTCTATATTGTGCGCCATGTGGCATTTCTCCCCATTCTTACCCAGTTCAGACTCCTTCTCAACTTATTTTTCAAAACTTATGTCCTGTCACCACCAATGGTTCTACTACAAGTGTATTACTGGCACAAAAAACCCTAACCAATTTGAACCAAACAAATTAATGCTCTGATTCCATTCTTATATATCAAACATGAGTATTGACTCTTGTTTTTCTACCCATTGTTCTATTCCATAAACATGTAGGCTCGGTCTCAGTGGTACAACTCACTCTAATTCAACATACCAGCTGCGTTATAGTTTCATATGAATTTTCTCCATGTGGGCATTTATTATTTATATTTTGTTTCAAAAGAAAGATATATTACTGTCTTGAAAACATCTTAAGCATGTATGTCTAACTGTAGTTGACACATTTTCCTGCCTGAAAATCGTTTGACTTGAAATTATTTTATGTACGTACATAATATCTAATGTTAGTAATGTGCCGTGAGAACATATTGTTAGTTCGTACTCGCATATATTTAGAATCTGATTGACAAATGTTATTTTTGCAGCAAGTTAATCGGCTCGAGATAACTCCAGATAAGAGGTTTCTGGCTGCAGCTGGAAATCCCCATATTCGATTATTCGATATTAATTCAACCAGCCCCCAGCCTGTATATCTCTCTTCTTATGTTTGCATTACGTCTCTCAATTTTAGGCACTTTTTTGTGGTTTTATTCACCTTCATTCTGGTTTCTTTGCAACTATTTCAGGTGATGAGCTACGATTCACACACTAATAATGTCATGGCAGTGGGGTTTCAATGTGATGGAAATTGGATGTACTCTGGTTCTGAAGATGGCACAGTAAAGATTTGGGATCTGAGGTATGTCAAGAATATGTGATCAACTTTTCATCATCAGCTTCATCATCTTCTTCTTCTTCTTCTTCTTCGTGTCCATCTAGTTTAATATTCCTAACGACTATCAATTTCTTATGTGCTTTTTAATTAAATCAGGGCTCCAGGTTGTCAGAGAGAATATGAAAGCCGCGCAGCTGTCAACACCGTTGTTTTGCACCCAAATCAGGTGTGTGCATGACCCCTTCCAAGTGCCCATATCTTTGCTTAATTGTGTGACTTTTGTTTTGCACTTAAGTCAGACCTATGATGCTCAGACTCTTTGGTTTACCCCACCGGACCCTTGTCAATAAGACTTTAAATACGAGTGTCCGACACGGGTATGGCGGGGGTAAAACAAAGAGTTCGAGTATCACAGAGTCAGACTATATGCTGGATCCTTATCAATGGACATATCACTGTGAAACTTTCTCCCTTCAGTCCAAAATAAGTTTCACTTGTCCTAGTTTCGGACATCCCAAGATGAATGACCCCCTGCTATTTTGTGGAGCATTTTTAGTAGTGAGATAGGATAAACACGGTGTCCGATTGATTAGACACCACTAGAAGTTAACTTGGGGGGGGGGTTATTAAAGGATTATCACATGGAGTCAAGAACTTTCCGAAAACTGAGAATTCCTAAAACTAGTGTCCCCTTTCCACTTTTAGTTTTTTTTTTTTCCCCAAATAAATTGTTACTCCCTCTGTCCCAAAATGAATGACCTAAAAAATTTCAAATTTGCTCTTGATCAAGAGCAATTTTGAATCTTTTTTGGAAATTCATTTTGAGACTTGAGGAGTATTTTATTCTTCATGATTGTGAGATAATATAATGAATGGCTCTCATTGATATACCACTACTGGAGGATAACTTGAGGCTATTAAAGAAAAGCAAAAGGAGTCTGAAGCTTTCTTAAAACCCGTGTGAAGTCACAGGTATACTTATCTTGGGATGGAGGGACTAACTTTTTCTTGTTAAATTAGATGTAGTACAAGAAATAAACGTTCTTACTTCTTATATTTATTGGACATAAATCTTGTTAAATTAGATGTAGTACAAGAAATAAACGTTCTTACAAGAAATAAACGTTCTTTCTAAAAAAAAAAAAAAGAAGAAGAAGAAATAAGGGAGAAGAAAAGAAGATGATCTATGTTTTAGGTAAATTCTGATTTTCTTTCGTATTTTTTTTCTATTGTTCTTCTTGTTGTAAATTAAACCTATTCTTTAGTTTTTCTATTGTTCTTCTTGTTCGCGCGTGTTTGTGTGTGTGTTCGTTGAAATTAATGAAATTGAGTTGAGTTGTGCAATTTCGAGATTTGTCATAGGGTTATACAGTAGAATGTGCTGTTTTTTTTCTTTTCTTAGAAAGGGTTATAGTTATAGTATGAATTCTAGTACTCCCTGTCCCTAAATAAAAGTCTCAATTCCCTTTTTCTTTGTTTCATAAAGTTTGTCTCATTTCTAAAATTAAAGCTTTAAAATCACTAAACTTTCAAAACTTATTATATAACCTTAAAATGTTTGAAAAGTCAAATGAGACTATCATTTAGGGACAAAGGAGTCGCACATGCTCTCTTTTGGTGCAACAAAAATAGTTGTTTTTTTTAGCTTAGAAAAATCACCACCACACTACAATTAATATTTTGCCCCGTTTCCTATTTTAAGAAAGAACAACACAATATTAAAATTTTACATACTTTAAACAAATTCACAGCTCCTTTAAAACACAAGAGGGAGGGGGTGTGTGTTTAGGTCTGTCATTGAATAAAATCTTAACAGCTTGAGAAGCAATCAGTGGTACGATCGAACTTCAAATGCATTGGTAAGTCCGAAGCTTCTACAACCGAGACAAAAATTGAAACCCGGACTCTTACGCCATATTTTCTTCATATCCTTTTCAAAAGTCTTGGTGGAGGAATTAATTTCCAAGAAATCCGAACTCAACCCCCAGTAGTAGACAACCTCATTAGGACCCTCATCTGATTTTTGAGGGATTGGATCGAAGAATCCATTACACTCCAGCCGAGAATCAAAAAAAAAAAAAAAAAAAAAAAAAAAACGTTATAACGGTCAAATGATGCATTCGGATGTTACGCTATGATTTGGCGTGGCCTTTCAAGTAAAGGGGATGGGCTCTGAGTTAATGAGCTATGATGTGGGTATTTTATCAAATGCATCATCAAATGATGCATTCAGATGAGGGTCCTAATGAGGCCATTAACTCAGAGCCCATCCCCTTTACTTGAAAGGCCACGTCAAATCATAGCAGAACATCTGAATGCATCATTTGATTGTTATAACGTTTTTTGTTTTTTGTTTTGATTCTCAGTTGGAGTGTAATGGATTCTTCGATCCAATCCCTCTAAAATCAGATGAGGGTCCTAATGAGGCTGTCTACTACTGGGGGTTGAGTCCGGATTTCTTGGAAATTAATTCCTCCATCAAGACTTTTGAAAAGGATATGAAGAAAATATGGCGTAAGAGTCCAGTTTCAATTTTTGTCTCGGTTGTAGAAGCTTCGGACTTACCAATGCATTTGAAGTTCGATCGCACCACTGATTGCTTCTCAAGCTGTTAAGATTTTATTCAATGACAAACCTAAACACACACCCCCTCCCTCTTTTGTTTTAAAGGAGGTGTGAATTTGTTTAAAGTTGTAAAATTTTAATATTGTGTTGTTCTTTCTTAAAATAGGAAACGGGGCAAAATATTAATTGTAGTGTGGTGGTGATTTTTCTAAGCTAAAAAAAAACAACTATTTTTGTTGCACCAAAATAGAGCATGTGCAGTACTCCCTTCCTCCCTAAATGATAGTCTCATTAGACTTTTCAAACATTTTAAGGTTATATAATAAGTTTTGAAAGTTTAGTGATTTTAAAGCTTTAATTTTGGAAATGAGACAAACTTTATGAAACAAAGAAAAAGGGAATTGAGACTTTTATTTAGGGACATGGAGTACTAGAATTCATACTATAACTATAACCCTTTCTAAAAAAAGAAAAAAAAACAGCACATACTACTGTATAACCCTTTGACAAATCTCGAAATTGCACAACTCAACTCAATTTCATTAATTTCAACGAACACACACACAAACACGCGCAAACAAGAAGAACAATAGAAAAACTAAAGAATAGGTTTAATTTACAACAAGAAGAACAATAGAAAAAAAATACAAAAGAAAATCAGAATTTACCTAAAACATAGATCATCTTCTTTTCTTCTCCCTTATTTCTTCTTCTTCTTTTTTTTTCTTCTCCCTTATTACTTCTCCCTTAGTAGTTGAAGAAATGGAACTTGTGTACATTTACACTGCTCTTAGAGTAATGGTATTCAGTAGTTAACTTTTTTATTATTTCCTATTTCTTCCTTGGATCTTGCGACACTTTTTAGAATTCCAGTGAGCTTTTCGTGCACAGAGTGCGATTCAGGGGACAATGGAAAATGATATTGGGATTGACGCATTCCACGTTGTAACAGTCTAGGATTCACAATGTCTTAATTCTTTTCTTGCAACTCGATGTCAATCCCATTGGGGTTATTCTTACCCTTAAAACTCTGACTGGTATGACTGGTAAGTTCCTACTACTGTTTTGACGATGTTATGTGGGGATATACATGTTTGACTTTAGTCAATATTTTAAGCGGCTACATTTTTGTGTCATGGGCACCAGTCAGAATTTCAAGCATTCTCGTTTTGGTTATTAATATGTTCATCTCCTGTTCTTGTGTTGGCTTTGCAGACTGAGCTGATATCTGGGGATCAAAATGGAAATATTCGTGTATGGGACTTGACAGCAAATTCATGCAGCTGTGAGTTGGTATGTAGAGATCTTTTGTATTTTCAGTGTCTTCGTCTGGTTTTTAAAATTTGAGTCGCATCAAAGTTGGGATGGCATACTCTTCTTCGGCATTTCATGTTTTTGTTGCAAGAGGTTTTCAATTTTCATAGATTAGGAAGAAGAAAAGTAAGAAACTGCATTTCCAGCCTCTCCGTCTCTATCTTTTAGAGTTTCTATGTTTCTCATTTCATCTGAATTCATGCTCCTATTATCACTTCTGTGTACCTATGGTTAAATGCAGGTGCCAGAGGTGGATACAGCTGTTAGATCTTTGACAGTAATGTGGGATGGGAGCATGATTGTTGCTGCAAATAACCGTGGAACTTGCTACGTTTGGCGCTTATTGCGTGGGTCCCAGGTATTATCTTCATGAACTTTTTTAGGTTTAATATCTCCATAGTAATCATTTGAAGCAAACATGGATTTTTTTTGCAGACTATGACCAACTTTGAACCACTGCATAAGCTACAAGCTCACGATGGATACATACTCAAGTGTCTCCTTTCTCCTGAGTTGTGTGAGCCTAACAGGTTAGATATCTGGATATATCTTTTCTCTTTTAATTATGTATAGAGTTTCCGTGATCCCTTCATGAGGGATACATACTTTTCTTTACATTATTCTGTCTAGTTTCCATTTTTACCCTTGGTCATCTCGTGTTGTCTATTAGAAATCCCATCAAATGTTCTCTTTTTCCTTCAGGTATCTGGCTACTGCATCTTCTGACCATACCGTCAAGATATGGAATGTCGATGGTTTCACCTTGGAGAAAACTTTAGTAGGTATGTATATAGAGCAATGCTAGGGGCACAAAAGAAAGTTACAAAATTTTGCTCACAAAATGAGTTGGCAATATTTTATTGGTTGTATCGATAGTGGACCAGCTACACTCTAATTAAAAACACCAATAAAATCATTACACCTAAGATTTTGTGAGCAAGTTTTTGTGACTATTTTGTGCCCCTAGTATTATTCGTGTATATATGTATGCATGTGAGCAGTGGTGAAGCACGGTTTTCATTGAAAAGGGGTCAAAATTATGATATAGCGGTGTTCCTTCCTGAACTAACCGGTGTCTAAATTATCAATATGAATACTGTTTTTAGTGATAAAAATGCAATTTTTGTAAACATATACTCCCTCCGTCCCGCCCGAAAGGGCACAAATTTCCTTTTTGGGCGTCCCATTTGAAAGGGCACAACTCAAAAATGGAAAGTTTTTTATTACTTATTTATTTGTGGGACCCACTTGTCATACTCTCACAATAAATATCTACTAACTATTTCCTACCCCACTTTCTCTTTCCTACATCACCTTTCACTCACAACATTTATTCCACTATACACTTTTTCTCCTTCCTACATCACTTTTCTTAATTTTCGTGCAAGACACAAACTTTGCCCTTTCGGATGAGACGGAGGGAGTATGTGGTAAAAATGACATAGCTCCAAAATCAAGGGGGTTAAATGACCCCATTAGCATAAACCCGATTCGCCACTGCATGTCAGCGTCATAAAACTGCTTATCTTTTTATTTCTAACTTTCTTGTAACGGATGTTTTCCAGGTCATCGACGCTGGGTATGGGATTGTGTTTTTTCAGTAGACGGCGCTTTTCTCATCACTGGTATCTATTTCACTTCTTTCAGAAAGAAATGTCTTAAACCTGAATATTCTTTTCAATATGAAAAAATGTTTAATATGTTTCTTACTGGGTCAACTTCTGATTTGTCAGCATCTTCTGATTCAACGGCAAGGCTTTGGTCAACGTCCACGGGCGAAGAGATTAAAGAGTACCAAGGTCATCATAAAGCGACAGTCTGCTGTGCTCTAAATGACGGTGCGGAACCCTCCTGCTGATCGATCCCTAATTATATTCGCCTTTAGATATACATCATACATGTTTATGTACATTTTTGTTGAACTCAAATATGTTCATTGAAGATTAAGAATTCTCTTCTCAGTTCAGACTTCAGATGTAGTCCTGCAGTGGATATGGCTGTCCTCTGCATTTTTTTTTATTTTAGCTTATTCTGTGTGTACATATTGTGCTCCAGTTGACCTGTGGATAATTAATATTTTGACCTTTTTACCCCTTTATGTGGTGGAATTGTCTTTTCAATCCGCAGTCTTAGAGATATTATCTCACATTGGAAATTGACAAACCTTATCTATGACATATAAAGATTCTGGGCCACTTCCCTTGACACCAATTGGTTTTAAGGTGAAACCTTAGACTTTAAAATGATATCAGAGCAGGTTCTTACACGTGCAAGTCCAACGGTCCACGATGTTATTAAGCGCTAACTTAAACAATTCAATTATTGAGAAGTTGACTTGCGATAATACGCTGTCATGTCATAAAATATAATGCTGTGTTTTTTGATCATTTATTTATTTATATGCAAGAAGAAAATGTCCAAGAATTGCTAAATACAATCTCCCTAGTCCACCATTTCTTGCAAAGTTTTTTCAATCAAATTCTTTCAGTCTCCGATGGACAGATCCACATCCGACGAGGTTCTCTATGATTTCCCCTACCTCATGCGATTCTTCAAAGACGGTCGATACGAAAGATATTCCGACACCACCATTGCCGTTGCCGGAACCGATCTTTCCACCGGCGTCCATTCCAAAGACATCGTTATCTCCCCGGAGATTGATCTCTCAGTTAGGCTTTACATTCCCAAATCAACACCCACCGGTCAAAAACTTCCCGTGGTAATTTACTACCACGGTGGCGGCTTCGTAATTGAGAGTACCTCATCTCCGGCTTACCACGATTTCCTCAATGTGTTTGTCGCAGAAGCTAATGTCCTCCTAGTTTCAGTTAATTACAGATTGGCCCCTGAGTTTCCTCTCCCGATTGGCTACGAAGACTCATGGGCTGCGATCAAGTGGGTTGCTTCCCATGTTAAGGAAAATGGTCAGGAGACGTGGCTGAATGAGTACGGAGATCTCAGTCGGGTGTTCTTTAGTGGAGATAGTTCCGGTGCCAACTTTGCACACAACTTGTGTATTCGGATCGGGTTAGAAAAAATGGATGGGTTATACATCACGGGTATGATTCTGATCCAACCGTTCTTTTTGGGGAAAGATCCGATTGGAGTTGAAGACAGTGGTGAATTTGAGTACTCTAAAGAGAATCTGGATCTTTTGTGGCGGGTTGCGAAGCCGTGTACTAGTGGCTCGGATGATCCGTTAATTAACCCGGCTACTGACCCGAATCTATCGACGTTGGGGTGTGGAAAGGTGCTGGTTTGCGTGGCGGAGAAAGATCAATTCAGGGATAGGGGGTGGTATTATAGTGAAGTGTTGGGTAAGAGTGGGTGGGGAGGAAAGGTGGAGGTCATGGAGGCTAAAGGAGAAGAACATGTTTTCTTTTTGTATAATTTGGGTTGTGAAAATTCAGTAGCTCTTTTCAAGAAAATGGCTTCTTTCATCAATCAAATTTAGGGTTGTTTGTTCCTATTTTTGCACTCATATTTTTGTATTCTCTTTAATAATAATGGAGCATGCGGATCCCAAATGCCAAATGCCATACTTGCGAAGAAGAGCAGGGAATTGTTGTCTACCCAATTCCTTCGTAAACATGTCACCAGCAGGCTGCTCCTCAGATCTCATGTATGATGTAGATATATTTCCTTTCACCAAATGCTCGAGTATAAAATGGCAGTCTATTTCTATGTGCTTTGTTCGGTCGTGAAAAACTAGGCTCTTTGCTATGTGCAACGCTGCCTGATTGTCACAAAATAACACCATAGGCTGTGTGTGAAATACCCCCAAAGATGCCAAAAAAGATTTTATCTATAATAACTCACCGGTTGTACCGACCATTGCCCTATACTCTGCCTCGGTCGAAGATCTCGCAACAGTGTTCTGATTCTTAGTCTTCCATGATTCTGGTGATTTTCCAATCGTGACATAATATCCCGTTAGAGATCGTCTGGTTAACGGACAACTAGCCCAATCTGAATCACTAAATCCATACAATTGCAGACCATTCGTAACTTCCAGCATAATGCCCTTTCCTGGACTCCCTTTTGGGTATCGAACAACTTTTAGTGCCGCCTCCCAATGCTCTTTCCGTGGTGTCTGTATGAATTGTGACAAAATATGAATGAAATATGCAAGTTCAGGACGGGTAATGGTTAGATAGATCAAACGACCAATTACCCGCATGTACTTGATCGGGTCTTTCAAATGCTCCCCAACTGCCAACGACAACTTATGATTTTGTTGAATTGGAAAATCAACTGGCTTTTCTCCAAGAAGCCCGCACTCAGTAATGATGTCTATGGCATATTTTCGTTGACTAAGAAATAGTCCTCTCGTCCTCCTCGCCACTTCAATGCCAAGAAAGTATTTCAAATGACCCAGATCTTTAATCCCAAAATTATTGTTTAGAAAACATTTAAATCCCAAACATGCCCTTGATTATTTGCAACCAATATCATATCGTCCACATAGATCAGTGTTGCCAAAAACACATCACCTTTCCTATAAGTAAAAAGTGAATAATCAGCATATTATTGTGTAAAACCATACCTCTTCAATGAATCAGTGAGTTTTGTGAACCAGTTTCTTGATGCCTATCTTAAACAATACAACGACTTTCGTAGGCGACACACCTTGTTTTCTCCACTGAATTGGAACCCTGGAGGGAGCTTCATATATACTTCCTCATCTATGTCTCTATGTAGAAAAGCATTGTTCACGTCTAGTTGAAATATATTCCTTCCTTTTGTTAGAGCAACTTTTAATAAATAATGCACACACACCTTTTTTGCCACTGACGCAAAAGTTTCATGAAAATCAACCCCTTCGATTTGGTAAATCCCTGAGCCACTAGCCGCTCCTTGTATCGCTCAACGGTGCCATCCGCCTTGTACTTAATCATATAAACCCACTTGCAGCATATGGGTCTTTTTCTTTGCGGCAGTTGCTTGATTGTCCATGTATTTTTTAACTCCAATGCTTCTATCTCCTTTCTCATTGCATCTCTCCATTTCTTTTTCGAGGCATTTACCAAAATAATCCCTCTAAAGAAACAATGCTACTTCCTAGGACAATTTCTAATTTGCTTAACCATTTAGTTCCTATCTTAATAACTACACCCTCCCATCATTTTACTAAGTTCACCCTCCTATCATTTCAATAAGTCCACTCTCTTTAACAATTTAGTTTCTCTCCAACCACCCTCACCTTAGGTCACCACCTCCTCATCTTCTCCGATCAACACTTCCGGCAACCATCAACTCCGGCGACAAACTCCGGCGACCAACTCCGGCGACTTTTTCCGGTGACTTTTTCCGGCGACTTTTTCCGGCGACTTTTCCTGGTGACTTTTTCCGGTAACTTTTCCGGCGACTTTTTCCGGCGAATTTTTTTTTTTTATACGCCGGCGACCACCAACTCCGACGACCTCTCCGGCGACCAAACAACTGAGAACTTAACTTATCAGTAAGTTCTCAGTTGTCAACTAAACTACTAAGAACAAAATTAACTCCGGCGACCACCAACTCCGGCGACCTATCCGGCGACCAAACAACTGAGAACTTAACTTATTAGTAAGTTCTCAGTTGTCCACTAAACTACTAAGAACACAATTAATTCCGGCGACCACCAACTCCGGCGACTCTCTCCGGCGACCACACAACTGAGAACTTAGTTGTCAATTAAACTACTAAGAACACGATCAACTCCGGCGACCTCTACGGCGACCAAACAACTGAGAACTTAACTTATCAGTAAGTTCTCAGTTGTCAACTAAACTACTAAGAACACAATTAACTCCGGCGACTACCAACTCCGGCGACCACCAACTCCGGCGACCAAACAACTGAGAACTTAACTTATCAGTAAGTTCTCAGTTGTCAACTAAACTACTAAGAACACAATTAACTCCGGCGACTTCCAACTCCGGTGACCAAATAACTGAGAACTTAACTTATCAGTAAATTCTCAGTTGTCAATTAAATTACTAAGAACACGATCAACTTCGATGATCACCAACTCCGGCGACCTCTCCTGCAACCAAACAACTGAGAACTTAACTTATCAGTAAGTTCTCAGTTGTCAACTAAACTAATACTAAGAACACGATTACCTCCGGCAACCAACAACTGAGAACTTAACTTATCAGTAAGTTCTCAATTGTCTCCACTAAGAGAACGATTAACTCCGGCGATCACCAACTCCGGCAACCAAACAACTTAGAACTTATCAGTAAGTTCTTAGTTGTCAACTAAACTACTATAAACGATCAACTCCGGCGACCGAACAACTGAGAACTTAACTTATCAGTAGGTTCTCAGTTGTCAACTAAACTACTAACAAAGCAATCAACTCCAGCAACCAAACAAAATACTATTTGTACCATCGAAACATAGTCACTTTGCCAAAAAAAAAAAAAAAACTTGACTTATCCATGTACATAAAGCTCCCATAGTTTTCTTCACGAATGTGGACAAAAAAATTGTCATCCAGAGGCATAAAGAGTGTTACATGGTGTTCAACTGGACACCCAACAATTGGGTCCTTAAATCAAATGCAATTTGATGCTTCAAGAACAGATGAATGATTATGAAAACTTCTTCAACCTCAGATAAAGACATCCCATTGGTAGATCTGTACAAAACTTCTTCAACCACAGATAAAGACATCCCACATATAAAGACATCCCATTAGTAGCATCAGATGATGCACCATTCTCTGGAACTCTCTTAGATCCTGTACCTGACATGGAGCTAGTTGGAGAGTCAGCTTGTGAGCTTTTCGGGGATCCCACTGGCACTGGAGACGGTGCTGGTGCATTACCAGAATCTTAAACCAAAAAGTACAAAAATAAAAGTTATTAATAATATGTAAAAACGTGGTTTATGAAAGGATAAAATGTGTTACTGAAGTATTACCAGTTGATAGGGCTAAAGTCGCACGCCTACAAATTAAATACCAAGACTATACTTGGCTACAAAAACTGCAGCTAGGACAAGTCCAGGGTCGATCCACTGAAGAACGGTTATTCGGTTGCACAATTGTCACTTGACAAGTTTGGGGGTTTGTTGATTTTAATTAAATTCCTAAAACAGAAATTAAAAACTAAGTTGTAAAACAATTAAAGGCAAGCACTTCAGATTTGTCTCCGTCCCCGTTTATCAATTCAATATCATTGGCACAATTTCTTTCCCTTCCTCCCTATTCACTTGATCCGGAATATATTTCAATCCCTATTTCTTTCTTATTAATGGTTATAAGCAGTGACACACTCACCTATTCCCCTAATCAATACCTAAACCTAATCGACACACGCCTAGATTCACAATATTGATTGATGAAGCTTTAAGAAATTAAGATCAAGAATTTCACTATTCTTTTGCAAATAGATCAAAACCAAGTTTTACCCCCTTTTTAATTTACCACGACACGTGCATAAATCTCAAAGATGCTACTTGTGAAAAATCCTAATCTGACACAGACTTAAGATTAAACTAGCATTAAATCAATTACAAGGGAAAAGAGGGTGATCAAATCTCAAAACCCTAGAAACGATTTATCAATTAAAACAAGTAAAACTATGAATAGGGATTCAGAAATAAAGAAATCGATACCTCAATTGAATTAAACAAACGGTTCAAGATTCAAATCCGAAGCAAAGAGTTTAGTTCTCCATGAAAATTGCTCAAATCTCTAAGGAATAATGATAAAAAATCTCCCTAAAACTAAGGTTGAAAACAAGTATTTATACTTGTTCCAACCCATAATACTAAACCTAAAAGGAAATCTAAAAAGAAAAAGGAAAAGAAAATTAATTAAATAATAAAAATAATAATACTAATGCTTCCTTCAATCCACGCGCCAACAATACCATATCAATTGCCTGGTCCAAAAACGTCTTCTTGGTACACGTAATATTCAATTTCCGGTCAAAGGTTTGATTTCCTTGGTTGACTAACTGAATCAATATTCAAATATTCAGTTTTCAAAAAGAAAACACATACTCCTTTCATTCTAAATTTCCACTTAAATTAATTTCTCAACCACTCATATCACACATCACATGTACCCACTTCAATTTCAACTTCTTTTCTTTCACTTTAGTCCCTGAAATTCCAACCTTTTTCCTTCTGGTTCTCGAACTCTGCTGCTTTGTAAATTAATCCTTGAACTTCAGCTTCTCGCAGTTTGGTCCCTGCACTTCTGATAATAGCACTTTTATCTTTCACATTAATGCTTTTGCAGGGACAATACAACATCACTCAAAAAGTGTCACAATTACAAAGATTTCCCACAACTTCACCAATTCATAGCTTACTCAAAATTACATCAAAACTAATCTAAATTACATCAAAATAATGATAAAATGTCGAGAAAAATAGGGAGTTACATATAGTGAAATCCGCCACATCAAATTCCCTCACGCTTAGACCATTACTCGTCCCTGAGTAATATCCTAACCCCACTCTAAGCACCGGTCTAATCAGCGTAGCATGGGAGGAAAATGATCCCTAATCTCCTCTAAACCACCAACTCAACAGTCAACAACTCGAACAACTAAATCATTGTACTCGGAGAATGAGACTCCGCTCCTTATTACTCCAAAAATAACAATGGTATCAACGGCCTTAGCTCGATCCCAACTCCAAATATGCAACAACGAGACATCCAAGCTAAGGCCCACACATCAAAAAGCTAGGGGGAACTACAATGTCCTAATTTTCCCCCACGCTTATCTCACACTACAATCTCCCTCATAAACTAAAGTTTTCTGTGTGATTATAATTAAGCACAAAACTTTACCTCGTAACAAAACACCTACACCCCCTTATATCTCCAAAAAAAACGAGGATTTTCTAGCCTAACGCCTCTAAGCCAAACCTCCTACGCCAATAATAAACAATCCTACCCTACGCTCCAATCCTCCCTTATGCCTCCAACTCCGGTGATGTAAAGGATAGAAAGTGTTTCACTCACTCACCTTTTGCCTAAGCGCCTTTTCGGGTTTTCGCTTAGCCTCTCATTTTTTTTCACTACACACCCTCTCCTTTTGCCTAAGTGCCCTCTCAGGTTTTCACTTAGCCTCTCATTTTTTTCATTTTTTTTTTTCAATTTATACAACATAAATCAAGCTCCTCCCCCACGCTTCAATCTCACAATGCCCTCAGTGTGACGAATAAAATCATAATAAAGATCAAAAGCGTAAGGATGAATTAAGATAGTACCATCTTCCGTACCCTTGAAAACCACATATGGTGACACAACTTCGCCTAATATTTCCGCCACTGCTACACTCAAGTAGTTTCTGAACATTGCATAACTTGTATATAGACCACCCTTGATTGCCACCACTGTTCTTCGCATCTTTTTTTTTTTTTTAGTTCTTCCGCTCGCAATGCTGCCACTTCCGTCTCTACCAATCTTCTTCAAGATACCAACAATTAGAGACTCGCCAGATAATCTTTGGTGATCTAGAGGATACCAGCATTACACACACTCCAGAGAAACCATTCTCCAGTTGAAATAAAGAGGAGATGCTATCAGGTGGAGGTAAAGTCGTATCAACATGAGAGGTCATAGCCGAAACTGAAGCTATCTCAGATCCAACAATCATTCACAATCCCGCAATGAAATGTACCCCCATATCTAGTATAAAGCCACCAGTAAAATTGCGTCTCCACGAGCTTGAGAAGTAAGGATTTGAACTGTTCATTGATCCTTCAACAATAACTTGAATGCTCATCATATCTCCCACTTCAGCCATCAGCTTTAGTTTCCTTCATTCATTTTCATAAGCATGTTTCGTCTTTGACTGGTGCTGTTTGTGGCATCAAATATTCCTACTTGGCCACCCTCTTGCATCCAAGCTATCATATCCTCCATTGCCAGGGCTGCTACCTCATCGGGAAACTCTTTCCATTTCAAACCAAGTTCCAACAGAATTTTTTCAAAAGCCCGACTAAAATTACTACTGTCTCCTTTCCATCCCATTTCTCTCGACTACCAAATTTTGTACAACAACACTTCCCAAATGCAATCACTCTATAGCAACGCTTACAATCACCCACCAACCACAATAACCAATAATAATAACCACACACTCGATTTAACGCAACCACAAATCCCCAAGAAATTTTACGGCTCAACAAAGAAATAATGTCGAAACTTACCTTGCACTGCTTTTCCAAATCCCCGAAACTCCACCTTGTTGCTCCAAATTAATGCTCCTCAAGATTTTTCAAAAATAAACCCAAATTCGAAAATTCTAGGTTTTCGAAATTGCTTGTACCCAATAAGAAATCGACGGTTGAATGTGGTGTGTAATGGGTCGGATTTTTATGGGGAAGGCGGTGTATAGGTGCAATTCGGGTTTTAATGGGAGTAATTGATGGGTTTAAGGGTAGAGAGAGAGAGAGATTTAATAAGGGGGCAGTCGAATGGGGGAATGGTGAGGGTAGGGTTGCGTTTATGGAGGAGGGAGAAGAAGGGAAGAAGATGAAGGTGAAGAGGTAGGATGGCGATGGCTTTGGTGAAGGAGGGAAGCTAATGGCTGGCGGGGCGGTGCTTGGATGGCGTTAATGGAAGGGAGAGAAAATAGAGATGAAGTAAGGAGGAAGAAGGAGTTGGGGAAGAGAATTGTTATTCACCCCCGCACATTTACTTAACACCCCCGCAATATAATTTTCAAAAAAATGCCATGAATTGAAATGACTTTATTGCCCTCACTTATATGTTATACACCCGCAATTGAATTTCGACATTGGAGCCGCCGGATAAATCATCACCTGGGTTACCCTTGTTCTCCGTCTCCTGCTTTTACCCTTGATCCATCTTCCCAGTATTTTTTTCCTCTCAATTCATGCTCTTCTTCCCTGTTTTATGCCAACCTGATGCTGCCATGGAAAATGGTGTTGATCAGGAGTTGAATCTTCAACTGCTTCAAAGGATACTCCGGCTAATCTTCTTGGGATGGCTCGCTATGGGACCTACACACACAAGCAACAATGAACTAAACCGGGGTGACTCGGTGAAACCCTCCGCGTGAGAATCAGTTTTTGTTCAGATTTTAGAAAAGCTCTCTATTGTAATGGAGAAAAGACAGACTTTAAAGTGAGAGAGTAGACTTACTTAATAATGGAGAGTTTTACATATTTATACCACCTTGTAATCATGGACCATACTTAGAAGGACACGTGTCAGGCCATCTATACTAAGTCACCAACTACCCTCGAGTTAGTAAAAAGTACCGACATTCCCATCACGTTAATCGTTTTACATTATGGAGGTGGGTGCCACGTGTCAATACACCCAAAGGTTGGACCATCAGTCACGTTTGTCGCTAGGCGACAAACCCTTTATTGCGACAAACCCTTTATGGCGACAAAGCGTACCCGGTGATTCGCCATAAGTTATCCCCTTTGATACCTAAAATATGGGTACGAATTAATATTCCCGCCAGTTACTCTTCTCGCCTTTATTTGAATTCCTCTATAAGCCGCACGTTTGTCGCATATAGTGCTATCTTGATCTTCTGGGCCAACGTATTAATTATTGTTTAATTTCCGCTTTATTACCCACCTTACTTGATCTATCGGTTTCATCGAATCGTTTCTTAATCGTTCGTGCCCAACCCATTTATGACAGCCATTTCAGTAGCCCCCAATTTCAAGACCTGGATCATTCATGTTCCAGGCGAGAAATTTACGTTGCCTATTACTTCCCGCCTGCGGGTAACCACCTCGCACGACGCGATTAGATGACGTCATCCAAGGGACACGTGGCACACTCCTAGGTCCTTCCACTGACTGACGGTTGGTGTGATGTGACATATGAAAAGACTTTTTGAAATTTCAAAATCATTTGATGGGGGGAATTTCAAAATTTTGGGGGCCAATTAATTGTATTGTCCCCTATGAACCTGTTCATATTCCCCTGATATAAATAACCTCCCCACCCCCCATTTTACCTTTTTCCTTCTCCTCGTTCTAAAAACTTCCTAGGCGATTTCCGGCGAAAGCAATACATTTTCCGGCGAACTCACTACCTTTCTTCCTTGACCTTTCCTTCTTTTTAGTGACTAAATCCTTGTTCCCCTTTGAAATTCCACCATAAACGTTCATTTCTTGCCTTGATTCATCCACTAAATCATCCTGGAAAATCATTTCTTTGGTCGGACCTTGAATATTCCGGCGAACTTACAGTCGGTCTTTGACTTCATCAACGATCCCTCCTACTTTCCAGGTAATCTCTTTGATTTTCAATTTCCTTTGTTTTTCTCAAGCTTTACTTGTTATCATGGCTAGGTTTAAGAACTGTCTTAGAAAAATTAGGTATGGCCAATGTCAAAGGACTGGGGGTATTTACTACTTAACTAGGGGCATCTGGGCAAGGATCCCGCGAGATGATTTAGTGAACTGTCTTAGGATCAATAAGGTAGATCCCGCAATCATTGCCGCAATAGAAATTAGAGGCAAATGTTTTCTTCATTCCTCACCTACGTCCAAAACATTTTTCACTCCCAACGAACTTTGTGAACATCTTTGTCACTTCTATGGTCCCCCTACTTATTCTGACAGTTCTGACACTGACTTTCTCGCTGCGAGATCTATAGCTCATAGGAACCATTATAAACAAGTTATCTCTTCTTCTGATTCAAAGCGAGATGTCTAACTCTGGAGCACCTGGCGCCTCAACCTCTGCTGGCGGACAATCCCATTTACCCACTAATCCTTCTACCTCTAATGTGGCGGGAAGAGACCCTTCAACAAATTCCCTCATCACCCCCTTTCATACCCAATACCACATAGATCACTTAAACTACCATATTGCCAGCTATGATGGTGACATGTCGCTACAATCCATCCGCCAGCGACAGGACGGAATAGTGGTCTTCCCGTCACAGTTAGAAGCGGGTCTTAGGATCCCTGTTGACCCTTTCCTCTCTCTGGTCCTTTCAAAGCTCACGCGGCTATAGCTGAGCTTCACCCCAATGCCATAAGGGTTTTAACTTGCTTCATAGTCGTTTGTCGCGCACTTAGGCGGGAACCCACCACTCATCTTCTCATGGATATGTTTACGGGTTACGCACAAAAAGACAAACAAACAAATGAGCTCCGTATGTCTTTGAAATTCAAAAAACCCAAGATCCTAACACCTCTTCCCTCCAAAGTCCATAACTGGCAGAACAACCCGCTTTTCATCATTTCTCGCGTAGCCGGACACTTCCCACCGATCTTGAGGGAATTCATCCTAAAGTTGACAAGAAGTGGTCCTTGGATGAGGATGAAAAAAGGTTACAAAGATTGATGGTCAAGCTTCTCAATGACAATAATCCCGCCGATCCTTCGATTCCTCGCTTCTCGTGGCAGCAGATTTTAGCTGACGATGCCCTGCTGAGCCAAGTAGGACTTTCTTACAACTTCCCGCCCTTGCCTCCTAGGGTGGCCATTGAGCATACAGTTTCCTGGGCGGGATGGGAGCTTCATTCAGGCGCGAAATTTGCTTCTGAGTGCACAACATGCGGGAACGGCCACAATGTTTGTCGCTCAATGCGAGAAGTCCTACGTATGATCTTTACTAATTTCTGCATTCCCTCATTTATTAACTTAATCTTATAATGTCAATAATGACTTTTTGCTTTTTGTCGCAGTTCATCGTTCAATGAATATGAATCAAAAGAGGCTAGCACACGGGCCTCGAGCAACAAAGCCAGACGTTTGGCCGCGGCTAGGAATGCTACCAAGGCTCAAACTGACTTAACCATTCCCATTGCCACTACTGGAGTTGATGATAAGGTTGTTCCTGAAAATTCCCGTCGGCGGGCCCCTTCTACCAACCCTCGCCAACACAAAAAGCAACGTACTTCCGCTCCCGCTCCCGCACAAACTCATGAGGACCTTCCTGAAACTTTAATCTTGGAAGATGATGAAGAAGAAGAAGATAATGATGAAAATGATGAACTCCAAGATGAGGATGAGGTTGTCGCTTCCCATGGGGATCCTGAAGCCGAAGTTGGGGGGGTTCAAAATGAAGATCCTATAGACTCCCAAACCCCGCTTTCCCCCTTTGCACATGAGACTGACCCTCCTTCTAATCCCACAACCTCACCGCCTCGCCCTTCGTCTTCCCGCTCACATACTCGTCGCCAACCCAGCTGGTTAAAAGAAGGGTTCCGCATTCCGCAGATGAGGAGGGTATGGTGGCTCTTTGTCGGGAAGCCAACGATATCCCTAAACTTAAAGGATTGATCACTGAGCGGCTAGACACAGTTTCTTGCTTGCTAGGCTCCACCGCTCTTAAGCGGTCAAGCGACGCCGAACAAGTCGCATATGTTGAAGGAGAGAACCCTGCCCACTCCGCCTATCATGCCGGGATCCAACTCTCTTTAGTAAGATATCTTTACTCGCTTTCCTTTTCATTTTAAATTTTTATATCTAACCTTAAATCATAATATTTACTTGCCTTTCTACTTCTTGCAGGCCAGCAGCACTCTTCTGGGCTTGAGTAACAAATGCCTTAAGTTAGAGGGAGAGCTCACTGAAGCTGATCGTGAGCGGAATCTTTATAAACGCAGGGTTGCCAGGCGGGATACCACTATTCAAGAACTCCAGAACTTGCGAACCAAAGCTGATACTGATCTGGCGGAGGGTAAGGCGAGGTTAGAAGAACTTGAAAAGAAAAACAAGGATTCAGAGGAGAAGCTTGCTCGCCTTATTGCTGAGAGCGAGAAGAATAAAGAGCTTGTCGCTAAGTTTCCCGAGCTTGAGGCCGAAAAATAAACGGCTTAGTGGATACGTACTTCGTGCGAGCTAACCAAGTGACCAAACTCCAAGATCTTGAAGCCGCTAAAACCAAAGCAGAGACTGATGAAATGGATGCGTTTGACAACGCTATCCTTCATACTCTCCGAACAATTGCCGCCGAAGGAAATCCCGCCATTACCCCCGCAATGCTAGCCAGATGGGGCTCTGAAACAATTTTCGCCGATAAAAGTCGCAAGGGACATCCCCTTGTCCCTTACAAATAAGAAGAGTTGGCACAGTTAGCATCAGAGGATGCCGTCCTTGGCAAAGCCGCATGGCCAGTTCCCGAAATTCGTCCCGACAACATTGTTCCCGCTTGGTCAGATCTGTCTCAAGCAAAGAAGGACGCCCTTAACGCCGCCTACAACGCTCAATGAACTGGCGCTTTCGTTTTGTAACTGCTATCAACTTTTATTTTTGGGCCTGTAACAAACAATTTTTATTTCCTTCTTTTAAGTTTCGCTACCTCTTTTGTCGCAAACAATTAATTTCATTTCTGTTTCCGGCCTTCGCGCCAAAGACAATTTGTAGCTATTTTCTTGTCGCACTGTTGCGACCTTTTATCTACTGCTTTACTTCTTATGACCTGCTTCTGAAACTATCTCTGTTTATCATAACTTTTTCATGTCGCTTGTTTTTCTTTTGATAATTCTGATTTTGCTTTGATAGTTCATCAAAGATTGTACCCCTTACTGTATCTCTCCATCTTATCTCTATACACATACTACTCCCTTCAAAAAAGTGAGGCTTGTCTTTAGGCAGCCTCACTCCCAAGTGTAGATTATTGTCAACTATTTGATGCGACAATTTTCTGCGTAGCCATTCGGCGTATCCATTTGGTATCTTGGTCTCTAATCCAGATACCTCAATTTTGGCGGCTTGGTCTCTAACCAAGATACCTCCTCCATTTAGGTGCCTTGGTCCCTAACCAAGACACCACATCCCTTTTGGGCGACTTGGACTCTAATCAAGCCGCCACATCCACTAGATGCCTTGGTCTCTAACCAAGACACCACATCCTTTTTGGGCGGCTTGGTCTCTAACCAAGCCGCCACATCCCTTTTTGGGTGACTTGGTCTCTAACCAAGCCACCACATCCCTTTTGGGCGACTTGGTCTCTAACCAAGCCGCCACATCCCTTTTTGGGTGACTTGGTCTCTAACCAAGCCGCCACATCCCTTTTGGGCGACTTGGTCTCTAACCAAGCCGCCACATCCCTTTTTGGGTGATTTGGTCTCTAACCAAGCCACCACATCCCTTTTGGGCGACTTGGTCTCTAACCAAGCCGCCACATCCCTTTTTGGGTGACTTGGTCTCTAACCAAGCCACCACATCCCTTTTGGGCGACTTGGTCTCTAACCCAGCCGCCACATCCTTTTGGGTGACTTGGTCTCTAACCAAGCCACCACATCCCTTTTGGGCGACTTGGTCTCTAACCAAGCCGCCACATCCCTTTTTGGGTGACTTGGTCTCTAACCAAGCCACCACATCCCTTTTTGGCGACTTGGTCTCTAACCAAGCTGCCACATCCCTTTTTGGGTGACTTGGTCTCTAACCAAGCCACCACATCCCTTTTGGGGAGTGTTGACGACTATTGCTTCTCACGTTTCTTTGCGCGCCTCTACTGTCGCCTCCTTTATCCAAGCTCTTTATCCTTTGTTAAAACGGCTTCCTTGACCACCGTCGTTCTTCTAATCCCTAGCTGCTCCAATAATCAAGCTTTCACAAAACATAACACTTGTCAAATTTTAATGAAAACGGTGATCACAAAAAAATATGTCGCTGAATAATTCCTTCCTTCTTCATCACATCGACAAGTTACATCGTGCTAGATTGGCAAATTTTACATAACTTTTCCGTCAATGCGATGTACACAAAAACATATGACCCCAGAAAAAGTTACGTATCTTTTGTCATCTAGAACCAAAATCAAAAGATGCAACTAAAAAAGGTTACTACAACTTCATTGATAAAAACGCTTCAAATGATCGACACTCCAGGCATTCTTCAACTCTTCGCCATCTTGCTTTCTCAGCCGATAGGTCCCTTCTCGAACAATTTGAGATACCTGAAACGGCCCTTCCCATTTTTCATTCAACTTGGTGAAGCCTGGGTTTGGGTCCGTGGCTTCTGCACTCCTTAGTACCCAATCACCTACATTGAAAGACCTCTTGTTAACCCGCTTATCATGTTGGGCCTTCATCCTCTGCTTGTAATTTACCATCCTCATTCTCGCTTGTAGCCTCCTTTCATCAACCAAATCAAGGTCGTTGCACCGCCTCTGACCATTTCTCGCCTCATCATAATAAGTCACTCTATAAGTCGGCAAGGCCATCTCGGCCGGTGCCATGGCTTCAGACCCATAAGTCAAAGCAAATGCTGTTTCACCGGTTGAACCCTTTATTGTGGTCCTTACATACCATAATGCAGTAGATAATTCTTCTAACCATGCTCCGCCCCTTCCTTCCAAATTCTTGCGTAATGCGGCAATAATTTGCTTATTTGCCGCCTCCGCCTGACCATTGCACTGCGGCCTGTATACCGCCGACATCCAATGCTTCACATTCATCCTTTGACATTCCGCGGCAAATTTCTTACCAAACTGGGTTCCGTGATCAGAAATAATGGCCCTGGGTAGCCCATATCTGCACCAAATGTTTTCTTGCACGAACTTAATCACATTATCCTCGCTTATCGTCGCCAAGGCTTTCGCTTCAGTCCACTTCGTAAAATAATCTACTGCAACGACTACATGCTGGCATCCTCCCTTGGCCTTTGGGAATGGCCCGATTAAATCTATGCCCCACATATCAAAAGGCCACGTTGCGACAATAGGCGTCTGCTCAGTGGCGGGTTGGCGCGGAATATTCCCAAACCTTTGACACTTCTCGCATTTCCGCACATACTCTTCAGCATCTTTTCTCAAACTTGGCCAGTAATAGCCATGAAACAGCACCTTCTCCGCTAATGACCTCGCCCCTGGATGCCCACCACAAACACCCTCATGGATTTCAAACAAAACCTTAGCCACTATTCCTGGCTCTATGCATCTCATCAACGGCTTTGAAAAAGATCTTCTATATAGGATTCCATCTTGCACAGTAAATCGCGGGGAAGTCACCTTTACTAGTTTAGCCCTTTCTTCTTCAAGCGGCAATTCACCCTTCTCTAAAAAATCTTTCATTTCGGTAACCCAATTTGCTTCTGTCTCTCCAATCTCCATTACCCTGGATCTATCAATTGCCGGCGTGTCCACATACTCCACCAAGGGATCCACAACTGCTTCATTTTCTCCACTTCCCGCCGACCTACTCAGTGCATCCGCCTTTGAATTCTCTTCTCGCCCAATTTGTACCAACTCCCAAAACTCAAAATGATTCAAAATATTTCTCACCAAATCACAATATCTTATCAAGAATGAATTCACCGTGCCATATTCGCCTTTTACTTGCTTAACAATCAACTGAGAGTCAGAATGGACCACAATCCTCTTTACTCCAACATCCCGCGCAAATTCAATTCCCGACACCAAGGCTTCGTACTCCGCCTGATTATTAGACACTGGGAATTTGAACCTAAAGGCTTTCCTATACTCACATTCCGCATCTGGGGATATCAAAACCATTCCCGCTCCTCCTCTGTCCTTTGCTGACGAACCATCAACATGTAGAATCCAACAATCCTCCGGCCTCTTCTTTTCTTCAATCAAACTTGGCTCAGCCCGCTTTGCCGTCTTCTTTTTCTCGCGCTCCTCAACTACATCGGCCTGTGACTTGGTAAATGAGGTTTCAACTATAAAGTCTGCCAACGCTTGCGCCTTAATAGCTCGACGAGATTCGTAACTGATGTCGAATTCCGTCAACTCAATTGACCACTTCAAAAGCCTTCCCGCAGAATCTGGTTGCTGCAGAATCTTTCTTAAGGGCGCGTCTGTCAATACCACAATGGTATGAGCGACAAAATAGGCCCTCAACTTCCTTGCCGCCACCACCAACGCATAAGCCAACTTCTCGGCATTAAAATACCTCGACTCAACTTCACTTAATGCTTTGGAAACATAGTATACAGGCCTTTGAATTCCTCCGTCTTCCCTCACTAACACCGCCGCAACCGCATAGTCGAGGCCGCCAAATAAACAAACAATTCCTCCCCTCCACTGTGGCGCTTCAACAATGGTGGCTTTCCCAATTAAGCTTTCATTTCTTCAAAAGCTGCTCCGCACTCCTCGCTCCATTCAAATTTCTTTCCGCCCTTCAAAACTTTGAAGAACGGCAAACATCTCTCCGCCGACTTCGAAATAAATCTTCCCAAGGCAATGATCCTCCCATTTAGTCGCCGAATCTCGCGAATAGACTTAGGTGGCGACATGTCTAATAACGCTGAATTTTTAAGGTTGGCCTCAATCCCGCGCTCGTTGACCAAGAATCCTGTAAATTTTCCCGCCGTAACACCAAACGTGCACTTACTAGGGTTCAACTTCATTAATTCCTTCTTAAGTTCTCAAAAGTCTCAAAGAAGATCCAACAAGTGGTTATTCTCTCTGGTCTTGATCACCATGTCGTCAATGTACGCTTCTATATTCCGCCCAATCTGCGACTTAAACACCTCGTTCACCATCCTTTGATATGTTGCCCCCGCATTCTTCAAGCCGAACGGCATCATCTTGTAACAAAAATTTCCCTTTGGAGTCCTAAACGCTGTTTTCGCTTTGTCTTCCTCCGCCATCTTAATCGGTGGTATCCCGAATAAGCGTCAATAAAACTGAACACTCTGTGACCTGAAATGGAATCCACCAACTTATCAATCTTAGGTAAAGGATAGCAATCCTTGGGACACGCCGTATTCAGATCGGTAAAATCAATGCACATTCTCCACTTCTTGTTTGACTTCAAAACCATTACGGGACAAGCCAACCACACCGGATATTGAATTTTCTCGATTATTCCCGCCTTCAACAACTTTTCCACTTCTTCCAATACTGCCATCTCTTTCTCCGGCGACAAATGCCTTACCCTTTGCTTAAATGGCTCCACCTTAGGATCAGCATTCAAACAATGCAGAGCAACACTCTCATCAATACCCTTCATGTCCTCCGGTCTCCAAGCGAATACATCCAAATTTTCCTTCAAAAAATCAACCAAAGCTTCTCGCTCATCCCTCGACAGTTACTTGCCAATCTTCCCCTTCTGCTCAGGAAAATAACAATTGATTTCCACCTCCTCCAACTCCTCTCCCGCCTTGATATCTGGCTCATCCCGCACCTGCAGCGTCTCCACCTCTATTCTTTTCCTCTTCCTCATACCCACAGGAGCGGGCTTCTTAAGATCGGCAAAGGCATTACCCGCAGGCCGCCCACTGGCGTCCTCCACCTCAATGGCTTCATAATCGTCATCAGATTCGCTCATTAGTACTTTGACGTTTCCCTCAACCACTTCTTCAATTCTTGGCTCCTGCATACTAACAAGCCTTACAACCCTGGCATAACTTATATGGGGCGTGGCATTCACTATTTCCATCGCCCAACAATTTTCTTCACTATCATCACCCTTTCCCACCATATCGGAGTCTACATCCCGCCAACCTGATTCCCGCTCTTCCAACATACATATTTCTCGCCCTGAAACTCGTCCTGACACTTGGTTTGTCGCTTCGGCTACCATAGCGGTTCCATTTTTCATACTCTCCGTTACGATCCAATCTGGTTCACCATTCTCCACCTCTACAATCTTCACCATATTTATCTTTAGTGGACTAGATTCTACTTTGGAAGTCATCGAAATTGTACTCTCTGCCTTAGCTTTCAACATCTCCTTTTGTTTCCTTATCACAGTGACCGCCTCACTTTTCAAGCAACCTATCCCATTAGCTGTGGGATACTTTACCCTCTGATGGGGAATTGACAGAACCATTTCAAAACTCAACATGAATGGGATTCCCACTATAGCATTATAAGGAGACACAAGATCAATCACCATGAATTCGACATTCTCGCATCTCGCCAGCTTTCCTTCACCAATTTCAACATCCAACATAATTGTCCCTTTAACTTTAACAGAGTGATTAGTAAATCCCTCAAGATATCCCTTATGAGGCACCAAATTTGCCTCTGTATAATTCATCCTTTTAAAAGCATCATAATAAAGCACATTCCTACTTGCCCCAGAGTCCACCATGACTCGCTGTACGATATTATTGCCTGGATACATAGTGATGATAATTGGCTGACTCCCATGGCTTTTGGTAACAGCCAACTCTCGCCTGGAAAAGCTGATCACCCTATCTTGACTGGCGGGGAACTGAGGAACATCAAACGTATGCGTCAAAGTCATGATTTGGGTATTCAACTGAGACACACTGGGTAAAGGGTCATGAATGACATCTACCAAATTTCTCTCCGGCCTACGTTGGTCATCCCGCCCAACATTCTCCTCCAAATACTCCTGCAGAAAACCCCTGTCAATTTTCCCCTGAATCAATCTTCTCAAATTATAACAATCGTCAGTCTTGTGCCCCTTATCTTTGTGAAATTCACAGTAACTATTCTGATCTCTAGACGGGCCAGTTCCTGGTGTAATGGGAAAAGGTTCGGGCAGATTTATTTTCTTCATGATCTCGCTAATAGGAGTGTTCAACCGGCTATACTTGATGTCTGTCTTTGGCTTAAACTCTCTCTGATCCCCCGTGCGCCCTTCTCCGCGGCCTCCGCTTCCTCCCGCTTGACTTGCCCCTCTATTGCCGCCAAACCCCCTTTTATCATCTCGCACTATCTCCACCCTTTCGCTCGCCACTTTCTTGACGGCCTGACTCGCAACTGTACCCCCCTTTGTCTTAACTCTAGCTCCACTACAAAATCCTCGCACTCTTTCATACAACTCCCACAGTCTTTGGCAATCTCATCCCTAACTCCCGCTTGAAGTGACCCATTTGTAGCGGTGTTATACAACATGATTATCTCGCCTTGTGCGATATCAGGAACTTGATTGGCCACTCCCATGAACCTGTCTGTGAAAGTCGCAATCCCTTCCCCATCCTTTTGCTTAAGACTGCACAACTCCGTCTTTTGAACTGGTTGTGATCCTGACGCACTAAATCTCGCCAAGAATTTCTCCCTGAAATCTTGATACCCCGTTTATAGAATCTTCAGCTGTACCAAGAACCAATCCAATGCATGATCTGCCAAAGTGCTCACCAATGCTCGACATAAAATTGCTTCATTCTCGGTCAACAGCGACATGGTTGCTTCAAATCCTCCTACATGGGTTACTGCTCTAGACTTTCCTGAATAACTTGATAAAGTTGGCATTCGAAAACACAGTGCAGGGCAACACCTTTGATATTTTGGGTGAAAGGAGCCAAAAAAGGCTTTTTCCCTTCCACTTTCTTTATTCCCGCCTCTAAATCCTTGATTTTCTTCGCCATCTCAGCCACCTCATTTCTTAACCTTTGTTCCTCTTCCTTCTTAGCCTTCTCTGCCTCACTAGCCTTGGCTAACTCTGCGGCTTTTATGGCTTCTACGATCTTCTCGGCCTCTGCCGCCCTTGCCGCCTCTGCAGCTCTCCGCTCCCTTTCCTTGTCATAATCTTTATCTTTCCTATCTTGTCGCCGTCGCTCCCTATCCCGCGGTGACCTCTCCCGATGTCGCCTAGCATCATGACGTCGCGATATCTGGGTCCTTTCCTTGCCGCGTCCCTCGTCGTGTGTGGAGCCACTAGATTCATTGCTGTCATATTCAAAGTAATAAGAATCTTCTTTGGAATTGCCTGGCTTATGGTGTATTTTCTTTCTTCTCTTCTTTCTTGCTTCCAAGTCATCATCTCGCCTTCGATTTTCTGCTAATCTCCTGGGCAGCGGCGTATCTACATTCTGTCTTGGTCTATTAGCCACGCTAGCGCTATCCTCCCGATTTTGCCCACCAACATGGGACCTTCCCGCTTGCCCATTTAGCAAATTCTCAGGAACGTGGGAGGGCTCTACATGTAACTCCTTTAATTGTTGATTATTGGCGAGGACATGCATCCATGCCTCATTATCCGCCCTTAACTTTTCAATCCTTTCTCTTACTTCTGCATTCTTTGACTTCGCGGGAACTTGGCCTTCATCTACTGCCTTGGCTCTTTCCACTCTCACCCTTTCCTCCTCCACCCTAGCCCGCCTCACACTGGTGTTAGTCTCAGACGTATGGACCTCCACCTCTCTTTCCGATCCTGCTTCAGCTCCCGCACGAGCATCCTTTGCATTTGGGGTTGCCAATGTTAGGTTCTGGGCCACCCTAGAAGGAGTAGCTTTTTCTTGTCCAACCACCATAACTTGCTTCCAACTAACTGTTACACTTTTACATACACTTCAAGACAAATCACACCTTTTCACCATAAACCAACTGCTCTGACAACTTTACAAGTCACTTTCTGAAAACTAAATGCCTTTAATGCATGCACTAATGAACTTACAACCTTTACAGCCAAGGACAACTTTATGACTTCCTAAAATAAATATCACAATCCAAAAAACACTTTTAACCAGTACTATCTGAGAATCCTCCTTGGTTTTCTACTCAGCTAGCCTTTACTCCTTTGACCAAACTGACAGTTAGAATCTTCTGGGCTCCACCAACAAAACAACAACAGTGCTTCATCTTCTCTCTCACCTCCGGTAGCCACCAACAACCTCCCAAACTTCACCCAACCACCTAAAGAAGAAACGCTCAGGTCCCGGCAACGGAACCAACTGATGCTGCCATGGAAAATGGTGTTGATCAGGAGTTGAATCTTCAACTGCTTCAAAGGATACTCCGGCTAATCTTCTTGGGATGGCTCGCTATGGGACCTACACACACAAGCAACAATGAACTAAACCGGGGGTGACTCCGGTGAAACCCCTCCGGCGTGAGAATCAGTTTTTGTTCAGATTTTAGAAAAGCTCTCTATTGTAATGGAGAAAAGACAGACTTTAAAGTGAGAGAGTAGACTTACTTAATAATGGAGAGTTTTACATATTTATACCACCTTGTAATCATGG
Source organism: Adenophora triphylla var. japonica (assembly GCA_022495995.1). NCBI lineage: Eukaryota > Viridiplantae > Streptophyta > Magnoliopsida > Asterales > Campanulaceae > Adenophora > Adenophora triphylla. The sequence continues at coordinate 101,236 of JAFEMH010002264.1, read as the reverse complement.
ACCATACTTAGAAGGACACGTGTCAGTCATCTATACTAAGTCAGTCAACTACCCTCAGAGTTAGTAAAAAGTACTGACATTCCCATCACGTTACACTGTTTTACATTATGGAGGTGGGTGCCACGTGTCAATACACCCAAAGGTTGGACCATTAGTCACGTTTGTCGCTAGGCGACAAACCCTTTATTGCGACAAACCCTTTATGGCGACAAAGCGTACCCGGTGATTCGCCATAAGTTATCCCCTTTGATACCTAAAATATGGGTACGAATTAATATTCCCGCCAGTTACTCTTCTCGCCTTTATTTGAATTCCTCTATAAGCCGCACGTTTGTCGCATATAGTGCTATCTTGATCTTCTGGGCCAACGTATTAATTATTGTTTAATTTCCAGTTTATTACCCACCTTACTTGATCTATCGGTTTCATCGAACTGTTCTTAACTGTTCAGGCCCAACCCATTTATGACAACCATTTCACAACCCTTTTGATAATTCGTTTGATTTGGGGAGCAATGCTAATTTCTTAGTTAATCAGAGCTCGAATTCTCATGTTTCGATGCGGTTTAATGGCATGCATTCCAATCTTCTAGCTCAGTTCGATATTCCGGAGTTGAGCTTGAGTTCTGATTTTGCAGCTTCTTGTTTGAATTCCGCCTGCATGAATAGTGACGCCATTGGTGGTGGCGGTAGCGGTAGTGGGTTTTTTCCAATTGGGTATGAGGGTTTTCAGGCCTCGGCTAATATAGCTCTGCTACCAAACAGGTCGAAGGTTTTGAGACCACTCGAAATTTCAGTTCCACTAGGTGCTCAGCACACTCTGTTCCAGAAGAGGGCGGCTCTGCGACGGAGTTCTGATACTTTAGGAATTGGGGGAATTTGGACAATGCAGACGAAATTGATGGGAAGAGGAAGCTTTATGATGAGTTTGATGGTGAAGAAGGGGCAATGGGTCTGTCCGGTTTGAATGATTCCGGCCAAGAATTTGATGGCTGAGAGGCGCAGGAGGAAGAAGCTTAATGATAGGCTTTACCTGCTCCGATCAGTTGTCCCCAAAATTCAGGTGGTGGTTTATTTGGCGGCTTCAATGTTGAAATTCAATTGCGGGTGTACAACATATTAGCGAGGGTAATAAAGTCATTTCAACTAATGACATTTTTTTGAAAATTATATTGCGGGGGTATTAAGTAAAGGTGCGGGGGTGAATAACAATTCTCGTTGGGGAAATAAGGGAAATTGTGTTTTTTTTTTTTTTTTTTTTTTTTTTTTTTCGAACGTAAATAGCACGACTCGTGCTTTTAAGCACGAGTCGTCCCCCCATCTTCCAGTCGTGATACGAGGCGTGAGAATTCATACACTCGTGCAGGGTTTTGATACGAGTCGTTCCTGTGGTCACGAGTCGTGCCCCGGCCAATTTTTTTTCAATTTTTTTTAATTTTTTTTTTTCGAAACCTGGGCACTCATTTTAGCTCCGTCTCCACTGATTTTCCTGCACATCACCACAACACAAAATACCTCAGTACCACCAATTCTATATCAAATAATAAAAATTAAAATAAAATAAAATAAAATAAAATACAATAAAGAAAATAACAAAGAAATTCTCGGGTTGCCTCCCGGTAAGCCGCCTTTCTTTACCGTCTTTAGCTAGACCAAATGCCGGGTAAGCCCCCGGCATAGCATACTCAAAATAAACTAAGTTATGGGACGGGAGGCCCCACAAACACGAGTCTCATCAATGTAAGGGGGATGAAAGTAGTCTTTTTTAGTTACCTCTAAAAGATAATTCGGTTCAATGACATGCCTCCCCGTTGGAGACCATTTTAGCTTTTCCTTTTTCGACTTCACTTTCTTTCTTTCCCTTGGTGGCTCTCCTTTCTTATTTTTCTCCGGCTTCACTTTTGGAGATTCATCACGATCATCTACCTTAACCCCATCCTTGATAATCGGCTCACTCAAATCCATGGCACAAACCTTGCGCACATTCTTGGGAAGGGTCTTTTCATCAAACACATTAAAACTCACCACTTTTCCATCAAACTCCATGGTCAAGGAGCCCTTCGTCACATCAAGCTTAGTTTCAGAAGTAGACATAAATGGCCTTCCCAACAGAATGGGAGCCTCAGAATCAGTCTCCATCTCAAGCACATAAAAATCTGCCGGGAAAATCAAGTCACCAACCCGGACTTCAACATCTCTCACTACCCCCTTGGGGTATGCGTTGGACTTATCCGCCAACTGTATAACCACTCGAGTATCCTCCAATTTACCGAATTTAAGGTTTTCAAATAATGCATAGGGCATAACATTAATGGAAGCCCCCAAGTCAAGCATGGCTCTATGAAAATTACTTCCCCCAAACGAGATAAGAATTACAAACATACCAGGGTCACTGCATTTCTTTGGCATTTTTTTCTGATAAACCGCAGACACATGCTCCAAGATCTTTGCCTTTTTCTGACTCCGCTCCTTCTGATTCCTCTTTATAGTGCATAGTTCCTTTAAGAACTTCGCATATCTCGGAACGGATTGAAGAAGATCTAGAAACGGAATGTTTACCTCAAGCCTCTTAAATGTGTCAAAGATAGCCTTGTCAGGCTCCGGCTTCCTGTCCTCCCTAAATGCATACGGAAACGGGGGGACTGGCTCATATACAGGGAATACGGGTGCAGTACTCTTCTCCTTTTCAGGAGTTTTCGCCTCAGGTGTAACTCTCTCAACCACTAACTCGGGCTCCTCTTCGACAACTACCTCCTATTCAGGCTCTATCGGAACCATCTGTCCATCAACTTTCTTCTTCCGCCTCACATACACTGCGCTAACATTCTGCTTCGGAGGTGGCACAGTCTTTGCTGCCTCTCTAGCCTCTATTTTTACCACCGCCCCTGCAATCTGACTCATTTGCCTCTCTAAATTACTAATGCTCGATTTAGTCTCCTGCTGGAACTGCTGGAAGTTTCCATTCATGGTAGACATGCTCTGCGCTAGTGACCGGACCATGTCCTCTGTAGACTGTCCCTGCTGCTGCTGCTGTCCAACAGGTGCTCTATACTGATTAAATTGGTTGCCCTGAAACTGTTGACCCTGCTGATACCCCTGCTGATTATTGAACGGCTGCATGAAACCTTGTTGTCCCTGTGGTGGACCATACGTAAGGTTCGGATGAACATTATTCGCAGTGTTGTAATTGAATTGTTGTGGCCTCTGACCCTGCTGATTGAACCCTATTGCATTGACATCTACCACCTCATCCGTCTGAAGAGTGGGACAAGAATCAGTCGGATGAGTCACATCATTACATATACCGCAGGGATGAGGTTGTTGGCCCAAAACTAATGTCTTCAATAGACTCTTCACATCCGCCAACTCGGTTTTCAAATCACTCGTTGTATCACTCGATCCTGCTGCACTGACTTGTCTAACGCTAGACCTCCTCACATGCGTCCTTGTGCTTTTGGCCAATTCCTCTATCAACTGCTCTGCATCCTTGGTAGTTTTATTCAGAATACTACCTCCACAAGCAGAATCTACCCACCGTTTGTCCTGCACAATCAATCCTCCATAGAAGTATATAATAAGCTGCTCATCATCAAAGCCATGATACGGACAGCTTCTGCAGAGCTTGTAGAACCGGTTGTGATAGTCATATAATGATTCATCGGACCGCTGCTCCATATTACTGATATCCCTCTTCATGACATTGATCTGATCTGGAGGGAAGAACTCATCAAGGAACACCTCCTTCAACTCCTGCCAAGAGGTAATGCTGTTGGGTGGCAGGTGATAATACCACGTATTCGCGTTATCCTTAAGAGTAAATGAAAATGTCCTCAGTAATAACTGCTCAAGAGGCAATGCAGTCGGTCTCATACTCTTGCAAATCTGCACAAACTGGGCAATATGTTGATTCGGATTCTCCCCTGGTATCCCATTAAAATGGGGCAACTGGTTCAACAACCCCGGCTTCAACTCAAAAGTAACCCCAGCCGGTAAATCAGGAAATAACACTGCTTGTGGTTGCTCATTCCAGTTTGGAGCAATCCTTTGCCTCAATGTCCGAGGTGGGGGATTATTATTGCCTCTACCATTACCCCCATTGTTCACAACCTCCGGACCATTATCACCCATGCCGTTATTATTATTCATCTCGTTCCGCTGCAAATTTCTCCTGTACCTAAAATATCTTTCAATTTCGGAAACAAAGGGACTAGCAAACTGATTAGCAGAACGGGTATGGACCATAAAAGGTTCCACACCACAAGACAACAATAATAATAAAGTGCAATTAACAGAAAACAAGAAAAAGAAAAAGAAAAAGAAATAGATTAAGAAAAGAATAAGAGTGCAAACAAATAAAACCGTTCCCCGACAACGGCGCCAAAATTTGATAGGGCTAAAGTCGCACGCCTACAAATTAAATACCAAGACTATACTTGGCTACAAAAACTGCAGCTAGGACAAGTCCAGGGTCGATCCACTGAAGAACGGTTATTCGGTTGCACAATTGTCACTTGACAAGATTGGGGGTTTGTTGATTTTAATTAAATTCCTAAAACAGAAATTAAAAACTAAGTTGTAAAACAATTAAAGGCAAGCACTTCAGATTTGTCTCCGTCCCCGTTTATCAATTCAATATCATTGGCACAATTTCTTTCCCTTCCTCCCTATTCACTTGATCCGGAATATATTTCAATCCCTATTTCTTTCTTATTAATGGTTATAAGCAGTGACACACTCACCTATTCCCCTAATCAATACCTAAACCTAACTGATACAGTCTAGATTCACAATATTGATTGATGAAGCTTTAAGAAATTAAGATCAAGAATTTCACTATTCTTTTGCAAATAGATCAAAACCAAGTTTTACCCCCTTTTTAATTTACCACGAAACGTGCATAAATCTCAAAGATGCTACTTGTGAAAAATCCTAATCTGACACAGACTTAAGATTAAACTAGCATTAAATCAATTACAAGGGAAAAGAGGGTGATCAAATCTCAAAACCCTAGAAACGATTTATCAATTAAAACAAGTAAAACTATGAATAGGGATTCAGAAATAAAGAAATCGATACCTCAATTGAATTAAACAAACGGTTCAAGATTCAAATCCGAAGCAAAGAGTTTAGTTCTCCATGAAAATTGCTCAAATCTCTAAGGAATAATGATAAAAAATCTCCCTAAAACTAAGGTTGAAAACAAGTATTTATACTTGTTCCAACCCATAATACTAAACCTAAAAGGAAATCTAAAAAGAAAAAGGAAAAGAAAATTAATTAAATAATAAAAATAATAATACTAATGCTTCCTTCAATCCACGCGCCAACAATACCATATCAATTGCCTGGTCCAAAAACGTCTTCTTGGTACACGTAATATTCAATTTCCGGTCAAAGGTTTGATTTCCTTGGTTGACTAACTGAATCAATATTCAAATATTCAGTTTTCAAAAAGAAAACACATACTCCTTTCATTCTAAATTTCCACTTAAATTAATTTCTCAACCACTCATATCACACATCACATGTACCCACTTCAATTTCAACTTCTTTTCTTTCACTTTAGTCCCTGAAATTCCAACCTTTTTCCTTCTGGTTCTCGAACTCTGCTGCTTTGTAAATTAATCCTTGAACTTCAGCTTCTCGCAGTTTGGTCCCTGCACTTCTGATAATAGCACTTTTATCTTTCACATTAATACTTTTGCAGGGACAATACAACATCACTCAAAAAGTGTCACAATTACAAAGATTTCCCACAACTTCACCAATTCATAGCTTTCTCAAAATTACATCAAAACTAATCTAAATTACATCAAAATAATGATAAAATGTCGAGAAAAATAGGGAATTACATATAGTGAAATCCGCCACATCACCAGTACAAAGGCTAACCGGTGGGGTTTGCAGATTCACCGGAGTTGTTGCAGATTCGCCAGCCGGTGAAGAGAACGTTGGTCTCGACGGTGATGGGTTTGTCAAAACCATGTTCTTCATAGTCACATCACGCAGATCCGGATGTTTCGAGCCAGATCTGGGCGGTATGAAGGAGGCAGAGGTGATTCAGCCGGAGTTGTTGCAGATTCGCCGGCGATGGAAGATGGAGGTGACAGTGGGAGATGGGTTGTGGGTAGGGCAGAAAGAGAGAGAAAGAGAGATGGCTACGGAAAGGAGAGATTCGCCGACGGTTGGGAGGTAGGGTCCGCCGGAGACGGGGATGGTAGGGGTCGCCGGCGGGAGAGGGGTGCTAGAGACGGGGTAGAGAGAGAAAGTGTATGTGTGTGTGTGTGAGAGTGTGTGTGTGTTTGTGACTGGGTAGGTAGGTGGGTGGGGAAGGGAGGGGGTATAAATATATCATTTAAATTATGTGAGGGATTATATGGTAGGACAAAATATTTTTTAGGATTAGGAAGTAGATTAAGAAATAGGGTGTCTTAGGATGTAGATTAGATATTATTGAGGGACTATGGCGTAATTTTCTCTTCTTTTCCTTCACTGTATCTTCATAATGTTGTGGCTCTTTCTCCACTGTAATGGCTACAAGAAAGGCTTTATGTGTAGCAGAAAAAGAATTATATGTGATATAATTTGCAATTGGATACTTTGTACCTATCGTAGAATTGGCCTTTTGGTACAAGTGAGATGCTTCAGAGTTTACTATCTTAGTGGTGCTACAAATATAATCCTTCGTCCATCCAGGTGCACGCGTGTCACGTTTACCCCTTCTTAAGTCCTCAGTAATAACCTGCATATTGTTTTCATGATCATCCATACTCGCTTCAGCAGCAGGTTGCTCAAGCTGAGTATCATCTCTTCTAGCACTATTGATCTCATTTCCCACCTCATGTCTTTCATTAGGCTCAATTCTAACTTCTTCTCCCAGTCTCTCCTCTTGTTTCTTTACCCATAAGGTATCTGCTACATCTTCTTTTGTAGCTTCAATACCCCCCTGTCTCGTACCACATCAATAAAAGGAAAAGATTTTTTCATAGAATATTACGTCTCGCGATGTAAAAATCTCTTTCTTCTCAATATCATACACCTTCCACCCTTTCTTTCCCTAAGGGTAACCTGCAAATACACATCATCTTCCCCACTCCCCAAACTTGTCATTTCCTCTATGAGAATAACAAAGACATCCAAATACCCTCATATTTTCTAATGAAGGTTTTTCTTTAAACAATACCTCATACGGAGTTTTACCACCGAGGACAGGTGTTGGTGTTGGGGTTCAATTTATGAGGTACGCTGCTGCCAGAACATATTCCCCCAAAATTCTAATGGTAATTCACTTTGAAAACACAATGCTCTTGCTGTCTCCAATACATGTCTATGTTACTCTCAACCCTTCCATTTTTTATGGGGTGTCTATGTTACTTGTTTTATGAGTTATGCCATTTTCTCTATAAAAAGTTTCATAGACCCCAAATCAAATTCCCTTGTTTTTAAAAAAGTGTATTTATCATCTTGCAAAAATCTCTCAATAATTCCCCTGCATCACTTTTATCTTTCATTAGATACAACCACACTCCCCTGCTACAATCATCAAGTATGGTTTAAAAAATAATGTGCACCACATAACGTATCTTTTCTATACAGACCCATATATCACAATGGATTAACTCAAAATTATTAGAGGCAATCTTATTGTTTCTTTTGAACTCTAAATGAGTTTGCTTCGATCTATGACAAGCATTACACTGTAAGTGCTCCAATCTGGGTCGTTAATGTTCAGTTAGCCCAAATTAATGATTTATAATCATTTAGGGGCATTTTGAACATTATTCTGACAATTTGAATGAGGAAGGACCTCTTTGGAATAAAAAAATGGGCAAATACCTCGCTGGAAATATGTCATTCCCAATAAAAAAGGAATATTGACCATTTGCAAACAACCAAAACTGCTTTCTGCAACAACCAGGCACGCTGCTGATCCCATCCGCGCGAATGAGTTTGTGCCTACAATCTCATCAACGCGGATAAGATTGTATCCCAGCCAACCTATAAATACAGCCCTTCTCTCTTAGTTTTAGCAAGCCAAAAATTACGAAAACCTACTGTTACTCTGTCAAAATCCATTCTCAAACAACCCTTTACACTCCCACAACTCAAATTCAACACCAAATTCAACACCAAATCCACCCCAAAACCACTCCTAACCCTTTGAAACCTTCAAACCCTAAACACAAGTCCAAGAAACATTGGTAAAACCCTTGTTCTTCCTTACTCAAAACTCATTCATACACACATTTTCATACTTAAATGACGTAGAGTGGTTGTTCTTACTTGTTTTTTTGACTCCCCTTTGTGATGATGTGTCGCCATTTTCGCGGGAAGGAATTCGATTTTTTCGCGTTTCTTTGAAAAAAAACCAAATAAAACCCGGGAAAAAGAACGGAGTCGCCACGCCATTTTTGTTTTAAGGGCCAAAACTTTGAAAAAAGCCCGAGATCAGAAATTTGGGTTCGGAGGTCATGTTACACGCCGGGAAGGACGTTAGTGTGCACCCGGAATGCCTCGTAAAACGAGTCTTCCAAGCTGAAAATCATTTATGTGTGTGTGTGTGTGTGTGTGTGTTTTGGCCAAAATAATTTGAAACTCAGAAAAGTAAAAATTGGGATATCTTTTTAAGACTTTAAACTGATCCCATGAATTTTTGGAAGATTTTTGGATTGAGATTTGGTACTCAAAAGACCTTTTGAAGTTGAGAGCCATTTCTGCCAGAATGAAAAGGCAGTGGACCTTTGATATTGAAATGGATTCAAGGGTGTTAAAAGTTCATAATCTGGATAAACTCAGAGAATGAAAGTTGTTTCAGACACCTTAAATAAGATTTGTGCGAAGGAATTTTCCATTTTGGAGAAGATTTGAGGGGTCAAAACCTTCTGGAAACCTCAGATATGAGATCTGGATTCCCAGAAGCTGATGAACTAGCCTCTGAAAGAAAATTTGAAAAGAGGAGTTTTACTCACCCAAAAAATAAAGTAAAAATATGTATGGAAATATCTGGATGTTGGCTACAAAAAGTGTTTTGTAGTCAACACCAAATTCCACATTTATATGTGTCCAAAAAATTAGACCATGGACTGAGGTCTGAGAAAATTGCTACTGGACAGCAACTTCTCAAGAAAGAAAATATGATTTTAAGGGGGGTTTTGCATCCATGCTTGTCCCCATTTCCCTAGGTTTTGGTTAGTGATCACTTGACATTTTAGTGGTGAATCAATTATACCAAACCATCCTTGGGGTACATTAGGACTAAGCATTTCATTTGCTTGGGAAGGGGATTTTTATCCTTTGAAAATGAGATTTGATGCTTGAAAATGGTTTTTAGGGTTTTGAAAATGAGTTTTCTTTGCAAGAAAGTAAGAGGACTTGAAAATAATTTTGATCTTTGTAGAAGATCATCCATGGAGATGGTCTTCCATGGTGATCTTCTTAGATCTAAAGCAAGAAGATGAAAGAACTACATTTTGTAGTTTGCAAATGCATGCATGGTTGGAGTTTAGGGTAAGGAGAAGGAGGGTTTACCAATCTTCCTTGTGTTCTTTAGTTTTTGGCTTGAGTGTATGAGTGTTTAAGGCTTAAATATGAGAGTGAGTGGATGAGTGTGAGTTGGGAAAGATTGGAGAGAAAATGGTGACAATTCTTGGAGAATTCTCACTGTTTTCTCTCTATATTTCGCCAGAGGTTCGGTGCAATTGGTGTTGTGGCTCCTTATTTTTGTGACTGGAGGGCTCAATTTATAGCCCTCTGAAATATGCAAAGATGTCCGCGTGGATAAGTCCCTTCGCGTGCACTGTTCATTAAATGCAGCTTCAGGCTTTGGACACAAGGAATATTTCTTTTGAAATTTGAATTATACAGCCAGGTTTACATTCAGGGAAATTCTATTTTTGGTTTTATTCCTTTTGTTTTACTTTTTGAGATTCTTTTTGAGGTTTAACCTTAAATAACAATGCCCATTTTACCCTCACTTTGTTAGAAAAGTTAGGATTGTTAGGAATTGTTAGAAATGTTATAACTTTCGTTAATTTTCTAACGAAAATTCTAACAAGCTCAAATTGGAGCACTTACAGTAGCCCCTCGGCGACGGCGCTTTCGAAGGAAGCGGGGTCGTCGATAAGAGTAAGGCTCCATATTTGGCGGGATGATCGAGTGATCGGGCGGCTGAACCTAGCGATAGGCTACCTACGTATCCCGAATGGGAATCAAGCCGGCCGTAGTTTGGGTCTTTGACCCTGGAGATGATGGCGTTTTAGGTGCCTCGAACCTGATGAGAGAGGTCTGCAGTCGGTTGCTGGAAAGAAACTCTGCTGGGGATAAGAGATGACCATTTTCGGTCTGATGGCTATCCGCTCTGCTGGGGATAGGAATGACCATTTTCGGTCTGATGGCTATCCGCTCTGCTGGGGATAGGAATGACCATTTTCGATCTCTGCTGGGGATGATTGCGATTTATCGCTTTCCTAGTGATAGCGTCTTAGGTGCCTCAAACCTTGGAGATGGCGTTTTAGGTGCCTCGAACCTTGGAGATGGCGTTTTAGGTGCCTCGAACCTTGGAGATGGCGTTTTAGGTGCCTCGAACCTTGGAGATGGCGTTTTAGGTGCCTCGAACCTTGGAGATGGCGTTTTAGGTGCCTCGAACCTTGGAGATGATGGCTTTTTAGGTGCCTCGGACCTTGATGATGATGGCTTTTTAGGCGCCTCGGACCTTAATTTGAAATGGCCTTTCGGTGGACTTCGTCTGCTGCCGAAGGAGAGGGTGACCGTTTTGGTCGAGGGGCTGGACCTAATGATAGGCTACCTACGTATCCCTAGTGGGAATCAAGCCCTTTCGTAGTTTGAGTTCTTCTCGAGATTTCGTTGGCTTTTGGGATTCCGTTAACTTTGCTGGGGATTTTGTTAGCCTTTGCTGGGGAAAAATTTGGACGTATTCGTCTGGGAAATCGGTCTTACGTTTGACTGCCGGGGAAGATTTTGATGAAAGATACGGGATCTCGTTATCTTTCTCAGGGAGATCGGTCTTACGTTTGACTGCCGTAGATTTTGATGAAAGATACGGGATCTCGTTATCTTTCTCAGGGAGATTGGTCTTACGTTTGACTGCCGGAGATTGATTTTTGATGAAAGATACGAGATCTCGTTATCTTTCTCGGGGCACTCGGTCTTACGTTTTACTGCCGGGAAGGATTTTGATGAAAGATACGAGATTTCGTTATCTTTCTCGGGGCACTCGGTCTTACGTTTTACTGCCGGGGGATGATTTTGATGAAAGATACGAGATCTCGTTATCTTTCTCGGGAAGATCGGTCTTACGTTTGACTGCCGGGGGATGATTTTGATGAAAGATACGAGATTTCGTTATCTTTCTCGGGGCACTCGGTCTTACGTTTTACTGCCGGGAAGGATTTTGATGAAAGATACGGGATCCGTTATCTTTCTCGGGGAGATCGGTCTTACGTTTTACTGCCGGGAAGGATTTTGATGAAAGATACGGGATCCGTTATCTTTCTCGGGGAGATCGGTCTTACGTTTTACTGCCGGGGGATGATTTTGATGAAAGATACGAGATCTCGTTATCTTTCTCGGGAAGATCGGTCTTACGTTTGACTGCCGTTTGATGATTTTCTTGACAAGGGGCTGACTTTGGTTAACTTTGGTTAACTTTGTCAAGTTGGGGACTAAACTGCAGAGTCCCAGATTTTTAAAGGGCAAAAGGGTCATTTTGACCCTGACAATCCTATCCGCGCGGATAGGAGCGTATTCCAGAGGGTTTTAATGAGGGCCAACGCCCTTCCTCTTCCCCATTCAGTTTTTTCAGAATTACGAGAGCAGAGGGAGAGAAACCAGCAATTCCGCCATTGTTGCTCAAAAAACTTGAAAATTCTTCCGTTTTTCTTCGATTTTCGAGCAATGGAACACGGGGAAGGTGCTTTTCAAGGCCAAGGACGTGGCCCGGTGGCGGAGAGACGATTGGAGCTCGTCCGGATGAGGAGGCATTATACTCTTTCGCAATCGATTGCGGAGGAGCCCTACCCCGATGCTTGGCAACATTGGGCTTCTGATCCGAGTCTCCGAACGGTATACTTCGAATCTTTTCATTCCCTTTGTTGATTTCTTGTTTGAAATTTGAATTTTGGGTGATTTTTGAATTTTTTTTTTTTTGAAATTTGAATATTGCATGTTGAAAATTCGAAAATTGTGATGATGATTTTTTTTTTGAAATTGAATATTGATATTGATGAATGATGCAATGCATGCAATGCATGCATTTTGTTTGGAAAGAATGGGCATTTTGCCAATATGAGATGTATGTATGTTTAGGATTTTTTTTTTGAAAAGTGGGACGGATTTTTCCTCCCGTTGCATGTAAGATGGATGATATGCATGTATGCATTTTTTTTTTGAAAATGGGACGGAGTTTTATTTCCGTCAACTTCTTGTAGGATATGCATGTATGCATTTTTTTTATTGAAAATTGTTGAATGGGATTTGTTGAAAACTGTCTTTTCTGTGAGAAAAAATGGGGCTATGTCTATTGCATGCCGTTATGCTGCCGAATTTTTTTTTTTAATGCATGTGTATGCTTTTTTTTTTGTGCAAATGCAAATGCAATTTTTTTTGACATTTTCTCTCTTGTTTTTTTTTTTTTTTTTTTTGCGGGCGGAAACCGTTTTGTGACGGAGCGGTGAACAAAATGAAGACTCGAGGATCGGTGGAGTCCGTAGTTGACTGTGGGATCGGCTTCCGGATGTGGGCCGAGGAGCTTTGCCGAGTCCGAGATGCAGTTGTTGTTGAGACGGGGCTTTGGGAGTTCGTTGAGTGCTTGAGGGGGCCGGTCAAGTTCCCTAAGAGCAAGGGCCTCGATGTTCGCTTTAGCGCGCGGCATTGGTGGGATGCGACCCACACGTTTCACTTCTTTTGGGGCGAGGCTACGGTTATGCCTTCCGACTATCTTTGCGATCACGGGTTTGTCCTTTAATGGACGCGGCATTGAGTGGCGGGACGGCTATAGCGATGCGATCCGAGTGCTCTTACGGGATTTTCCCCTATTCCCAAAAAGGGGATGGGGATGGAGTATGCCGTGGTCTACGGTAAGATTGTGGAGACCATCGTGAGCTACGAGGCCGAGGAGGAGAGGATAGGCTCTGAGCAGATCGCTAGGGCCTTCTTGTGGTTTGCCTTTTCGAGCACGCTCTTTGGACATGCTGAGGGGACGGCAGTCTTTGCCTTGTTGAGGTCCTTGGAGGACATGGAGATGGTCGGAGATGTCTCGTGGGGAGAGGCCGGGCTGGCAGAGCTTTACTTTGCTCTCGATAGGTACAGCCGGAAGGCTGTGAGCTCCTTGTACTGCTTTGAGTTTGCCCTGGAGGTATAAGCTCTCTTTTTGCTTTCCCTCTTTTTTTTTTAGCACACACTTTTCTTTTGCACTGGTGTGATGAATGTGTGTATCCGAAAATTTTCCCATTTTTGTTTGAAAAAATCAACGAAAACGGAGTCGCCACGCCATTTTAATTTTGAGGGCCAAAACTTTGAAAAAAGCCCGAGATCAGAGATTTAGGTTCGGAGGTCATGTTACGCGTCGGGAAGGACGTTAGTGTGCACCCGACGCGCCTCGTAAAACGAGTCTTCCAAGCTGAAAATCATTTGTGTGTGTGTGTGTGTGTGTGTGTGTGTGTTTTGGCCAAAATAAGTTGAAACTCAGAAAAGTAAAAATTGGGATATCTTTTTAAGACTTTAAACTGATCCCATGATTTTTTGGAAGATTTTTGGATTGAGATTTGGTACTCAAAAGACCTTTTGAAGTTGAGAGCCATTTCTGCCAGAATGAAAAAGGCAGTGGACCTTTGATTTTGAAAGGGATTCAAGGGTCTTAAAACTTCATAATATGGATAAACTCAGAGAATGAAATTTGTTCTAGACACCTTAAATAAAGTTTGTGCGAAGGAATTTTCCATTTTGGAGAATATTTGAGGGGTCAAAACCTTCTGGAAACCTCAGATATGAGATCTGGATTCCCAGAAGCTGATGAACTAGCCTCTGAAAGAAAATTTGAAAAGAGGAGTTTTACTCACCCAAAAAATAAAGTAAAAATATTTCTGGAATGCTCTGGATGTTGGCTACAAAAAGTATTTTGTAGTCAACACCAAATTCCAATTTCATCTGTGTCCAAAAATTAAGACAATGGACTGAGGTCTGGGAAAATTGCTACTGGACAGCAACTTCTCAAGAAAGAAAATATGATTTTAAAGGGGGTTTTGCATCCATGCTTGTCCCCATTTCCCTAGGTTTTGGTTAGTGATCACTAGACATTTTAGTGGTGAATCAACTATACCAAACCATCCTTGGGGTACATTAGGACTAAGCACTTCATTTGCTTGGGAAGGGGAATTTTATCCTTTGAAATCAAGATTTTATGCTTGAAAATGGTTTTTAGGGTTTTGAAAATGAGTTTTCTTTGCAAGAAAGTAAGAAAGCTTGAAAATAATTTTGATCTTTGTAGAAGATCATCCATGGAGATGGTCTTCCATGGTGATCTTCTTAGATCTAGAGCAAGAAGATGAAAGAACTACATTTTGTAGTTTGAAGATGCATGCATGGATGAGATTTAGGGTTAGGAAGAGGAGGGTTTACCAATCTTCCTTGTGTTCTTGAGTGTTTGGCTTGAGTGTATGAGTGTTTAGGGCTTTAATATGAGAGTGAGTGGATGAGTATGAGTTGGGAAAGATTGGAGAGAAAATGGTGACAATTCAAGTGAATTCTCACTGTTTTCTCTCTATATTTCGCCAGAGGTTCGGTGCAAAATGTGTTTTTCCTCTTTATTTTTGTGACTGGAGGGCTCAATTTATAGCCCTCCTGAAAATGCAAACATGTCCGCGCGGATGGATCCAGTCGCGTGCACTGTTCATTAATTGCTGCTTCAGGCTTTGGACACAAGGAATAATCTTTTTCAAAATTCAAATTGACCAGCCAGATTATGTTTCCAGCATTTCTATTTGTGGTTTTATTCTTTTGTTTTTCTTTTTTAAGATTCTTTTTAAGGTTTAACCTTAAATAACAATGCCCATTTTACCCTCACTTTGTTAGAAAAGTTAGGATTGTTAGGAATTGTTAGAAATGTTATAACTTTCGTTAATTTTCTAACGAAAATTCTAACAAGCTCAAATTGGAGCACTTACAGTAGCCCCTCGGCGACGGCGCTTTCGAAGGAAGCGGGGTCGTCGATAAGAGTAAGGCTCCATATTTGGCGGGATGATCGAGTGATCGGGTGATCGGGTGGCTGAACCTAGCGATAGGCTACCTACGTATCCCGAATGGGAATCAAGCCAGTCGTAGTTCGGGTCTTTGACCCTGGAGATGATGGCGTTTTAGGTGCCTCGAACCTGATGAACGAGTTCTACGATCGGTTCTTTGGAAAGAAACTTCTGTGGGGATAAGAGATGGCCATTTTCGGTCGATGGCTATCCGCTCTGTTGGGGATAGGAATGACCATTTTCGGTCTCTATTTGAGGGATGATTGCGATTTATCGCTTTCCTAGTGATAGCGTCTTAGGTGCCTCAAACCTTGGAGATGGCGTTTTAGGTGCCTCGAACCTTGGAGATGGCGTTTTAGGTGCCTCGAACCTTGGAGATGGCGTTTTAGGTGCCTCGAACCTTGATGATGATGGCTTTTTAGGCGCCTCGGACCTTAATTTGAAATGGCCTTTCGGTGGACTTTGTCTGCTGCCGAAGGATAGGGTGACCGTTTTGGTCGAGGGGCTGGACCTAATGATAGGCTACCTACGTATCCCTAGTGGGAATCAAGCCCTTTCGTAGTTCGAGTACTACTCGAGATTCCGTTGGCTTTTGGGATTCCGTTAACTTTCTTTGGGGATTTCGTTAGCCTTTCTTTGAGGAAAATCGAGACGTATTTGTGCAGGAAATCGGTCTTACGTTTGTGCCGTTGGATGATTTTGATGAAAGATACGGGATCTCGTTATCTTTCTCGGGGAGATCGGTCTTACGTTTGGCTAGGGGAAGATTTTGATGAAAGATACGGGATCTCGTTATCTTTCTCGGGGCACTCGGTCTTACGTTTGACTAGGGTAATTTTGATGAAAGATACGGGATCTCGTTATCTTTCTCGGGGCACTCGGTCTTACGTTTGGCTAGCAGGGAAGATTTTGATGAAAGATACGGGATCCGTTATCTTTCTCGGGGCACTCGGTCTTACGTTTGGCTCAGGGAAGGATTTTGATGAAAGATACGGGATCTCGTTATCTTTCTCGGGGCACTCGGTCTTACGTTTGGCTAGGGGAGATTTTGATGAAAGATACGGGATCTCGTTATCTTTCTCGGGGCACTCGGTCTTACGTTTGGCTAGCTTAGGGGAGATTTTGATGAAAGATACGGGATCTCGTTATCTTTCTCGGGGCACTCGGTCTTACGTTTGGCTAGGGGGAAGATTTTGATGAAAGATACGGGATCTCGTTATCTTTCTCGGGCACTCGGTCTTACGTTTGGCTAGGGAAGATTTTGATGAAAGATACGGGATCTCGTTATCTTTCTCGGGGCACTCGGTCTTACGTTTGGCTTGCAGGGAAGATTTTGATGAAAGATACGGGATCTCGTTATCTTTCTCGGGGCACTCGGTCTTACGTTTGGCTCAGGGAAGATTTTGATGAAAGATACGGGATCTCGTTATCTTTCTCGGGGCACTCGGTCTTACGTTTGGCTAGGGGGTAATTTTGATGAAAGATACGGGATCTCGTTATCTTTCTCGGGGCACTCGGTCTTACGTTTGGCTTAGGGAAGGATTTTGATGAAAGATACGGGATCTCGTTATCTTTCTCGGGGCACTCGGTCTTACGTTTGACTGGGGAAGGATTTTGATGAAAGATACGGGATCTCGTTATCTTTCTCGGGGCACTCGGTCTTACGTTTGGCTGCGGGGAAGATTTTGATGAAAGATACGGGATCCGTTATCTTTCTCGGGGCACTCGGTCTTACGTTTGGCTGCCGGGAAGATTTTGATGAAAGATACGGGATCTCGTTATCTTTCTCGGGGCACTCGGTCTTACGTTTCTTGCCGGGGAAGATTTTGATGAAAGATACGGGATCTCGTTATCTTTCTCGGGGCACTCGGTCTTACGTTTGGCTAGGGAAGATTTTGATGAAAGATACGGGATCCGTTATCTTTCTCGGGTCACTCGGTCTTACGTTTGGCTAGGGAAGATTTTGATGAAAGATACGGGATCTCGTTATCTTTCTCGAGGCACTCGGTCTTACGTTTGGCTATAGGGGAAGATTTTGATGAAAGATACGGGATCCGTTATCTTTCTCGGGGCACTCGGTCTTACGTTTGGCTAGGGGGTAATTTTGATGAAAGATACGGGATCCATTATCTTTCTCGGGGCACTCGGTCTTACGTTTGACTGCCGGGGATGATTTTGATGAAAGATACGGGATCCGTTATCTTTCTCGGGGTACTCGGTCTTACGTTTGTGCTTAGGGAAGATTTTCTTGACAAGGGTGACTTTGGTTATCTTTGGTTAACTCTGTCAAGTTGGGGGCTGAATTGCGAGTCACGAAATTTTAAGGGGCAAAAGGGTCATTTTGACCCTTGCAATCCTATCCGCGCGGATAGGGTTTGAAAACCAGGGGTATTAATTAGGGCCAACGCCCTTTCTCTTCCCATTCGGTTTTTCAAAATTACGAGCGAGAGAGAGAAAGCTGCGAATTCCGCCATTGTTGGCCTTAGAAGCTTCAAAAATCTTCCGATTTCTTCGATTTTGAGCAATGGAACACGGGAAGGCGCTTTTCAAGGCCAAGGACGTGGCCCGGTAGCGGAGAGGCGGTGGAGCTCGTCCGGATGAGGAGGCATTACAATCTTTCGCAATCGGTTGCGGAGGAGCATTACCCCGATGCTTGGCAACATTGGGCTTCGGATTCGAATCTCCGAACGGTATACTTTGAAACCCTTTGATCCCTTTGTTGATTTCTTGTTTGAAATTTTAATTTTGGGTGATTTGATTTTTTTTTTTGATAATTTCGAAAATGACCATGTTCTTGGCCTTGGATTTTGATTTTGATGCTATGCATGTTGTAATGAGTATATGGGTAACTCAAAATGTGCATTTTGCTTGGGAAAAAGAATTGGCATTTTTGCCATTTTTTTTTAAATTCGAAAATTGCATGTGAAAATTCGAAAATTGTGAATTGTGACTTTGATTTTTTTTTTTTGAAATTTGAATCTTGCATGTTGATGATGATTTTTTTTTTTCGAAATTGAATATTGATATTGATGAATGATGCAATGCATGTATTTTGTTTGGAAAGAATGGGCATTTTGCCAATATGAGATGTATGTATGTTTAGGATTTTTTTTTGAAAAGTGGGACGGATTTTTCCTCCCGTTGCATGTAAGATGGATGATATGCATGTATGCAATTTTTTTTTTTTTTTTGAGATGATGGATGGTATGCATGTTATTTTATGAAAATGGGACGGAGTTTTTACTTAGTAGGAATGCATCTTTTTTTTTTTTTGATGAATGCATTGGGACTTCTTTGGCTTGTTTTCTTTTATGCGAGAAAAATGGGGCTATGCTCATTGTATCTTTGTTATCTTTGTCGAAATTTCTCTTTTTTTTTTTTTTTTTAATGTAAATGCAAATGCAATCTTTTTGACATTTTCTCTTTTTTTTTTTTACAGGGCGGAAACCGTTTTGTGACGGAGCAGCTGAACAAAATGAAGACTCGAGGATCAGTGGAGTCCGTGATTGACTTGTGGGACCGGCTTCCGGATGCGGGCCGAGGAGCTTTGCCGAGTCAGAGACAGATTGTTGTCGAGACGGGGCTGGGAGTTCGTTGAGTGCTTGAGGGGCTGGTCAAGTTCCCTAAGAGCAAGGGCTTGATGTTTGCTGCGGCGCGGCATTGGTGGGGCGCGACCCACACCTTCCACTTCTTACGGGGCGAGGCTACGGTTACGCCCTCCGATTACGCTGCGATCACGGGCTGTCCTTTAATGGGCGCGGCATTGAGTGGCGGGATGGCTACGGCGATGCGTCTGCGAGCTCTTACGGGATTTTCCCTATTCCCAAAAGGGGATGGGGATGGAGTATGCCGTGGTCTACGGCAAGATTGTGGAGACCATAGCGAGTTATGAGGCTGGGGAGGAGAAGATAGGCGCCGATCAGATTGCCGGGGCCTTCTTGTGGTTTGCTTTCTCGAGCACGCTCTTTGGGCATGCTTGAGGACGGCGGTCTTTGCCTTGTTGAGGTCCTTGGAGGACATGGAGACGGCGGAGATGTCTCGTGGGGAGAGGCCGGGGCTGCGAGCTTTACTTTGCTCTCGATAGGTACGGTAGGAAGAGGCTGTGAGCTCTTTGTCTTGCTTTGAGTTTGCCCTGGAGGTATAAGCTCTCTTTTTGCTTTCCCTCTTTTTTTTTTGAGCACGCACTTTTCTTTTGCCTTTGGATTGATTGGATTTTTACCTTTCGCGGTATGGGCGTTGGAGTTTTTCACGTCACGGTGTGGCGGCGGCCGGCGGAGTACGTCGGGCGTATCCGGCCATGCGGTCTTGGTCCAAGCATGCCGGGAGAAGATAAGCTCCGGGGCGTACGACTCTCGAGTACGCGGATTGCCTTCCTTTGACGGAGGCCGAGACGGATGAGGGGATGATATTCTTCCCACAGGATCGCTTTGAGGTGGCGCGGTGAAGGGCGGCGAGATCTGGGCGTGCGGCGGAGGATTTTGAGAGGTCGACTGCGATGCATATTATGCAGGAGAGAGGGTGACGCGCCGGCATGGCGTGAACTCGCCTTTGAGGACACCGGTGGAGCCTCCCGCCGATATGATGCACCCGAGCGATCGGTCCGTGACTGGGATGATTACCGGCGGCCGGCACTTCTCGGATTTCGTGGCGATTGAGCCATATGCGACATTCGTCTTGAGGAGGCGAGGATGCCTCGGGTTTTGGATAGGGAGGGGCTTGGGATCCCGCGGTACCCTCGGACGGATTTTCCTATATCCGGGATGGGGTCCGATTGAGGGTGCGAATCCCTCGGCCGGCGACTTCCACGAGCTTTCCGGCCTCGTCAGGGTATGAAGGTATGGCTTTTACCTTTTCCCTCTTCTTTTCTTTCTTTTGTTTCATCATCTTTAGCATCACTTCTTTTTTTTTGACGCTTTTGCTTTTGTGCGGTTTTCGGAGGTGGTCGTCGAGAAGGCGACGAAGCAAGTGATCGGGGCCAAGAGATTCATCGGGAGGATGGTCGCTTGCGGGGCTCCTCGAGCTAGAGCGAGCGACCACGGCGGCGCACTGTCGGACGGGAGGCTTCCCCTATTCGCTCGAGACTTCTTGAGAGACTCCTCTGTCTCCTCTCCTTGATCATCGCGCGGTGCGCCTTCGGATCACGTCATTCTCGGGGATCCACACGGGCGGGGACACGTATGGCGGCATGGCGGGTCGTCTTCGTACGTCCGGGAGTCCGACGCCTTCACCTTCGGATACGATTTTTCGCGAGATCTCGGCTTGCCCTATCGGAGCGTGCCGGTTGGTCTGATGAGCCTCTTTACGGAGACGAGGACGATTCGAGCCCGAGATTTTCGGGGCTCTGAGGAGGCGGGCCGAGTCGCAAGAGGGGCGGGGAGACATCGGGTCTGGAGACTCCGATTGATTTTTTTTTTTGAGATTTGAGATTGAGATTTAGATTTGTCTTATGCACTTATGCACTTTTTTTTCTTTTTTTTGGAATGTAATAATTTAGGATTTTATTTATGTTTGCTTTTTTTTTTTATGCACACTCTTTTTTTTGGAATGTAATAATTTAGGATTTTATTTTATGAATGCAATGCGGTATGAATGCGGTGTTGCATGAGCCTTGGTTTTTTTTTTTTTTTTTTTTTTGCAAGGGTGTTTGGTATATGGAATTTGGTTTGGGGAAATTTTTTTTTTTGCACGAGGTTTCAAGCAACCGGGACGGAATATTCCTCTTTTGATGTAGCAGCTTGGCTTGCAGATTTTTCGGCTTGTCACAATCATGTCCGCGCGGATAGGGGCATCGACATTGTCCTTTAATTTTGGTTCAGACTGGTCTTGCTTTATTTCAAATTCAAATATCCTCTTCAACCTCCGAGTTCAACGGCCATTTTCGGGAGAAAGAGAGAAAAACCATGGAAATGGCCAAAAAGCTCCATCAAAATTGTCCAAAGAAAGGCAAATGTTGTTCTTTGAAAAGTTCAAGGAGTGGTGTAGGGAGATTATGCATGAGAGAAGATCATTCTTTGAAGAAAGGTACAAGATACGATGCTTGTGGTCTCTCAAAGAATTGGTTCCGGATTATGACCTCTTAAGAGCTTCTTCTTCGTTTTGGGATACTAGAAGGCATGTCTTTTGCCTTTCCTTCAACGAGATTGTTCCTTGTCGAAGAATTTCGGGCCTTGCTTGGAGGTCGGAGGTGGAAGAGATAGCGGTTCCTTTGCCGGAGGGAGCTTCTTTTGACGATAGATTGTGCGTCCTCCTTCATCTTTCCCCGGAGGAAGCGCAAGGTATGATCCGCGGTCCCGATCATTTCGATATTTCCGGTCTTCCCAGACAGATTTAGGGGCCTAGGTTTGGTAGATGATGCCTATTGGGATGCCTTTGCACTTTGTATGTTTGGCACCTGTTCATGGTCTATTCCTTTGGGATTTGCCATCGGTCTCTGCTGGATGTTGTCGTTCGGCTGTCGCACAGGCGAGAGATGTCGTTCCTTTGATTACGGGGAGACTTTTCATGCTCTCGACAGATTAGCTACCGGACGGCGGTATATGCACGGGGGCAGCCCGTTCCTCTTGACCTGTGGGCGATGGAGCGTTTGGGGGTTCTTCGGGAAACCTACGATATGATCGAGCCTTGGACTTTTGCCGGGAGAGGTGTTGATGTAGATTTTGATGATCGGGGCTCGTGGGAGCGTTGGATGGCGGGTCGCCGGGCGAAGATATCGAGATGGTCGGTGCCTCATTGGCGGGTGGAGACTCGCGAGTGCTTCGAGGATGGGTCTCCCGTGGTCATGCTTAGGGGCTTTCTCGGTCCGGCTTCTATATTCCGGCTTTAGTCTGAGACGGTTTGGCTTGGAGCGGGTTCCTTTGGAGGGCTTTGATGATGTAGCCACCGGGGTGGTGGCTCCTGTTTCTATGGATGATCCCTCGGTGTTTCCATTTCTTTCCCGAGCATGGAGGTATGATGCCTTTCCTCCTCGGGTCATTCTCAGGCGTCAGAGACCGGTGTTCACGACCACTTGGTACCATGGATTGGTATGAGAGGCATGCAGGAGAGACTCGAGGTGGCTATTTTGAGACGGCGTGAGGCCATTGTGGGTGCGGAGGACTGTGTTTCGAGAGGAGGAGGGCGAGGCGAGGGCCAACCCTCGTGACGGGAGCGGAGACGGCGCGGCCGATTATGAGGCTTACGTCAAGAGACGGGAGAGGAGGGCTCCTATGCTACCGGCTAGGTTACGAGGAGATGAGGGATGACGCTAGGGCTACTAAGGCCACGACAGAGGCTGGTTTGATAGACCCTGTCCCTATACCAGAGCTTGGTAGGAGGAACAACGACATCTTTCCGGTTCGGAAAAGAAGACTCGAAGGTGGAAGAAGAGGGGAGAGGCCAATGCGAGTGGCTTGGAGTGACTCTACGAGGTTTAGAGTATCCCTTTTCTTGTCATGGCAGACACATTAGTTTGATTATGTATCTTAGTTTTCCTTTAGCAGGTTGCCAGTTGTAGGAATGAATCGGGCTTAGACTCATCAAAGAGCTTTTAACTTGTAATGAATATTTGAATTGCTTTAGAGTTTTTGGAGACGCTTTCATGGTCTGATCAATTGTATTGATGCCAAAGTATGGCTTTTATTTGTGCTTTAGACCGAACCGTTTCCGGCTGCCTACGTTCCCCTCATTTTGAGGAGCTCAGGTCTTCGTAGTTCAACCTGGTGAACTCTTTTTTTTTTGTTGTTTTTTTTTGTTGTTGTTTTTTTTTGTTGTTTTTTGTTGTTTTGTTTTTTTTTTGTTTTTTTTTTTGTTTTCTTTTTCTTCTTTTTTTTGTTGTTTTTTGTTTTTTTTTTGTTGTTTTTTTTTTTGGTGCAACCCTGTTTTTTACCTAGGCCGCCCTTCTCGGGTTTTCAACCTAGTTGGGTATTACTCTTTTAGCACTTTTCCTTCTTTCTTCTTTTTTTTTGTTTTACGCGTAGTATCTGCGCAGCTTGTCACCATTCACTGGGTGTACAAAGGGATTCCCGTCGAGGTCTGCAAGTTGCATGGCTCCTCCGGAGAAGATCTTCTGGACGACATATGGCCCGACCCATACAGGCTCCCATTTGCCGAGGGGGTTGATACGGACTGGGGGCTTTTCTTTTAAAACGAGATCCCCTTCTCGGATTTCCCGATGCTTTACTTTCTTGTCGAAGGCTCTAGCCATTCTTCCTTGGTAGGCCCGGATGTGTTCCATGGCCTTCAATCGGCGTTCGTCTAGTAGGGCCAATTCGTCATGGCGACTCTGGAGCCATTCGACCTCGTTGATCTGGCTTTCCAGCAGTATACGGAGCGAGGGGATCTCTAGCTCGATTGGGAGTACGGCTTCCATTCCGTATGTGAGGGCAAACGGTGTTTCCCCAGTTGCCGTTCTGACTGATGTTCTGTAGCCCCAGAGTGCCAGGTGTAACTTCTCGGGCCAATCTCTGCCTTGGACAGCCATTTTCCGGATGATATTTTCCAGAGTCTTGTTTGCTGCTTCGACGGCTCCGTTGGTTTGGGGCCTGTAGGGAGATGACTTGTGACGGGTTATTCGGAATTCTGCCAGCAATTTTTCACATTCCCCTTCGAAGTGGGATCCATTATCTGAAATGATTTCGGCTGGCAACCCGTATCTGCACATGATGTTTTCTTTGATGAAGAGGGCAACTTTCCTTGAATTGAGGATTTTGTAGGACTTTGCAGAGCATCCTTTCCGATTCCTTCAAAGAAATCACCAATCTGCGTCTCTTTAGGCTCTTCCGCAGTTCCCAAATTCACACTCGTCAAAATCTCTTCGGCAGCTTGGGCTCGATTTTCCTCTTTCCGGACAACCTGCTTAAAGATTTTTTTTTTGTTGTTTGATTTTTTTTTTCGTTTAATGTGTCTGCTTTTTTATCTAATGAATTATTATTAAATTTTTTTTTTTAATTCATCATTAGTTAAAGTGGCAATCAAGGGATACTCAGAAAGGTTCGTCATTTCATTGAAAACGAAAGGGGATACAGTGCTTGCTACAGACTCGTAGTCTTCAGGCGCAAGGCCATCGGACGACCCTAGAGACTCGATCTTAACAGAGAGACTGGGAGGACTTGTCCTAGATTGACACGAAAGGACGGGGGACCAATCCAAGCTTGGTGATCATTTCCTCCTTGGTTGCGGATGGGCCTGAGAGAGTTTCCCAATTCTTTAGCGGCATCGCTGTTGGTGGCCTCATGACTCGGGAACTGTGCTGTTTTTGTTTTCCTTTCTCAATTGCCGCTATCATCTTTTGGACCGAGCCGAGATCAATCAGGTCTGGCACCTGGACTTCTTCTTCGAACAATTGCTGCATAACCAGACCATCCCAATCATCTGAGGGAAATCCCGTGGCCTTAGCTTTTGGCACTGTCAGTTCGAATTCAGTTTTCGGATCTTCCTGGGCAGTAGGAATAGTGGTTGTGAGCTTCTCGAACTGTTCCACCAGGTCAGGCACGCCTCTGAAGGTATACTCACTCTTCATGGCAGTGGTAGCCCTGCATCTTGGGTAGGTCCAGGAACATTCTACGGACCGGGTTAGCCTTGGTTCCTCTGAACTTGTTGAGGTTATCTTGTAGCTTTAGCCATCCTGCCGTAGGAGTGGGCTCTGTGATGTTTCCTGGTTGTGTGGGACCCTTTACAAAGTAGTCAGCCAAATTAGGACTGAAGGGGAGAGATTTAGGGTTGTCGACCGGGACCTTTCCTGTGGCAGCTTCAAATCTCTTTCCTTTTGCAGTGTCCACTGGGGAGGCCTCATATCCCAGGCCGTGGCGAGTATTCTGTCCTTTCACTTCGATGAGTTTGTGAGTTCCTTGTTGGTGCTTCCCCAGACCGAGGCCAGGTAGATAGCTCATTTTTCTCATCATTTTCAAGACCGGTGGGATTTTATCCCGAGTGACCGTCAGATCTATGTTGCACACTTGGGCCTTGGGAGGCTCGACCGTGAAGCCCGTTAGCATGTGACCTTCCTCGTCATGTTTGATTTCCAGAATAGGTATTCCGCCCGTATCTGTGCCCTCTAAAGTGACTAAATCTCCGTAAATGGTCGTCAGATCCCCATTCGAGACGAATTTCACACACTGGTGGAGGCTTGAGGCGACCCCTTTGACTTGGTGCAGCCAAGGTCTTCCCAGCAGGGCATTGAAAGTAATCGGGATGTCGATAACCTGGAATTCCACAGGTATCAATTTCTGTCCAAACCAGAGGTCTAAAGTAGCAACTCCGAGGACTGCTCGGGATGTTGAGTCGTAAGCTTTGACTGTGAGAGAAGAAGGCTTCAAGTCTGTAGTCTTGATATCAAGCAAGCTCATGATCTTTGCCGGAAGAATGTTCATTCCGGACCCATTATCAACCAGGACCCGAGGGAGGCGTCGTTCATCCAGCTGGACTGTGATGAAGAGAGGCTCGTTATGATCAGCCCCAAATTGAGGGAGGTCGAGATCTGTGAAAGTGATTATATTCCCGTAATGGATGTTTCCAATTAGCTGTACCACATCATCGGGAGTAGCATCAATAGGCACGAGAGTGCGAGCCAGGCTTTCTTCCAGCTTCAGCTTATGGGGATAGGACGAGGTGAGTAGAGACCAGAGGGAAATGTTGGCCTGTGTTTGCTTCAACTGGGTGAGCACGGGATCCTCTTTCTCGGGGTCTGGAGTTTCAGTTGTCTTAGCATAGGGGCGGCGATCTTCTTTCGGTGCTTGATCTGTGGCCTTCTTATCTGCCTTGGGATTTCCTTGGAAGATCTGCCCAGATCGGGTCAACAGATTAACTTCCTCATCCGTCGTCTCTTGACTGGATTTCTTCAATGCTGCTAGGGTCAATGGGGGAGCCCTTTTGGCTATTGGCCATTGGTTCTGACGGAGTCTAGTGACAGTGAGGGGCTGAGCTGTACTGGCTCCTTCCTGGGCGGCCCTTATAACTGCTTCCCAGGTCACCGGCTTTTGAGTCTGGGGTTGTGTTGTTGCCCCTTGGATGGCCCACAGAGCTAGGGCGTCCTCCGATTCACTCTCATGGCCGGCCTTGCTCATAGTTATCATGCAACAAGAGTCGCTATTGTCGGGACTCGGCGGCTTTTCGATCTCATCCCCGGTATAGTGCAGCCATTCTGATTCCCTTCTGTAATACTCAGAGTTGGAGATGATTATAGCGTTCTGTGTGGGAGGCGCATCCGGTATCATGCCAGTTTCTAGGACTTCTCTGAAAGCTGACATACATTCGGGGAAGGTGACCTCTTCTTGGGTAACCCTGACAAGGAGTGTTACTTTGTTCTGGGGTGGATTTGATCTAACCATGGTTATTTTCTCATTTGGGCGGATGGGAGTTAATTTTCCTCTTTCGACCAGATCTTCGACTATCAGCCTGGATCGGACACCTGAAAACCCTTTCCCCAAAGCATGGTAGGCAGTGTTGAATTCTAAGACATCCACGTGCTCAGATCCATGAAACTTCATGGCCTTCATGTCCTCGGTCTCATATTCGTCTTCCGAAGTTTCTTCGTCGCCGCCACGATAACCAGCCATTGTGCCTGGCTCCCATGGGCTCATTTATGGCATGATTGTTCCAGATTGTTTCCGGATCGGGGGCCTCAGTCGACTCTTCACTCTCGTCATCATCATCATCATTGCTGTCATCGGAATCTTCTTCCCATACTACCGGGATTTCGGCTGAGAGGAACGCCGGTCAAACCCGTTGGGGAATATGGGTGCGTGGCCGCAAAAGTTGTCATATGTTCCCATTCCCGGAAGTGGCAATTGTGACTCAGCTTCTCCTCCCAGAAATTGCGGGGGAAGAGTGAGAGGGTGTGGCACGTATTTGACACCAGGTAGGATATAGAAGGGATCCTCCTCTTCCGATTCTTCACTGTTCTCGGGATCATATTCGGGCTCTCCCAAAGCCAATTTGCAGAGGTGTACCAGCTCCAGATGCTCTTCGGCCTCTTTGCTGATAAGCCCCAATACAGGCGCCCGCGGAAGCTTTCTTGTTCGATTCTTCTCGATTGTTCTAACCATCTTGTGTAAATGGTTCTTTCATGTTCTGAATGGAACGGCCCAGCTTCTTCGGCATCGGCCTTCCCTTCATCCGAGAAATAGCGGGCCTCGTATTCTTGCAAGGAGTCTCGACATGAGACCAAGATGGGTTGATTCGTTCAATATCCTCAAGGCTGAGGGGAATCCGAATTCAGGATCCTCGACGAGGTTGGCCACGGCATATTTGGGGACCTTCATCAGCATCTTCATGGTCATGCGAAGATTCTCCGCATTCAACTCATATTCACCTGATTATGGTTCCTTGGCGAGAGGATTTTTGACTGTGTTAGGCCCTTCGGGGCCTTCCAACTTTCCTTGCTCTATTAGCCCCTGGATTGCCTTTTTCAGAGTAAAGCGGTTCCATCGGATGTCCGCGAGCTTGATGAAAAGCACAATACTTTGTAGTATCTACGGGAGCATTCGGATTTCTGGGATGGAAATTCTCCAAAGGCCGCAGCAAGCCTTCTTTCACCAGTCCCCTAAAGATGTCATTCAGGGGCATCCCAAAGTTTTCGAGATTTATGACCCGCGGTTTGGGCTCACTTGTTTCTGGGAGCAAAAGGAGTCGTGTTATTGCATTCCTGTCCCGCATAGTTAATCATTTCTTTGCCTTTAGCAGGAGCAGGCGGTGTTTGCAGGAGGAGCCCGATATCCGCAGGCAGGTGCAGCGGCCGGTTGCTGATTGTAGGCCTTTTCAAACTTAGCCGCAGAGTTAACCATGGCCCGTAAGTCCGAGTATGGGAAGTGACTGAGGGAGGCTCTCAGATGTGGTTTCAAGCATGACTGGAAGATGTCCAGTTGTTCCTCTTCGGAAGGAGGGATGGCCATTTCACTGAGTTTCAGATTCCACCGCTTGTAAAAGTCCCTTACATTCTCATCAGGACGCTGCACTGTTGTTTGTAGGTCAACCCTATTTGTTTCCCATTCCAAGTTGGCCTTATATTTTTCTGTGAAGGCATTGGTAATCTGGTCCCATGTAGTCCCTGGCTTCGTGTTTCAAACGGAAGAACCACTTTAAGGCACCGGACTTCAAGGATAGGCTGAAATAGTCAGCCAACCGCTGATTGGTACATCCTTTGGCTTTCATTGCCAGGTATATGTGTCCAAATGGGTTTTTGGACATGCGGTCCCATCAAAGAGATCCAGATTAGGCATCACGAATTTGTGGGGAGAGGAACAATGGAGTCCGGGTCTTGCAGGCCGGAAGGCGGACTTCTTGGCATTCGGTTCGGCGATCCGCGCTTTCATTTCCTTGTGTTGTTCCATGAACCAGGCCAGATGAGGGTCTTGTGGCGGAACCGTGGCATTCAAGCTAGTGGCTGAGCTAGAGAGAGGAGCTACCACGGGAGGCAGACTGGTGGAGGGAACGGCCGATCCGGGGACGTAGGTGAAAACTGTCCTGGGCCGAGTTACCCTGGGAACATGAGTAGGAGCCTGAGCAAAGGATAGGAACTTGCGGCTTCGCCGTTGATTTTCAACTGGCAAAGTAGGTGGGGGCAGCCCCGATGTAGCCGGATAACTTGGATTTCCAGAGTGGGGCCCGTAAGTAGGCTTGAGTGCGGGCCGCCGTCCCGGATTGTTGAATTGCATGGGTGCCGTGGCGAAGGTGTGTAACCCGGGGGTACTGCGGTCCTGGTGATTCGGATGACATCGGGATGGAGGCTTGGTAACCCATAGAAGTCTCGAGTGAGGAATGGATTTGTGTGAGGAGCAGGTGAACTAGCACTGTCTCGAGGAGGGGCTCCTGACCGCGGCCCAGAACCAAGTTGTGGCGGCATTCGAACTGTGGCTATTGCTGTGGAAGGTCCGGATTGATCGGTTCCGAACTGAGGCGGGATCCCGATTAGCCGTGGCATTCCGAGATAGCCCCAACCATGAGAAGACATTCCGTGCGATTTTGCCCCCACTGATTTGTGCCGTCTGCTGCATGGATCCGGTGGTACGTGGTTGGGAGCCGGTGACCCGAAAATCGAGGAGCATGGGTTCTGGTAGTGGCACCATAGGAGGTGGGTGGCGGCATCCCGGTGTAATCAGGGCGATGAGAGTGGGGTTGGCATCCTCGTCTTCTTCCACGGTGAAGGTGCCATCCGGATTGAGGCCGGCGGCCAGACCGTGACTCTTAATAGCCTCCATAAGGCCGCTCAGCCGTGCTTCCTGTCGTAACCTCATCTCGTTCTCGCTAACCGATTCCACCGTTGCTGCCCGAGGGGTCCCGGAGGCGGAGTGATGTTATCCCCATCATTACCTGCTGATGCAGACATTCTGAAACCCGGAGTCGGAACAAATGGTGAGGCTGACGATGCACTTGACTCTTCCCAACTGATCAAACGGTGACCCGGTGCCCGAAACCAAGCTTTGTGCGGAGCTGCGGGGGAAAGGTCATGAAGGTTCGAGATGTCCGGGAATGGAAGGAGGGTAGGTGTTTGGGCTTTAGGCTCATGCAACATGCAGTTATTTGTTCACGTTTACTTAAAACATGTTTTATTAACCTAATCGGTTGGAAAAGATTGCTCTTCTTTTTCGCAAACTACTCTGGATCCTGGATCAGTGGGCCCCGTCACTACGTCTATAAGCCCCTCGTATTCCATCTGTATTTTGACCTCCCGGGGTGAGCCCGGGACGAGGGTCCTATAGGGCAAGCGGGTCCCACCGACCGAAAAGAAAACGATCCTAGAAGTCTGGCGGGTAATCGAGTCTTAACGAGCATTCGATGTGAATTACGGACAAAGCTGACGTCAAAAGTCAAGATCATGTCCGAGGGCTCGACGAAAAGTCGGCATGATTTGGACTGATAAATGTCCACGATTGATCTTGACTTGTCGTCAGTTAAGCCGTAATTAGGCATGGAATAATCATTAATCCTTGATGACTCAGTGTCAATGCTGGGAGTCAGTGTATAATTTGTGCCAGTCAGAGCCGAAGTCAAGGCGCCGGTCAATATCTTGGTCAAAGTCTGCGGCGGAAAACCGGCAGGAACCCTCGACTGATTAGGGACCCCGAAAGATATTGAGTCGGTATGCCGACAAAGGCTTGAAAGGAAAGGTCTATACACGGACAGGGCATGACACAGACCAGACTAAAAACCAACCGGGTCTCGGACAAAGTGTGTCACGGACAAGTGCATGGTCGACACGAGGCTCCATGGGATGTTTGGGTAGTCCTGTGCTCATCCGAGAGGTGTAATAAGACCAAACGGACCGCGACAAGGATTTCCCCGGGTTAAGGACGTAGTGTGCAATGTACGGTCACTTGCGCGTAGTGTGTGGCAGCCTATATTCTTTTCTGAGTAAAATAGAGATTTTTTTATGAGTCTTAAAAATATGATGCATGATTTATTTTTTTTTGAGAATTTTCTTCTTCTTTTTTTTTTTGAAAATCTTTTTTTTTGAAAAAAAAATTTTTTTGAAATTTTTAATGAGCACATAAGCACGTAAGCACGAAAATTCCGACAGTTAGGGACATTATTCCGACAGTCAAAATTTTGACTTTCTCCGAGGCGGCCAAAACAACATGAAAACTGTGCAAAAATCAACACACACACAAAAATGATTTTCAAAGCCGGGACGGAAGCTTGACCCTCAAAAGCTTTTTTTTTTTTTGAAAACGGTGATACCGGTACGTGGGATTGTTAGACCACACTTTATCCCCGACTCGTGTTAGGAGGCGATAACGGGAAATTTAGTGGTTTCCACCAATATACCAAATACCATTTTTTTTTTTAAAAAAAGCTTAGTCCCCAGCGGAGTCGCCACTGTGATGAATGTGTGTATCCGAAAATTTTCCCATTTTTGTTTGAAAAAATCAACGAAAACGGAGTCGCCACGCCATTTTAATTTTGAGGGCCAAAAATTTGAAAAATGGTTTTATACTTTGAAATCAAGATTTTATACTTGAAAATGGTTTTTAGGGTTTTGAAAATGAGTTTTCTTTGCAAGAAAGTAAGAAAGCTTGAAAATAATTTTGATCTTTGTAGAAGATCATCCATGGAGATGGTCTTCCATGGTGATCTTCTTAGATCTAGAGCAAGAAGATGAAAGAACTACATTTTGTAGTTTGAAGATGCATGCATGGATGAGATTTAGGGTTAGGAAGAGGAGGGTTTACCAATCTTCCTTTTGTTCTTGAGTGTTTGGCTTGAGTGTATGAGTGTTTAGGGCTTTAATATGAGAGTGAGTGGATGAGTATAAGTTGGGAAAGATTGGAGAGAAAATGGTGACAATTCAAGTGAATTCTCACTGTTTTCTCTCTATATTTCGCCAGAGGTTCGGTGCAAAATGTGTTTTTTTCTCTTTATTTTTGTGACTGGAGGGCTCAATTTATATCCCTCCTGAAAATTCAAACATGTCCGCGCGGATGGATCCAGTCGCGTGCACTGTTCATTAATTGCTGCTTCAGGCTTTGGACACAAGGAATAATCTTTTTCAAAATTCAAATTGACCAGCCAGATTATGTTTCCAGCATTTCTATTTTTGGTTTTATTCTTTTGTTTTTCTTTTTTAAGATTCTTTTTAAGGTTTAACCTTAAATAACAATGCCCATTTTACCCTCACTTTGTTAGAAAAGTTAGGATTGTTAGGAATTGTTAGAAATGTTATAACTTTCGTTAATTTTCTAACGAAAATTCTAACAAGCTCAAATTGGAGCACTTACAACTGGATTGATTGGATTTTTACCTTTCGCAGGTATGGGCGTTGGAGTTTTTCCACGTCACGATGTGGCGGCAGCCGGCGGAGTACGTCGGGGCGTATCCGGCCATGCACTCCTGGTCTAAGCATGCCCGAGAGAAGATAAGCTCCAGGGGGCGTACGACTCTCAGGTACGCGGATTGCCTTCCTTTGACGGAGGCTGAGACGGATGAGGGGATGATATTCTTCCCCTGGGATCGCTTCGAGGTGGCGCAGCTGAAGGGCGCTGAGATTTGGACTGTGCAGCGGAGGATTCTGAGAGGTCTGACCTGCGACGTCTATTATTTGGGAGAGAGGGTGACGCGTCAGCATGGCGTGAACTCGCCTTTGAGGACACCGGTGGAGCCTCCCGCCGATATGATGCACCCGAGTGACAGATCTGTGACCTGGGATGACTACCGAGCCGGCCAGCACTTCTCGGCATTTGTGGCGACTGAGCCGTACCCCGTATTTGTTTTGAGGAGGCTGAGGATGCCTCAGGTTCTTGATAGAGAGGGATATGGGATCCCACGGTACCCTCGGACGAACTTCTCGTACGTCCAGGATGGGATTAGATTGAGGGTGGAGATTCCTCAGCCCGAGCGGCTTCCACGAGCTTTCCGGCCTCGTCCGGGTATGAAGGTATGGCTTTTTACGCTTCTGCCTCTTCCTTTCTTTCTTTTGTTTCATCATCTTTAGCATCACTTCCTTTTTTGACGCTTTTGCTTTTGTGCAGTTTTCGGAGGTGGTCGTCGAGAAGCTGACGAAGCAAGTGATCGGAGCTAAGAGATTCATCAGGAGGATGGTCGCTTGCGGGGCTCCTCAGGCTAGAGCAAGGCGACCACGGCCGGCGCCTGTCAGACGGGAGGCTTCCCCTATTCGCTCAGAGACTTCTTCAGAGACTCCTCTGTCTCCTCTCCTTGATCCCCGCGCGGTGCTGCCTTCGGATCACGTCATTCTCGGGGATCCACACGGGCAGGGACACGTTTGGCAGCATGGTGGGTCGTCTTCGTACGTCCAGGAGTCCGACGCCTTCACCTTTGGATACGATTTTTTCGCAGATCTCGGCTTGCCCTATCAGAGCGTGCCGGTTGGTCCTGACGAGCCTCTTTCTGGAGACGAGGACGATTCTGAGCCCGAGATTTTCAGGGCTCCTGAGGAGGCGGGCCCGAGTCGCAAGAGGAACCGGGGCGACGTCGGGCGCTAGGGATTACGATTGATTACCCCCCCCTGATTTTTTTTTTTTTTAGACTGATTTTCTGAGATTTTGAGATTTATGACTGGGATTGAGATTTGTACAGCTTATGCACATTTTTTTTTTTTTTTGATGTAATAATTTAGGATTTTATTGATGTTTGTTTGTTTTTTTTTTTATGCATACTCTTTTTTTTTGGAATGTAATAATTTAGGATTTTATTTTATGAATGCAATGCAGTATGAATGCAGTGTTGCATGAGCCTTGTTTTTTTTTGGCAAGGGTGTTAGTGTTTGGTATATGGACTGGTTTGGGGAGGTTTTTTCACAGGTTTCGAGCAACCGGGACGGAATATTCCTCTTTTGGTGTAGCAGCTTGGACTGTTGCAGATTTTTCTGATAAATGACAATCATGTCCGCGCGGATGGGGACTGCATCTGACATTGTCCTTTAATTTTGCTTCAGATCTGGTCTCACTTTATTTCAAATTCAAATATCCTCTTCAACCTCCAGTCCAAACAGCCATTTTCGGGGAGAAAGAGAGAAAAACCATGGAAAACTTTAGAAAAGCTCCATCAAAATTGTCCCAAGAATCCCAAATGTCATTCTTCAACAAGTTCAAGGATTGGTCCCGGGAGATTATGCATGAGAGGAGGTCCTTCTTTGAAGAAAGGTACAAGGTGAAGTGCTTATGGTCTCTCAAGGAATTGATTCCGGATTATGAGCTTTTGAGGGCTTCTTCCTCATTTTGGGACACTAGAAGGCATGTCTTTTGCCTTTCCTTCAACGAGATTGTTCCGACTGTCGAAGAATTTCGGGCCTTGCTTGGAGGTCCGGAGGTGGAAGAGATAGCGGTTCCTTTGCCCGGAGGGGCTTCTTTTGTTGACAGATTGTGCGTCCTCCTTCATCTTTCCCCGGAGGAAGCGCAAGGTATGATCCGCGGTCCCGATCATTTCGATATATCCGGCCTTCCCGATAGGTTTAGGGGCCTAGGCTTGGTGGATGATGCCTATTGGGATGCCTTTGCACTTTGTATGTTTGGCACCCTGTTCATGGTCTATTCCTTTGGGATTTGCCATCCGTCGCTTTGGATGTTGTCGTTCACCGTCGCCCGGCGAGATGTCGTTCCTTTAATTCTGGGGAGACTTTTCATGCTCTTGATAGGCTGGCTACCGGAAGACGGTATATGCACGGGGGCAGCCCGTTCCTCTTGACCCTGTGGCTGATGGAGCGTTTGGGGATTCTTCGGGAAACTCCCGACATGATCAAGCCTTGGACATTTGCCAGGAGGGGGGTTGTTGTGGATTTCGATGATCAGGGCTCATGGGAGCGTTGGATGGCTGGTCTCCAGACAGAAGATATCAGATGGTCAGTGCCTTGTTGGCGGGTGGAGACTCGCAGAGTGCTTCAGGATGGGTCTCATGTGGTCATGCTTCCGGGGCTTTCTCAGTCCAGCTTCTATATTCCGGCTTTAGTTCTGAGACAGTTTGGCCTGGAGCAGGTTCCTTTGGGGGACTTTGATGATATAGCCACCAGGGTGGTGGCTCCTGCTTCTATGGATGATCCCTCAGTGTTTCCATTTCTTTCCCGAGCATGGAGGTATGATGCCTTTCCTCCTCGGGTTATTCTCAGGCGTCCGAGACCGGTGTTCCTGACCACTTGGTACCTGGATTGGTATGAGAGGCATCTGGGAGAGACTCAGGTGGCTATTTTGAGACGGCGTGAGGCCATTGTGGGTGCGGAGGACCTGACTGTTTCTGAGAGGAGGAGGGCCGAGGCGAGGGCCAACCCTCATGATAGGAGCGGAGACGCTGTGACCGACTATGAGGCTTACGTCAAGAGACAGGAGAGGAGGGCTCCTATGCTACCAGCTAGGCTACAGGAGATGAGAGATGACGCTAGGGCTACTAAGGCCACGGAGAGGCTGGTTTGATAGATCCTGTCCCTACACCAGAGCTTAGTAGAAGGAAGATCGACATTTTTCCGGTTCGAGAAAAGAAGACTCGAAGGGGAAGAAGAGGGGAGAGGCCGACGAGTGGCTTGGAGTGACTCTGAGGTTTCCGAGTATCCCTTTCTTGTCATGGCAGACACATTAGTTTGATTATGTATCTTAGTTTCTTTTAGCAGGTTGCCAGTTGTAGGAATGAATCGGGCTTAGACTCATCAAAGAGCTTTTAATTTGTAATGAATATTTGAATTGCTTTAGAGTTTTTCGAGACGCTTTCATGGTCTGATCAATTGTATTGATGTCAAAGTATGGCTTTTATTTGTGCTTTAGACCAAACCGTTTCCTACGCCTCTACGTTCCCCTCATTTGAGGAGCTCAGGTCTTCGTAGTTCAACCTGATTTTTTTTTTTTGTTTGTTTTTTTTTTTGTTTGTTTTTTTTTGTTTTTTTTTTTTTTTTTGTTTTTTTTTGTTTTTTTTTTCTCTTTTTTTTTGTGCAACCCTGTTTTTTACCTAGGCCGCCCTTCTTGGGCTTTCAACCTAGTTGGGTATTACTCTTTTAGCACTCTCTTTTTTTTACGCGTAATATCTGCGCAGCTTGTCACAATTCACTGGGTGTACAAAGGGATTCCCGTCGAGGTCTGCAAGTTGCATGGCTCCTCCAGAGAAGATCTTCTGGACGACATATGGCCCGACCCATACAGGCTCCCATTTGCCGAGGGGGTTGATACGGACTGGGGGCTTTTCTTTCAAAACGAGATCACCTTCTCGGATCTCCCGATGCTTTACTTTTTTGTCGAAGGCTCTGGCCATTCTTCCTTGGTA
Organism: Adenophora triphylla var. japonica; assembly: GCA_022495995.1. NCBI lineage: Eukaryota > Viridiplantae > Streptophyta > Magnoliopsida > Asterales > Campanulaceae > Adenophora > Adenophora triphylla. Next base: position 65,316 of record JAFEMH010002264.1, on the reverse strand, counting down.
AGCTCGGATGTGTTCCATTGCTTTCAATCGGCGTTCATATAGCAGGGCCAATTCGTCATGGCGACTCTGGAGCCATTTGACCTCGTTGATCTGGCTTTCCAGCAGTATACGGAGCGAGGGTATTTCCAGCTCGATTGGGAGTACGGCTTCCATTCCGTATGTGAGGGCAAACGGTGTTTCCCCAATCGCCGTTTTGACTGATGTTCTGTAGCCCCAGAGTGCCAGGTGTAACTTCTCGGGCCAATCTCTGCCTTGGACAGCCATTTTTCGGATGATATTTTCCAGAGTCTTGTTTGCTGCCTCAACGGCTCCGTTGGTTTGGGGCCTGTAAGGAGATGACTTGTGACGGGTTATTCGGAATTCTGCCAGCATCCTGTCGCATTCCCCTTCGAAGTGGGATCCATTATCTGAGATGATTTCGGCTGGCAACCCGTATCTGCATATGATGTTCTCTTTGATGAAGAGGGCTACTTTCCTTGAGTTGAGGATTTTGTAGGACTTGGCTTCAACCCACTTGGTGAAATAATCCACAGCTACCAGGACGAATTCGTGGCCGTTACTGCCTGATGGCGTGATTTTGCCTATGACATCAATTCCCCAAGTGACGAAAGGCCAAGGGGTTGTCATGCAGTATAACTCGTGAGGAGGCAAGTGATTAAGATTGGAGTATCGCTGGCATTTGTCGCAGCTTTTGACGAACTGGATGCAGTCGGCTTCCATGGAGATCCAAAAATACCCCATTCTCAGTATGATTTGCATCAGAGCTCGAGCATTCATGTGAGGGCCGCAGGTACCACCATGTATTTCTTTCATGAGTTCGGTAGCCTCTTGTTTGCTGATACATCGCAGGAGGGGGCCTTGATAACGCTTTTTGTATAACATGTTTCCCAAAAGAACATAATGGGAGGCGAGCCGCTTCAGGGCTGAGAGACTTTTCGCTTTGATTCCTTCTTTATATTCCCCATCTTCATTTTTGAAAGAGGACTCGCCATCCTTCAGGTACTGGTAAATCTGAATGTACCAGGGATCATTGGCCGGTTCGGCTTCTGCTTCGATTTCAAAGCAATAAGCGGGATTTTCTCTTCTACCGACTCTGAATGGTTTGACGGACTTCCCTTCGGGTATTTCAACGAGGAGGCTAGTGTTGCCGAGCATCTGCAATCTGTTGCGATCTCTGGGCAAGTAATGGTGACCTCCTTGAATTGAGTTACTAGCTCTTCCATGTAAGTGTGATATTTCTGCAGACCCGGGTCTACGGTCTTCCATTTGTTAGAGACACGATTGATGATGAGGGAGAGTCACCATACACCTCCAATTCCTTGATATTTCTTTCAAGGACGGCTTCCAACCTGGCTATGCAAGCTTCATATTCGGCAACGTTGTTGGTGACTTCGAAGTTCAGCCTACTGCTAGCATGGGGGTGTGTTCGCCAGTAGGATCGACTGAAGCATTCCTATCCCGTTCCCCCTTTTTGTTTGACGCCCGTCGAAGAAGAGTTGCCAGCGATTTTCTCCTTCTAGAGCGAATATTCCATCATCGGGAAATTGAGGTTCGAGTCCTCGGGACTCATCACTTGGGAAATCGGCCGGATGTTACGCCATTATGCGTCCTTTTACGGATTTCCTTGAAACATAAGTGATGTCATATTCGGCCAAAAAGAACGACCATTTTGCCAACCTCATGGAGATGGAAGGCTTGTCGAACAAATATTTGATGGGGTCTATCCTTGAGACAAGATGTATCGGGTGAGGCCGCATGTAGTGTTTCAACTTTCCCACTACCCAGACCAAACCTGCGCAAGTCTTCTCGCAAGCGAGTAATGAGTTCGCTTCCTTGGAGCTTTACGCTACGAAATAGATGGCATTTTCGACCTTGGAATCTTTCTTCTCTTGAGCTAGCATAGCCCCGATTGCTGTATCCGTGACAGTTAGATATAGCAAGAGTGGCTTTTGCCGATGTGGTGAGCGAGAGAATCGGGGATTCACAAGGTATGCCTTGATCTGTTCAAAGGCAATGACATTCTGGAGTCCATTCCGTGTAGGCATTTTTCCTCATCAACTTGAAGATCGGCTCGCAGATCGAGGTCGTGATTTACAAAGCGGCTTATGTATTGCGCCTTCCCATAAAGGATTTCACTTCTGTCGGTGTCAGGGCGGCTTCATTTCAACTATCGCCTTGATTTTCTGGGGATCTACTTCGATTCCCCGTTCTGTCACCATATATCCTAGCACCTTACCTCGTCTTACACCAAAGCTGCACTTGCCGGATTCAGTCTCATGCCGTGGTCTCGGAGGCGGCCGAAGAATTTTCTCAAATCAACAAAGTGCGGCCATCGATCCCTTGGAATGTATTATCATGTCGTCCACATAGACCTCAATTTCTTTGTGGATCATGTCATGGAAACAGAGCTGTGGCTGCCCTCTGGTACGTAGCGCCAGCATTCTTTAGTCCGAACGGCATGACCGTGTAGCAGTAGGTGCCCCAAGGGGTTGTGAAGGCTGTTTTGGCTTGATCCTCTTCTGCCATTTTGATTTGGTTGTAGCCGGCAAACCGTCGACGAAGGATTTGACTTTATGGTTGGCCGTGGAATCTACCAAAATGTCGATGTTTAGCAGGGGAAATCGTCTTTTGGGCTTTGTTCAGGTCTCTAAAGTCTACGCAAAGACCGGATCTTTTCGTTGGCCTTGGTCACATTTGTTACTATGTTAGAAAGCCATGTAGGGTATTCAATGACCACTGATGAATCCCGCCACGAGCATCTTTTCTCTCTCCTCTTTCACTTGTAGGGACCATTCGGGCTTAATTCTTCTTAGCTTCATTTCTTGGCTTGACTTAAGGGTCGAGCGGTATTCGGTGCTCAACTATGGAAGGATCGAGGCCTGGCATATCTTTATAGGACCATGCGAACACATCCACAAATTCTTTTAGCAGCTCAATTAGGGCATCCCTTTCAGTCCCTTCGAAGAAACTACCAATCTGCGTCTCTTTAGGCTCTTCCGCAGTTCCCAGATTCACACTCGTCAAAATCTCTTCGGCAGCTTGGGCTCGATTCTCCTCTTTTTCGGACAACTTTGCTTAAAGATTTCTTTGATATATTGTTCATTTAATGTGTCCGCTTCTTCATCTAGTGAATCGTTATTAACCGTTTTTAGATTATTAGTTAATTCATCATTAGTTAAAGTGGCAATTATGGGATACTCGAAAGGTTCATCATTTCATTGAAGACGAAAGGGAATACAACGTTCGCTACAGACTCGTAGTCTTCAGGCGTAAGGCCATTGGACGACTCGAGAGACTCGAACTCAACAATGAGAGACTCGGAGGACTTTACAAAGGTTGACACGAAAGTATGGGGACCAATCCAAGCTTGGTGATCATTTCCTCTTTGGTCGCGGACGGAGCTGAGAGAGTTTCCCAATTCTTTAGCGGCATCGGCGTCGGTGGCTTCACAACTCGGGAAAGGCATGGTCTGTGCTCCCTCTTCGGTCGTTGCTATCATCTCTTTGTCGAACCAGAATCAATTGTGTTTGGCGTACGAAAGCTGAGCATGTGGATGTAGGGATCTTCCTCAATCTGGGATTTCCATTTCGTCACAATCGACCGCTCAATCCGGATGTAAGGACGTATTGCGTCTCGGTGTGCTTTTGCTAGAAAAATCTCATGTCCCATACTCGAGCGGAAAGGCTTGGCGGGTAGTTCGGCAAGGAGGACGTCCCACACGACGTTCATAGATTCGAGCCGAGTCTGTCGGTGTTTGTCGACTTTTATCATGAAAATCTCCTCGCCGGCGAGGCCAAAGAATGGGTTTGCGAGAATGCTTTGACAAATCTGTGATTGAGGACCGGGGACTTGTGTGCTGTATCATGGCGGTGTTCGGCGTTTCCTTCCCGATGCGCCTCCAGTGTTGGAAATAACAATTAAATTTGATGAATCGAACTTCTTCGGAGTACGCTCGCTTGAGTGTGTTGACATAGTTGGCATCGTTGGATTCCAAAGGATCTTTGGCGAGGCTTGCCTCTTGAAGGATGTAGCCCGGTGTTTGGCGTGTAGGCATTCTTGGCCTATTGTTTCGGCTTCGTTCCCTATGAGGAAGCTGTTACCCCTTATGACTTCAAGGTCTCCTGCCGGTTGATGAATTTGACGCATTGGTGGAGAGTGGAGGCTATGGCTTTCATGTGATGCAACGAGGGCGCTCTAGTAGAGTTTGTGAACTCGGAGGGGATATCCATTACATGGAACTTTGCGGGCACCATTTGGGTTTCGTACCGAGTTCCAGAGTCACTGTCCCCAGGATGGGACGGGACGTGCCATCATATGCCTTGACTGCCAGGGTAGATGGGATCATGTGCCTTTCATTTTATGCGGAGGGCCCTCATCATCTTTGAGGAAGGATGTTTACCGATGATCCATTGTCCACTAATACCCAGGGAGTGATATGGTGTTGAGCCGAATAGTGATGTACAAAGCTTCATTGTCTTGGGAGACATCTCTTGGCAAATCTTCATCGCGAAGGTGATCATACTCCCATATAGGTGAGGATCATAGATTTGGTCCTTGTCTCGGGATAGAGAGTCATTAAACCGATCGCTTCGTGCCTTTTTCTTGCGAGTAGAGCCTTTGCCGAAGCCCACAGGTTATCTTGAGGCCTTTTGTGGCGGTTGCCATCTCCGGTCAACATGTTGATTGAGTGGGAGCGCCAGGCGCGTTGGTCTTTCTTTGTCGGTGTGCATTCGGGAGGCTGGTCAAAGGCTGAATTGGGCGTTCCGCGGGGGGATAGATTTACGATTGGCGGTAGAGTTACCAGTCCACGGTGATACAGGCGTCAGAAAGTCTCAATTCTGTCGTTGGCAAGGCTTTTACGCTCTTTTACCCTGTTTGCTTTGGGGAAGGCATTTGGAGTAGAGTACATAATAATAAAATCCCCGGATGGCTCCCGGCGTTCCCAGCTTGTTATCACCGACCTCGAATCTCTCCTTCCAATTTTTCTTTGGGAGGAAATTTTCTTTTTCTAAGGAGGACGGTCCTCGTGTATCCGATCTGATAATCCCTTTCGAGGCAATCGGGACAGATCACAAATATCCCACCAAATGTGTTCTACGGTTGGTGGCGGATTTGGGACCTCGGGTTGAGCGGTGATGGAATGACTTTGGGTGGGCTGGTTCGGTTCGGGGATCTGCTGCTGGGCTCATACGGTAGCGAGTGATTGGACTCCGCCGGATAATGAGAGATATTGAGGTCTCGGGGAACGGGCATATGTTTGTCCTTCAAGGTAGCCCCGGTCGGTTGGGATATTGTTAAGGTCCGAAGTGGCGTGTGGCCTCTTCAATCAGTGCGCTATACATTGCAGCGTTCTTCCCGGGGCTTTGATGGCTGACCATATTTCTTCAATTGTTCCACTGATTTTCATCACTCGGGCGATACTTGCGGGATCATCACTTAGAGAGGGACAGCGACGGTATACCGAACTCTTTCATCACGGCTCTTTGTTTGGGGGCCGGTTGCCACTGTAAGTCGACGGGCAGGGGTCCCGGCAGTGGAAACATAGGAATCTTGGGGTAGCATCTCGATGTATCCGGGACGATTAATAAGAGGAGGAGAACCCTCTTCCTTCTTTGCGGTAATAGTGCCATCGGAATTGAGACTGATAGTCAAACCATGACTTACGACAACCCCCAGAAGGTCGCTAATTTGAGCCTCATGTCGAAGTCTCATCTGTTCTACCAAGCTGGATCCAATGCGAGTGCATGCGAGGGATTTTGGAGGACGGAGCAACGTGGTCCCCCATCATTTCCGGTGATGCGAGACATTACGAAACCGGAGTCGGAACAAACGGCGAAGGCGATGACGCGCTTGACTCTTCCCAACTAATCAAACGATGACCCGGTGCCCGAAACCAAGCTTTGTGAGGAGAGCTTTAGGGGGAAAGGACACTGAAAGGTTCGAGATGTGCAGGAATGGAAGGAGGGTAGGTGTTTGGGCTTAAGGCTCACGCAACATGCGATTATTTGTTCACGTTTACTTAAAACATGTTTTATTAACCTAATCGGTTGGAAAAGATTGCTCTTCTTTTTGCAAACTACTCGATTCTGGATCGGTGGGCCCCAGTCACTACGTCTATAAGCCCCTCGTATTCCACTGTATTTCGACCTCCCGGGGTGGGCGGCCCGGGCGAGAGTCCTATAGGGCAAGCGGGTCCCACCGATAGAAAGAAAAACGATCCTAAAAGTCTGGCGGGTAATCGGAGTCTTAACGAGCATTCGATGTAAATTACGGACAAGGCGCGTCGAAAGTCAAGATCATGTCAGGAGCTCGACGAAAAGTCGGCATGATTTGGACGATAAATGTCCACGATTGATCTTGATTTGTTGTCAATTAGGCCGTAATTAGGCATGGAATAATCATTAATCCTTGATGACTCGGTGTCAATGCTTTGGGAGTCGGTGTATAATTTGTGCCGGTCGAGCCGAAGTCAAGGCGCCGGTCAATATCTTGGTCAAAGTCTGCGGCGGAAAACCGGCGAACTTCGGCGATTAGGGACCCCGAAAGATATTGAGTCGGTATGCCGACAAAGGCTTGAAAGGAAAGGTCTATACAGACGGGGCATGACACGGACAGGACTAAAAACCAATCGGGTCTCGGACAAAGTGTGTCACGGACAAGTGCATGGTCGACACGAGGCTCCATGGGATGTTTGGGTAGTCTGTGCTCGTCAGAGGCGTAATAAGACCAAACGGACCGCGACAAGGATTTCCCCGGGTTAGGGACGTAGTGTGCGGTGTACGGTCACGTGCGCGTAGTGTGCAAGCGATCTATATTCTTTTTCTGAGTAAAATAGAGATTTTTTTTATGTGTCTTAAAAATATGATGCATGATTTTTTTTTGAAAATTTTCTTTTTTTTTTGAAAATCCTTTTTTTTTTTTGAATTTTTTTTTTTGAAATTTAATGAGTACATAAGCACGTAAGCACGAAAATTCCAACGAGTTAGGGACATTATTAGACGGTCAAAATTTTGACTTTCTCCGAGGCGGCCAAAACAACACGAAAGCGTGCAAAAATCAACACACACACAAAAATGATTTACAAAGCGGGACGGAAGCTTGACCCTCAAAAGCTCTTTTTTTGAAAACGGTGATACCGGTACGTGAGATTGTTAAACCACAATTTATCCCCGACTCGTGTTAGGAGGCGATAACGGGAAGTTTAATGGTTTCCACCAATATACCAAATACCAATTTTTTTTTTAAAAAAAGCTTAGTCCCCAGCGGAGTCGCCACTGTGATGATGTGTCGCCATTTTCGCGGGAAGGAATTAGATTTTTGCGTTTCTTTGAAAAACCAAATAAAACCCGGGAAAAAGAACGGAGTCGCCACGCCATTTTTGTTTTAAGGGCCAAAACTTTGAAAAAAGCCCGAGATCAGAAATTTGGGTTCGGAGGTCATGTTACACGCCGGGAAGGACGTTAGTGTGCACCCGGAATGCCTCGTAAAACGAGTCTTCCAAGCTGAAAATCATTTATGGGTGTGTGTGTGTGCGTGTGTTATGGCCAAAATAATTTGAAACTCAGAAAAGTAAAAATTGGGATATCTTTTTAAGACTTTAAACTGATCCCATGAATTTTTGGAAGATTTTTGGATTGAGATTTGGTACTCAAAAGACCTTTTGAAGTTGAGTGCCATTTCTGCCAGAATGAAAAGGCAGTGGACCTTTGATTTTGAAATGGATTCAAGGTTCTTAAAAGTTCATAATCTGGATAAACTCAGAGAACGAAAGTTGTTCCAGACACCTTAAATAAGATTTGTGCGAAGGAATTTTCCATTTTGGAGAAGATTTGTGGGGTCAAAACCTTCTGGAAACCTCAGATATGAGATCTGGATTCCCAGAAGCTGATGAACTAGCCTCTGAAAGAAAATTTGAAAAGAGGAGTTTTACTCACCCAAAAAATAAAGTAAAAATATGTATGGAAATATCTGGATGTTGGCTACAAAAAGTCTTTTGTAGTCAACACCAAATTCCACATTTATCTGTGTCCAAAAAATTAGACCATGGACTGAGGTCTGAGAAAATTGCTACTGGACAGCAACTTCTCAAGAAAGAAAATATGATTTTAAGGGGGGGTTTTGCATCCATGCTTGTCCCCATTTCCCTAGGTTTTGGTTAGTGATCACTTGAAATTTTAGTGGTGAATCAACTATACCAAACCATCCTTGGGGTACATTAGGACTAAGCATTTCATTTGCTTGGAAAGGGGATTTTTATCCTTTGAAAATGAGATTTGATGCTTGAAAATGGTTTTTAGGGTTTTGAAAATGAGTTTTCTTTGCAAGAAAGTAAGAGGACTTGAAAATAATTTTGATCTTTGTAGAAGATCATCCATGGAGATGGTCTTCCATGGTGATCTTCTTAGATCTAAAGCAAGAAGATGAAAGAACTACATTTTGTAGTTTGCAAATGCATGCATGGTTGGAGTTTAGGGTAAGGAGAAGGAGGGTTTACCAATCTTCCTTGTGTTCTTGAGTTTTTGGCTTGAGTGTATGAGTGTTTAAGGCTTAAATATGAGAGTGAGTGGATGAGTGTGAGTTGGGAAAGATTGGAGAGAAAATGGTGACAATTCTTGGAGAATTCTCACTGTTTTCTCTCTATATTTCGCCGGAGGTTCGGTGCAATTGGTGTTGTGGCTCCTTATTTTTGTGACTGGAGGGCTCAATTTATAGCCCTCTGAAATATGCAAAGATGTCCGCACGGATAAGTCCCTTCGCGTGCACTGTTCATTAAATGCAGCTTCAGGCTTTGGACACAAGGAATATTTATTTTGAAATTTAAATTATACAGCCGGTTTACATTCCGAAATTCTATTTTTGGTTTTATTCCTTTTGTTTTACTTTTTGAGATTCTTTTTGAGGTTTAACCTTAAATAACAATGCCCATTTTACCCTCACTTTGTTAGAAAAGTTAGGATTGTTAGGAATTGTTAGAAATGTTATAACTTTCGTTAATTTTCTAACAAAAATTCTAACAAGCTCAAATTGGAGCACTTACACCCTTTCCCTTTTGTCCCAAGGATCCAAGAGGATCTCCATGAAATCCATCTCCATGGATGATCTTCTAAAGTGATCCACATTCTCCTTCACTTTCATGTTATTTCCCCATTTCCCCTTTTACATTACTTGTCTTTGTTTGTTTATTTGACCTAAAGTATGGTCATATTGGAGTCCATCTCCATAGATGACCACTTTAAATAGTCCATATTGCTTACTTCCTTGCAAATCCCCCTTCCTAGTCTAAGATGCCCACCTTGGAACTCTTTCTTTGGATGAAAATCATCTAGACTCACAAAATAGGTCACACAAGATGTATGAGATACACTTGAGTATAGGTCTCAAGAATGGTCTTCTTATGACCACCTTAGAGATCTTCCTCTAAAGTTGATACATCTTGACCTAACTCTCTTGTTAATTTAATTTTCATGTCAAATCCCCTTCCCTTTTGCAAATGATATGTTTTTCAAGTCCTAATGTACCCTGGGATGACTTGATTAAGTGGATTCATCACTTATGACCACTAATCAAAGTCTAGGGAAAGAGAGGACAAAACATGGATGCCAAAAATCTAAGCATTTCCTTTATTTTCTGCTTTCAATTACATTTCCAGTTAAGTCCTGTAAATCCAGTTAAGTTTCTGGAAATTACAGTGACTAATTTGGAAACTGTAAAAAATATTAACACTGCACCCCCATCCCCGCGGATAAGATTGCACAACAGTCTCATCCACGCGGATGACATTGTCATCTGCAAACAGTTTTTCAGTTTCTGTTATTTTCAGTTTAGTCACTGTTTTCAAACTATTTTCCAGTTCAGTCTCTTGTATTTCTGTTATTTCCAAAAAACCCCCTTTTGTTCAAAATCTTTTTCAAAACACACACACATGCACAAAAAGTTTCAAGTTTGGAAGACTCGTCATACGAGACATTTCGGGTGCACGCCAAACGTCCATCCGGGAGTGTAACGTGACCTCCAAACTCATTTTCTCTAATTTTGGGCATTTTTCAATGTTTTGGCCCCTTAAACTAAAAACGGCGTGGCGACTCCGTTGATTTTTTCACAAAAAAAAATTGGGTACATCGACATATTTATTCCAAAATAACTTCCTACCAACCAACTAGAAACATTTTCTAGAACATAGCTTGATGGATGACCTATTCGTTTATGCCATAGTTCACCTTCTGCTTGTTAGAGATATTATTTCACATTGAGAATTGATAAACCTTGCATATGACATATAAAGATCCTGGGCCACTTCCCTTGATCCCAATTGGTTTTAAGGTGAAACCTCAGACTTTAAGATGGTATCAGAGCAGGTCCGTTACACGTGCAGACCCAACGACCCACGTTGTTACTCCACGCCACCCGATTAATAAGTCCACGTTGTAAGCATTTGGCAAAACCTGGCTACACATGAGAGGGCGTGTTAGAAATATTATCCTAAATTGAAAATTGACAATATCATTCCTTCAAGTCATCCCACAATTCTTTTGCCGTCTCGCAGTTGGAAATTTTAATCCATACTCCTTTGTTCAATTTATGGGCACATAAAAATCCGAAAATTATTTCAATAATTTAATGGAGTCATTAACAAGATGGAAGAGAACATACATCACATATGGTTATCAATTTGATAATTTATATTTAAAAATGGTGATATTAATTCATAATTACTATGCTAAATGCTAGAGAATGAATTATACATTGTTGCTGAGTAATATGTCAGGGAAGTGGAACAATTATCCAATATTGAAGACAATACTGAGGCGGGCAACCCCATATTTGAACATAACCCAAAGAATCTATCCGTTATTTAATTCTATCAATCATAAAAATACGGAATAATTTCATGAGCCCTCCTTATTTTAAATCATTTTTCACAAAAAATCTGACAAGATTCAAAATTTCACACTCAAATAGAGGTATAGATCAAAAATCCATAAAAACTCAAAACCTATTATTTTTAGTCATACACCTTTGGGTATATGTGAGGATAGTTTAGTAAAATATGAGATTTACTTCCTCCGTCCTATAAAATCTTACCCATTTTACTATTTTGGGTGTCCCACTTTAAAGTCACACTTTCCTAAAAAGAAAACTTTTTAATACTTTTTTATTTATGGGACCCACTTGTCATACTCACATCACTCTTCAAATTTACTATCCTCTCCACTCATTCTCTCTCCTACCCACTCACAACTCCTACTTTAATAACATTATTCCTTATTTTCCGTTCTCAACAGTAAACGAGTAATGTTTTATGGAACGGAGGAAGTATACCTTACAGCTCGTTTGGCACGCGGAAATAGATGCATGGAAATGGACGTGTTATTACAATTTTTTTTCTCTTTTTTTCACTAATTTCAATTTCTCAATCCAAATTTAAAAATCAATATAAACTCCTAAAAGTTTATCCATTAATTATACTCAATTTTGGTAACCAATTAAATGTAAGACTAATTATCAAATTCAAAAAATAAAATAAAAATGAAGGAATAAACAAATACCTACAAATTACAAACACTTTCCCATATAATTATTCCCTCCAAATGATCTATTAAAATGATGGAAAAACAGGAATGCTCTGTGGATGCTTGAAGAAATTATAAGGATCAACTTTGCTCTTCACTTGAACCAACTTCTTAAAATTACCATGGAAATATTTAACACCCCAAATGCTCGCTTCTCCATAGCTTCTGCTTCTTGTTTCTATGTCCAGATCGTTATAGTTCACATAACCACTTCTCGGATTCTTCGACACATACCGACCCATGTAACGATAAAATCGCCTTATCCATTCTATTCTCATCTCTGACGTAGTTGGACCATCGACGTCCAAATTGGCCTCCTGAAGCATAATGTACAAGTTCCCAGCTCTATGCGGAAATGGCGTAGCTGATGGTGAAATCTCATTCATCCTCCCACCAAAAGGACTCAGAACAAAGTTGGGTACCCTTGTATCCGCTTCTAATAAAATTTTCCACATCTCTTCAATGCCTTTCAATGGAATTGGTGTTTGGACAAAGTCAGCTTTCCCTTTTATGTTATACCTAAATGGAGCAGACCGGTTTAGTAGTGTTTGAGGTGAGTCTTGACTTGAGAAACCTGCGATTACAAGACCAGATTGAACCCAACTCATTTCTGTACAATTTTCTCTTGTCAACCCTAATTCTGGGAAGCTTTCTTGCATCAAGTCAACCAATTTATCAGCTCTACCCAAGAATACCGCGTCAAATGTGACCAAGACGGTTTTATTCATTCCTGAGGGCCCCACAGTAGTGATTTGGGCCCTCAGGAATAAATTTCTATCGGCATTTGGTGCAACGTATTTGTTAGGACCTAACTTTGATTAAAGTCTTAGTTAGTTGGTTTTGATAAAGGAATATATATATAGAACAGGGTTTATATTAAAAGAGGAAATCTGTTATATTCATCTTTCAGTTTATCTGACAGCTATGAGTATGACAGTTATGATTCTATCTTATACAGTGGTTACATTAAATCAATAACATGAATCATATTTCCTCTCTTAGCTATCAAAGATCATTAAGTGCATCTCAGTCCTTATTAGAGAACATCTCTGATAGCTAAGCCTTAGTATGATCTGACAGCTATGACTTCATTCCTCTGATAGCCATCACTTTGTCTCATTCTCTGCTACCACAATCTCAACCTAGGTGGAACACGGATCTTCCACAGCTTGTCAAAGTTCACAATTGAAGACCAATGAAGACCACTGAAGACCTTCTGGAAGCTCTCGGCTCAAGCCACGGCTCAAGCCGGCTCATGAATACTGCAAGTGGACAAGTGGGGCAAAGACCGATCAAGGCTCACTAATGTAGGCAGCAGTCATATTCCAACGGCTACATTGAAGGGTATAAATAGGAGGAGTTCATCCTCTACACAAACTACTCTTGAAAAATACTCTTTTTCACAGGTCCAAAACCTTTCCCTTACACCCACACACACCTCCTGTAATCCACACACACACTCATCAATCCCTACCCTTTAAACCTGTTCCAAACCAAAACCCTCACCCCAAAACCTCTGCTTCAACAACAAACAACCCTAGTGTGTTAATTCACAAATTCCAAAATCCTAAGGCTGTACTTTAGGTGTAGAATTAGTTTGTAAACACTCAAGGCTGTACTTTGAGTGTATTAGTTGTTTTGTAAAATCTTGAGGCTTGTACTTCAAGTTGTAAAAACACTTAAGGCCGTACTTTAAGTGTATCCCTAGTTATTTGTACTAATTAGGAAGAGGAAGTTCAAGGAACTTGCCTAAATCAATCATTTGTAATTTTTGTTGATTAAAGATTATAATAAAATTGATCTCACTTGTCAAGATTGACGGTGGGGGTGGATGTAGGAGGAGTGAACTACGAACCACTTTAAATTCTACGTGTTATTACATTTCTGCAATCACATTCACACACTTGCATTATTTCTTTGTGTTCTTTGTCCTATCATTATTTCAAGCTTCTCTTATTCATTGCACAATTCAACAAACATCGACGGCTAAGCCAAACCATATTTGTACGATCATCCGCATATCAACAAAGGGCCTTTCAATTGGTATCGGAGCTTGTCTTCACATTCAAAAGTCTAACAACTTGTGAAGGATCCTATTCAAACCCACCATGCCTCAACCAAGAAGAAATAATGAGAAAGACATCCCACACATTGATATTTGTGGATCTTTTGAGATCTATGCTTCAAAAATAAAAACATACCTTGATGCAAACGGTATATGGGCTGGTATGTTCTAGAGAATGAAGTGTCCTACCCAACTCAAATGCGTATTGATGGAGGACCTAGTAAGACCAAATCCCCGAAACATGGTGCAGATCGAGAAACAATTGATCGGTGCAAACTTAAAGGTCAAAAACATTCTTCAAAAGAGTGTAAATGACTCACTAACACAAGAAATTGCTAAGGAACCAAATGCCGGATCGGCATGGGCTCTCATTCAAACAAAGTTCACTAAGCACACCGGTGTCGGGACACAAAATTTGTATAACTTGCTTAGGCAATTAGACAACTTCAAGTTCTATCTGGAGAAAAAGTGAGTGCTACTCAACCAAGGTTTGAAAACCTTGTTAGATCTATCGACCATGGAAAAACCTTTGAACAACAAGATCTACGCCTCAAGATATATTCTAATCTCCCACAAGAATATGAAAAGGTAGCTTTACCTATTAGAGAAGGATGCGAATGGAGCACAATGACAGGTTGAACAGTATTTTGGAAAGCTTGAAGCTTATGAGCTGGAAGGTATGATAAAAATTCAACCGAGTTCCTACCATTTCACAAACTTTAGCCTTAAGCGCTCAAGAAAGCGTCCACAAACCAATCACTCACCAAGACATTGAGACCATTGTCAACAATGCTCTTCAAAAGATAAACATCGGCTCAGGCACACTGTCGGCAAACGGATCTCTCAAGAAGACATTCCAAGTCTCATATCCATGGTACATCGAGAAATGCCATGAAATTTTAAAAGAAATCTTTTGACAAAAATTCAACCCTTCCACATCTAATTCTCAACAAGACAGACTACAAGAAGACAATTGATTGCTTCAAGCGTGGAAAGCAAGGACATTACTCATCGATTGTCTGAACCAAGGAAACCTAGGGACAATCAGACTGACTAAGAAGATGACCTACTCAAAAGAGATCATTCACGGTTCAAGTGCAAGCTGCTTCAATTGCTCCAAAAATAAACATGACAAAAACAAGGAGCAAGTTATGATAGGCGACTCATCAAAATTCGGTGATGAAGAGTATGTGTCAAGTGATGATTCGACAATGAAGGAGAAGAAGCCATGCTATGCCTTATGGTGAAGATGAAGAAAAATCGAGACAATGAGGAAGAATCGGACAATGAGGAAGAAATGGAAGCACTTGCTGCTGAGATGAACTAAAAGAGGTACATGATTTTAACTCCTTAAATATTGATGGTTTCAAACAATTAGTTTGCACTCTTTTAATTCAAACCAAAAAACAAAAAACTAGCTTTGCTTCGGTCAATGAGAACCTTTCCCAATCCTCAACCATTGACACCCTCACAAAAACCATTTCTGAGCTTGAGAAAGCATGTCAAGGGCTAAGAGATCAATGCATCATGCTTGAAAAACAAAACATGGATCGGCAGTGAGACATCAAGTAATCATGAAAATTGTCAAAGACTTCGGTAATCTTGAAAAAGAAAATGATGCTCTTAAAAAGAAAATAGACTCATGGAACATGTCAAGCAAAGCATTATCCCTTTTCACCTACACCCAAAGGCGTCCCGGTGACAAAACGGGGATTGGTGCGATGATCCTACACAAAAGGTGTACACTCCTCCCAGCGGTGAAAGGGCCATTGAAAAAATGGTTCTAGAAAACCTAAGTTACGCGGCTATCAAACTCAAACTTATCTGTTCAAACCAAGGGAAAATCTAAGGAAATCTTACCTGGTCCTAGTCACTCAAACAAAGGACCAAGTAAAATCCAAGGAAGCAAGTATATTTGGGTTCAAAAAGGGGCCAATATACGAAAGAAATTGAGTTGCAAAAAGATGCTAGACGACGAAGCCACGACGGACGGCCAAGGCTGACGGACGGCCAAGATCTTCCAAACCACATAGAACCCCAAGGCAACAAAGATTCTATAACAAACATAGGTACACCAAACAACAAAAACCTCAATGGCAATACTCAAATGGAAGAAGTCATGCAAGTCAAAATGACTCTCCCAGATCATCCTTTTCAAATAACTTTCAGGTTTCAACCCCAATATAACAACCCAAATCACTTCTTCAATCCATCCCAATCCACTGTCCTCACACCTTACATGATGCAAATCATGTCATATTATCATACCCTAAACCAGTTCTTAAAAAAGGGATCAATGAACAAAGCTAGGGTTCCAAAGAAAAACTAATCCTTTGGACCCAAAAGAATAAAAAGGGGTACCATAAACTTTACTTTCTGTTTTGCAGGTACCTAGGAAAGGACTCGGTATTTAGATAGTGGTTGTAGTAGACAT
Organism: Adenophora triphylla var. japonica; assembly: GCA_022495995.1. Classification (NCBI taxonomy): domain Eukaryota; kingdom Viridiplantae; phylum Streptophyta; class Magnoliopsida; order Asterales; family Campanulaceae; genus Adenophora; species Adenophora triphylla. Next base: position 49,247 of record JAFEMH010002264.1, on the reverse strand, counting down.
ATGACCTTCAATAAAGGCTGGTTGCAACAAGATACCCCTAAAAATGGTCCAAATGTAAACTTTGGTGATAATGCCCAAGCTAAGGTCAAAGGATCAGGAAATCTTATTACAAAAGATATCATTTTTACTAATGTGTCTTATGTAGAGGATCTCAAGCACAATTTGATTAGCATCGAGTCAAATGCGTGATAAGGGATTTCATGTTGTTTGCACCAAGGATAAATGTCTTGTTAAAGATAAAAGCAATAAAGTCATTCACATTTGGATCAAGAAAAGGAAATCTCTATTGCTTAAATTTAGAGATAGTGGAATCCTCAAATGCTCACTTGCCTTACGTCATTTAGTCAATCGACATGTCATGGCTTTGGCACAAAAGATTGGCTCACCTTAACCATAAAACCATCTCCAAGCTTGCAAATTCAAATCTAGTCAGAGGTCTTCCAAGGATCCCATTCAAGAAGGACAAACTTTGCAAAGCATGCCAATGTGGGAAGCAAAAGAGATCTTCATTCAAGCCCAAGACCAGATTGGACACATCAAGACCTATTGAAATACTTCATATGAATCTCTTTGGACCCATACGGACTAGATCTTTAGGAGGAAAGAGATACTCACTTGTTGTGGTTGATGACTTCACGGATTCACTTGGATCATTCTTCTTGAATCCAAAAGTGACACCCTTAGGTTGTCGACAAAGGCTGTTCAATAAAATTCAAAATCAAAAAGGGACATCCATTGTCAAGATCGAGATCGATCATGGAAAAGAATTTGAGAACACGGAGTAGAAGAGTATTGTGATTCAAAAGGTATTGATCACAATTTTTCAGCCCCAAGAACACCCCAACAAAATGGTGTTCTTTGAAAGGAAGAACAGAACAATACGTGAGGCGGCAAGAACAATGCTTGTCGAACACAATCTCCCAAAGTATTTTTGGGGTGAAGGCTGTCACTCTAGCTTTGTGTATGTTCAAAATAAAACACTAATCAACAAATTCCATAAGAAGACTCCATATGAACTATGGAATGACAAAGTTCCTACCATTTCCTACTTTCACAGTTTTGGAAGTAGATGCTTCATTCACAACAATGGCAAAAACAATTTGGACAAATTTGACTCCAAATGTGATGAAGGAATCTTTCTTGGATACTCTAACACAAGCAAAGCTTATAGAGTTTACAACAAAGAAGACTTGTTGTGGAAGAATCAATTCATGTTGACTTTGATGAAAACAATGATCAAAGTGTAAGCTGAATTGTGTGATTTTGATGAAGGTTTGGGAAACCTAGATAATCTCCTGAATCATCTCCCATTCTTGATTCAACTGTTCTCCATCATGAACAAGATTCATCAAATCTTCCATACATGGTTCCAAGAAATTCATCTGACAGCCATCCTGTGCCAGACAACCATGACCAATCCCACTCCCATCATCAACCAATCCAGCCAACCAAGTCAACATCAATCACTCCTACTACCAATCCAATTGATGAGGAAGAGAATACCCAAATGAATGGTCATCCCTTGACTGACATCTCCCAAATTTCTTCCTTAGGCGACGGCTGACCCTTAGGCACTGACCATCCAAATTCTTCTTGTAATCCATCCACTAGCCATCTTCCATCTCCATCCAATAATCCTCTTTCTCCTCCCAAAGTCAATGATGAATCCACCATTACTCACATCATTCCACCAAATAAAGACCTTTACATCAGCCTTCAAATTGATAAAACCCCAGTTCAGACAACATTCCTTTTCTCATGAGTGCATTCATATCCCAAGTGGAACCAAAGAAAATAAATGAAGCACTCCAAGATCTTTACTGGATAGAAGCCATGGAAGAAGAATTAGAAGCGGTTTGAAAGGAACAAAGTGTGGCAACTTGTTCCTAAACCAAGAAACCAAAGCTGTCATTGGAACAAGATGGGTTTTTAGAAATAAGATGAATGAAGAAGGTGTTGTAGTAAGAAACAAAGCTAGGCTGGTTTGCTCAAGGATACGAGACAAGAAGAAGGTATTGACTATGATAAGACTTTTGCACCTGTTGCAAGACTTGAAGCTATTAGGCTATTCCTTGCCTATGCTTCATTCAAGAAGATGAAAGTATTCCAAATGGATGTCAAGAGTGCCTTTCTGAATGGAGTCTTAAATGAAAAGGTTTTTGTATCTCAACCCCCTGGTTTTGAGCACCCAAAGTTTCTGATCATGTGTACAAATTGGACAAAGCATTGTATGGGCTTAAACAAGCACCAAGAGCTTGGTATGATACTCTATCTAGATATCTCCTTGGCAAAGGATTTACCAAGGGCCATATTGATAACACTTTGTTTATCAAGAAATATGGAGATGATCGAGTTGCTCATCCAAGTCTATGTTGATGACATCATTTTTGGTTCATCAAATGAGGACTTGTGCTTGAATTTGGAGATATTATGAAAGACCGAGTTTGAAATGAGTATGATTGGTGAGCTTACTTTCTTCTTGGGTCTTCAAGTCAAGCAAATGAAGGAAGGAATCTTCATTAACCAAGCTAAATACACAAGGGATATGATCAAGAAGTTTGACATGCAAAGCTGCTTCCCTGCCAAAACCCCTTGTCAACCACAACCAAACTCCATGCGATCTAGATGGTCAAAGTGTAAATCCAACACTTTACGAAGTTACATTGGATCTCTTCTTTATGTAACGACTTCAAGACTGACATTATGTTTAGTGTACGTCTTTGTGCTAGATTTCAAGCAAATCCCAAGGAATCTCATCTCTCTTTGTCAAGAGAATTCTAAGATATCTCGAAAGGAACCCACGATTTTGGCTTGTGGTATCCCTTTGAATCCCATTCTCTCTAATTGGATTCATTGACTCGACTATCTTTGGATGCAATCTAGATAGAAAATCCACAAGTGGTGGATGCCGGTTTATTGGATCAAGAATCATTTCATGGTCAAGCAAAAAGCAAACCTCGGTAGCCACCTCAACAGTGAAATTTGAGTATATTCTTTGCGAGGCTTGTGTTGTTCTCAAATTCTCTATCTTAAAAGTCAACTTCAAGACTTTGGAATTGAATTATCCAACATTCCCATCTTACGTGACAACTCAAGCACTATTGCCATGACAGAAAACCCTGTCCAACACTCAAAAACAAAGCATATTGAGGTCGAGACATCACTTCATCAGAGACCATGTTGAAAAAGGGAATATCAACCTTGCAAAAGTTTGTGCTTGAGGATAATGTCTACGATATTCTTACTAAGGCAATGGATGAAAAGAGATTTGAGATGTTAAGAGCTATGCTTGGAATGATAAATATGCCAAAATAAAGAGCTGTTCTTCATAAATAAAAAGGAGGCTTACATAATTCAGGGCAATCTTTGTCACAATGAAGCCGAGACGGCTATTCCCTCAAAAACATCTCGATAGCTATCTTGATAGCTATCCATACAAAAGTCATGAAAAACAAAAACATAAACAAAAACATAAAACAAACCATGAAATCCCTCTCTCTTTCATCTTCATTCACTCACCAAAAACTTCCTTAAAACCAAACAATCTCCGAACCGGCTCTCCTCTTCAAATCTTCACCTTAGGCATCGGACATTCTTAGGGAATGTCACTTGTTTCTCCGAGATCCTCCTCCAGCACTCATTCCTTCACACCTTGCCTCCTGTGTAGACTGCAAGGTCTGATGATACCTTTGCAACCATATTGGGTGCCTCTCCAGGAAGGGATCAATTGAAGTGACAGAATATTGAAGTGAAGGACTTGCTCTCCTTGGCCACCACTCTTCAACTGCATCATATGGTTGAAGCAAACCCTCCATTGGTGTCACAAAGCTAAAATTCTCCAGAATAAGATCCATTCCCAGCAACTACAAGTGGTTGGCTAGCCCTTGACTCTTCTCTCTCTACAGCAGGAACTCTGGCAGGGCTAAAACAACCAATAACCTGGTTGAATAGGTATGATATTGTTGAAGAAGGAGAAACATGCACTCCAGCAAAGTTATCACCTCTCCCCTCCAACAATCCAACCCCTGGAGAGAGTGAATCCCTGCTCACTGGAGTATACAGCTTCTCAGGCTTAACCTTCTTCTTGACAGCTAAGCTCCTCTCCATAGCTGTCTGAGCCCTATCTTGCTTAACCAATTCCCCCAATGTATAAACCCTCTCTACCTTACTTTTTCCTTACTGGACTCACCCTGATCAACCTTGATAGTCTTTCCAAAAAGCCTTATTCCCTCTCCCTCTCTACTGTCAATTTTCTCTCTGACAGCTACCTCCTTGACACCATAGTCCTGATCTTCTCTCACTCTCTTGTTCTTACCTCTGTCTCTCACTCCCTCTGAACTTTCAACTACATTGAAGGACTCTCTCTCTATCTCCATTTCATCCCCACTCAAATCATCCTCACAATTCTTCCCAAAAACCAACTGTTTTGCTGTTTGAGCCATATGTTTGGGATTAAACTTTGAGGAAAATCTACCCATTTGTGTTTATAAAACAATACGAATAAATTTCCTCTGAAATTGTCATTGTTTTATAGGCAAGTTTCCCTAGCTATCTTAGACGGCCATCATCATTCAAACTAGACTTAGCTGTCAAAGTTTTTCTGACTAGGTTAAAGCAACTTTTTGTGATTTGATCGTGTTAATTGCTCACAATTGTCACTTCCTTAGCCATCTCTTCACCTGCAAAATTCTTGAAAAAGAGAATGTTCTTCTTGTGCTCTGTGGAAGTTAATGCCTCAACGTGGGGAAGGGCAAAAATCACTGTTCACATGAACAGTTACTAAACTTTGAAACCCCCAATGCCCATTAAAACCCACTCTCCACTCATTATTTGTCTCTCTCTCCTTTCGTAATCACCAAAAACCCTGTGTCATTAACCCTCTGTTTAAAATTCATCTCTTGTCTTCACTAATCCTTCATCGTATTCCTTCAACCCTAATTCCTTTAACCATCAATGGCGGCATCAAAAGCAAGTTACCCAGGATGCTCACGGTTACTTCATTAAACCTAGCTTCTATGAGTGCGAAGTTGGGATACTCATCCAAGAACTTCTTGAGGTCAATGAATTGCTTAAATTCATGGGAGCCGGACCTCCAATTTATGAAGAGCTGTGCGAGAGAGATTTACCTGGTAGGAAAGAGGAACAAGGAAAACAATTCAATAAGCCACCATAGACAATGTGGAGATAACCATTACTCAAGAAATGGTAAGTGAAGTCTATGGGATCCCAAACAAAGAAGATCTTGTGAAAAACATATGGGATAGATGGTCGAGATAGATTGAAGACAGTGTATGAGAAATTCTTTGGGGTAAAAGTTCATGACTTCAAGAGTGTGCGGGACAAGGCCATGGTGAAGGACAAAGGCGACATTTTCAAATCAACTCTTATGGATGTGGTGAATAAAGCCATTGATGGCAAGCAATCTTCATTTGAGCAAATGGGATCAAATGAATGGAAACAAATCTTGAGCTTATTGACCAAAGACACAAGCTGGTGCATTGTTCTTCTTCACAACTTCCGGCTTGCGGTCTCAACCTGCACTCTAAAATTCAAGAAGCAAGGTGGAAAGATGAACAACTTCAGAATCATGAGTGGAATTCTTGATGTTCTAATTCCTAAGCTCAATCCTCCTCTACACAAGAAATGGTTGAAGGCGTGAAGGCTGTCGGAGACCAAGTGTTTCAATGACAGAACTTTTGCATTGAAACAAAAGAAGGGAGCTGTGATGAGAGCTGGAGATGATGTAAGTACCAGTAGTTTTATTGAAACACAAGAGAAACTGCAAGCAGAAACAAGAAAGAAGATTGAACACTGGAAGGACTTGATAGCATTGGCTACAAGTAGGAGAATAAAGAGAGGTGTACAATCCAATGTGAAGAAGACTGGATTGTTGAAAAAGACTGTGGTATCTCATGGCAATAAGGGCAAAGGCAAGGATGAACAGGTAGCTGACAGTGAAACTACCTTGTCTGACAACCATGATAAGGATAAGGAAGAAAGAGGTGCCATTGACAGTCATGAGGTTGACACAATGGGTCAAGCTAATGTTGGTGATGATACCATAGACCCTCAAGAGCTTCAGGCAGCCATTAACTTATCCAAAACTGTGCACAAAGGCAAGCAACCTCGCGGCTATTCCTACCGGGCGACGGCTACCAGATCCAAGGTACAATCCTCTTTATCTATTCCTTCTAAATCCTTGCCAAAGAAAAGAAAACCTGAAAAGAAAGCTCCTAAGGCCAAGAAAACCAAAATAAATACCCCTTCCCTTTCTCCAAAATCCACTACTGTCAGTCCAAGAATGGACAAGTCATCAACAACTAGCTCAGGTCACCAGTCAGCCATTGAAGCCATCCTTAACCTCAAAGAACAATCAGAGAAGCAACCTTTAAGGGGGAACACTGATGAAAACATCCCCTCCACCCAACCTCAACAGTTAGCCAAAATCTTAAGAGCCATTGATGCTATTGAGTTGGATGGGAACCACGATCTTGAAAATTTGCTCTCATTTATCTTGATGAGGTTCTTAGTAAAGAGGAGACTGTGATAGCTATTGATGAAATCAGGTCTAGGCTTATCAAGAAAAGAAGTGGACCAGGAGAGTCATCCAGTAACCCAAAGGTGACAGCTATAGATGAAGATATCCCAAACATCCCCTCTATACCTGAGACTGAGCTTGTGAATGAACCTACCCCAACTGTTGAAATTGATAGGGGGAATCCTGATAAGACATCTGAGGTCATTCAAAGTCTAAAGAAGGTTGGTGTTGAAATTGATCCCAATCTTGTCTCAAAGGGAGAAACAATCCTAAATGCATGCAAGGGACTTGTGTTTGATGGAACCCCAGAAAATGAAGCAGTCCTTGTATCTATTCTTGAGCAAAAGTTGACCAAGAGAGAAGTCAGGGCAGCTTTGAACCTTCTAAAATCCCAATTTTGTTCTGATCTCCTCAAGCAAAGTCTTAATCATTCATCTGTCTCAATCCCATCTTTTTCAACCCATGCCTCTGCTCCTACCAAGCCAATTTCTCCAATTCCTGAGAATGAATCTACTGAAGCCTCCCCTCAGAGTCCAATTCTAGCTGGACAAGGTCAACAGATATCTGACAGTGATCCCATCCCTAACAGTCCTGACAGTCCTCCAAGCCATTCCATTCCTCCAACTCCCAGTCAAGCCTACCTTCCCAAAAAGGAACCTTGGATGCTTAGCTGTGGCATTGACTTTTCAATTTCTTCCATCAAAGCAGCAAGAACAAGGTTAGCCAATGTGACCCATTTCCCAGAAATTGCAAACCCCTTTACCTATCCAAAATCCTGGGAACTGTCAAGAAATGGTTTGATTATGGTGGCTAGAAATCTTGCAGGATTAGTATTCTTTGCCTATGAAGAATGGAAAGTGTCAAGGACTTCATCAACCTCCCATTTTGTTCACCAAATCCCATCATTCCCAAAATTCATCACTCCCAATACACTTATTGATTGGGAAATTCTCTTTAGCCAACTTCTCTCTCCATCACTCAATTCTTGTCTCTTCATGCCAAAAGGTCTAGTTTTCACCTTGTGCATTGAACTTGCCAAATCTTTCTTTCTCTCTCTGTTTGAACAGAAGTGTGCCCTTATGCTTTTGATAAGCAAAATTGTCAATATCTTTCCCCCAACCCTAAATCCAGGCATTGAGCCCTATCTTTCACCCTTCATCTCTGTTGATCCCATTCTCTTCAACTCTCCCAATGAAAACTCTCACTTCATGAAACTGATCTCTATTCCTGAGATCAAAGAGTTCAGAGAATCCATAGCTGTCAACCAAAGCAGGGCTCATAATGTTATTGATCTTTCATCAGACTCTGACAGTGATGATGATGATGATGATGATGATCTTTTAAGCCCAGATCAAGTCTCTCCTATTATCATTCCATCTTCTACCATTTCCAACCCTCCTCAACAATCCTTTCAAATGTCCCCTATTCCTCAAGCCCCAGTTCATATGTCCCCTGTTCCTCAACCAGATCCATCCCTTGTGCCCAAGATAAGCAAGAAAGCAAGGAACAAGAAGAAGCATCTGTGGGGCACAATGAGAATAAGAAATGATCAGATGCCTCTCAAAAGAGCACAACTGAAAGCAAAGGAAGATAAGTTCTTCAAATATGATGAGAGGATGACTTGGGAATGGAACAATGAGTTCTATTACAGAGGAGTTCAACCAGAAATGAGAAGAGAGCTAGAGGAAGAAAGAAATGAGCTCCTTTCAGCAAGGCAAGAAAGAGAAGAATTCTATGATCAACTTGCTGATGACTGAATTGTATTTTGTTGACATTTTTTTTGTGTGGTTGAAACAATCTTTTGTTTGGTTTTGTGTTTGAATGGCTGTAATTTGTGAACTTCTCTCATCTTGAGATCAAATCCAAGTATTTCAATCTCATTCTGATTACTTGTGCATGATATGAATCCCTGAGTTATTTCTTTCATTAGTAGTTCTCTTATCATTAACTGTGAAAACATGTTCTAAATAGATCTTCCTTTACCAAAAAGGGGGAAATTGTTAGGACCTAACTTTGATCAAAGTCTTAGTTAGTTGGTTTTGATAAAGGAATATATATATAGAACAGGATTTATATCAAAAGAGGAAATCTGTTATATTCATCTTTCAGTTTATCTGACAGCTATGAGTATGACAGTTACATTAAATCAATAACATGAATCATATTTCCTCTCTTAGCTATCAAAGATCATCAAGTGCATCTCAGTCCTTATTAGAGAACATCTCTGATAGCTAAGCCTTAGTATGATCTGACAGCTATGACTTCATTCCTCTGATAGCCATCACTTTGTCTCATTCTCTGCTACCACAATCTCAACCAAGGTGGAACCTGGATCTTCACAGCTATCAAAGTTCACAATTGAAGACCAATGAAGACCACTGAAGACCTTCTGGAAGCTCTCGACTCAAGCCACCGCTCAAGCCAGCTCATGAATACTGCAAGTGGACAAGTGGGGCAAAGACGATCAAGGCTCATTAATGCAGTACATAGCAGTCATATTCCAACGGCTACATTGAAGGGTATAAATAGAGGAGTTCATCCTCTACACAAACTACTCTTGAAAAATACTCTTTTTCACAGTCCAAAACCTTTCCCTTACACCCACACACACCTCCTGTAATCCACACACACACTCATCAATCCCTACCCTTTAAACCCTGTTCCAAACCAAAACCCTCACCCCAAAACCTCTGCTTCAACAACAAACAACCCTAGTGTGTTAATTCACAAATTCCAAAATCCTAAGACTGTACTTTAGGTGTAGAATTAGTTTGTAAACACTCAAGACTGTACTTTGAGTGTATTAGTTGTTTTGTAAAATCTTGAGACTGTACTTCAAGTTGTAAAAACACTTAAGACTGTACTTTAAGTGTATCCCTAGTTGACTGTACTAATTAGGAAGAGGATGTTCAAGGAACTTGCCTAAATCAATCATTTGTAATTTTTGTTGATTAAAGATTATAATAAAATTGATCTCGCTTGTCAAGATTGACAGTGGGGGTGGATGTAGGAGGAGTGAACTCTGAACCACTTTAAATTCTCTGTGTTATTACATTTCTGCAATCACATTCACACACTTGCATTATTTCTTTGTGTTCTTTGTCCTATCATTATTTCAAGCTTATCTTATTCCGCTGCACAATTCAACAAACATCTGACAGCTAAGCCAAACCATAGCTGTCTGATCATCTGCATATCAACAAAGGGCCTTTCAGTATTGCCACTTATGGAAAAGGTTAGTTGCATTTTGTTCTAATGTCCTAGTAGTACCAAATACAGTTACAATCTCTGGAACATCGACTAGCCTCAACTTCCATGCAACGATGACTCCAAAACTTGAAGCGCCGCCACCTCTAATGGCCCAAAACAAATCCTCGCCCATTGATTTTCTAGTAAGAATTTGACCATTTGCATTGATCATGCGTACATCTATCACATTATCACCACCAAGGCCATACTTCCTATTCATAGTACCATACCCTCCCCCGCTTATTAATCCACCAACACCCACAGTGGACCAAGTACAACCCGGGAAACCTAGAGTCCTACTTTTCTCCGAGATTCTATAGTAGACTTCACCTAGAGTCGCACCACCCTGAACCCATGCAGTCTTGCTATCCACGTCAATGTTTATAGATCTCATGTTAATAAGATCAAGCATGACAAAAGGAGCATCTGCAGTGTAGGAAAGCCCCTCAAAATCATGGCCTCCACATCGGATCCTCATTTGAAGGCCGTGTTTCTTGGAGCAATGAATGACAGTTTGGATTTGGGATACATCGAGTGGTGTAACAATGAACGTAGGTTTGCGAGTGGAAGACGTGTTGAATCTTAAGTTGTTTATGTTGAGTTGGAGAATTGGTGTGTAGGAGGGGTTGTTTGGGGTGAAAATTTGTTGGGAAATGGAGGTGGAGTTGGGAGAATGAAGGGTAAGGCAATGGGGAAAATCTTGAAGATTGTTATGTTGATGGTGATGATGAGAAGAGGAAGTGGAAAATGGAATGTTAAAGAAGAGAAAATATAAGAAAATGGAAAGCAATGAAATCTTCAAAACGTATTTGGATTTTTTTAATGCTATTTTTTACTATGTTTTAAGTCAGAAAGAAAGGGAGGAAAGAGTTCGAAAACTAGATATCACCGAGAGCAAGACTTACACAAATAAATTTTATGTCCTCTTTTTCTAAAATCAAGTTTCAAGCCAAAAAACGAGTAGAAACTTCGAATCCTAGACGAGGAACGAGATAATAAGACTTATACAAATAAATTTTGTCTCATCTTTTTCTAAAAACAAAGCTATTTGAGAATCGTTTAAGACTTATTACTCTTAGGGATGAGTAAATTAGAACCGTAATCGGCTCGAAACCGTTGAACCGTCACGAACCGTAACCGTAACCGGAACCGCCTCTTTTTCTAAAACTAAGATAGTATTTTTTTTATTATTATTATTTTCTACTCCTCTCATAAATGAAATGCTCTAATTTGTGGTGTATTACTCTCCTCCCTTCTTTTTTTATTAATAAATTATACTCCATGCAATATACAATAATTATAAATTATAATACACCATTATCAATACTGCAGCCTGTCACCATCATCGGCCACTGCCGACCTGCCGAAAGCCGCCACCCGCCGAAAAATATAACATGAAAAGGAACTTTTATAAGACATTAAGATATTTTTTAATAACTTATGAGGCATTCTCCTCCGTTTTTTAAAGCAAAAGTACTTGGTCCGAAAATTTAATATCTATTTCTTTAAGTGATATTTTTTAATAACTTATGAGGCATTCATTTCACAATAAATGTCACATTTTATTTGTTAATATTCTAAAAATTATGCTTTAGTTATTTATAAATTGATGTGCAATAATAAAATTATATTAAAACTATTTTAATATTTAAAAATGCAATATTTATTTTAGAACAAATGAGAAATTAATATTTAAGTTTTATTATATTATAAGACGACCGAAATGACATTACTAACAAAACCTGGGGCCAAAACAATAACTGTATTGAAAAACATTGGATGGGATGCAGTGAAGCGGTGTGACTTTTTTATGGTCAAAGGTTTTTTAGATAATAAATTTCGAAGCAATAATTCTTCTTCCTCTTCCATTTATAAAGAGATTGCAGAATTTTGGGAATAGTCATAACTCTCTTAAAACTTCCTATTTGTTCTAATCCTACGTGTTCTAATGGATGCACAAAATATAATCCTATCTCAGTTGTACAAAGACCGCCATGATAAGAAGCTAATAGTACGTGTAATTCGAGTCTGGAATTGCTATAACACCAAGCGTGACAATGAGCTTATGAGCATTGATTTTTTAGCTTTGGATAATGAGGTATGTAAAGATTTCCATCCAAAAAATCATCAATTAATATCTGATGTATTCTTACTGCCTGATAACTGGATTTTTTCCTATGCAAAATGAACCTGTTCACTGCTCTATTCGTAGTCGCTTTATACCGGACTTTATTGGCTTGATTGAAGAAGGAAAGTATTATACTATGAAGAATTTTGTGGTTGAATTGGCAAAGTCTACCTTTCGTGTAGTCCGCCATGATTTCGTGATAATGCTAGATGCATCTACTGGTGTTGATTGGAAAATTCCATCTATCAATCCCCATTATTTCAACATTATTCCTTTTAGCAAATTATTGGAACAAAGTCAAGATTTGAAACATCTGTGTGATAAGTCTTCATTTATCTACAATTACTCTATTTATTTACAAATTCATTTGTAGTGCATGATTTTCTATATGGTCTCTCAAGTGGAACAATATTTTTCTCATGAATGATTCTTTTTTTTCCTTCTCCATTGACAGATGTTATAGGTTGTATGATTGGTGTGTCTCCCATCGGCAAAAGGTCAACAAGCTTTACGACCACTTTGACGCAATTCGTGGAATTACATGATATTCAGTACGCTATTCCTCCATGTCTATATATTTCTCAAATATTCTTAACATAATAAATTTTAACCTTCTAAAAGTATTAATTTTCTGTATTACAGTAATGGCAGTATTAGGATAACTTTTTGGGGTGAAAATATGACAAAGATGCTTACAACAATGCTTGCGGCTAAATGACGTATTGGATAATTACTTCTATTACTATGATGATGACATTGCTGAAATTCAAGATTATGTAACAAGGTTTGTTCTTTGCCTGTATATGAATACTCCATATTCATGTATATTTTGACTAATTTTACTTTTTTCCCTCCTTCTCCCTCAGCTTTGATATGACCCAGGTTGGAGATTCCATTAATGAGATCCCAATGTACAATACATTTGTGTCCAGGGAAGAGTATGAAAGAAATAAGTTATCAATCGCAAATGTTGTCAGAATGTTATCAAACAGTGATGTAATTGTAAGTTTTTTTTTTAACAAAAATATAATTTCTTTTTTTTTTAATTTCTTAATAGTTGATAAATTTTAGGCTAACAAAATGGTACTTGCATTATAGCCTAAGGCTTTTTATACGACTGGATCGGTGAGCATAGACCAGAAAGCGAGGAGTAAAATGGCAGCTAATGCCCAAAATTTGTTGTGATCTCAATCGAATAAGTTTGAATCAGAGTGTTTCTTCTTGAAGATTGTTGTTGTTGATGATGATGATGTTGTGGTTGAATGTATTGAAGAATTTGATAGCGGAAGGGAAGAAGAATCGTCGTCCCTCATATTTCGGAGAGAGAACAATTGGATGTTTGGTCGACTTTGACAAAAATAGCTGGCAAGGGGGGGGAGTACAGGGGCCAAGGATTTATTTGGAATTTTGATCTGGAACCCTTTATTTGAGATATTTAATGTCTTATATCATTATGTGTATTTAAATTTTGAGAAACCTAAGCATTTCACCATAAAAATTGTTTCTTTCCTCAATCAAACCAAATGCTCGCTCCATCCTAATAAAAATTGTCTCTTACCTCTTTTGGCTATCTCAAAGAGCATGCTTATATATCTAAAATCATTATAATTTTAGAAATATTTTAAAGAAAATATAAGCAATTAAAGTTGCACATATATGACTATTCAAATGAGATTAAAGCGTTATTTTTAAAAGATTGATTTTTAATAGAAAAAATCATAAGCATTCTTGTTGTTCATTTTTAGGGACAAATTTATTTGAACTATAAAAAATTGGAAAAAATGATTTAGGGACAAATTTATTTGAAGGTAATATTTTAATGTCATTTATTTTGGCACAAAAAAGGATATTCAATTTAGTATAGAGGGAACTTATTTTAAGGCTCCAAATTTTTATAGGCCCCGCCAGCTAGGATCGCATTAGGTAAAGATATCATATCAGTCATTTTATTTTAGTAGTTGTTTTCTTTTTATTAGTAAATTGAAGCTTAATCTGATGTACTTTTAAATACGATAGATCAGGGCTTCAAATCCTATCAAATACAATTTTTAGCACTTTAAATGTCACTTTTTTAATAGATTAAATTATCCATTAATAAAAAAATAAAGAAAATAACCCAAGCCGAGCGATTTAATTGAAGTCGTCTCCTGATGACAGAGGCATAAGCGGGAGCCACCGGAGCTATTTGCGTCGGGATCAACCAACTAACTTTTGAATACCAATTCTGCCATTAATTTTCACAAAAGCCTATCGTGCCAAACAACAGGAGACTCACCTTAACTCTACCATCTTCCTTTCTTTGAGTACGGTTGAAGCATGGTTAGATTTCAGCTCCAATGGGCAATTGACAATCGATTTTCCGTCCTCCGGAAAAATGTAGGTAGATGGCCGATGCTTCTTGCATCAAGCATGAGCTTCAAACCCAGTGAGAGTGAACATCTGGCCGCAACAATTACAAACTAATCCTCGCGTGTAATTCTGCCTTCTGCCACCCTACCCTTTTTCTTACTTCTGTAGAAGACAGGAGTAATGCCGTGAACACCTAAAGTGAAATGCAATGAACGACGACCAGATGATTTTGCTCAACAGTTCTTCATCATTTGTAGAAATAATAACCTAACACATGGAAAATGAGATGAAAAATGAAACAATATAAGATGGAAATGGATAACATAAAATAAAACGGTGTAGAATATTTCTTTTACATTATTGTTGCACATATTGATATTCATTATGTGTCTTATTAATTTGGCGGGAGGAGCTAAAATTCATTTCCCTTTAATTAACCTATAATGATGGCAAATATATTAGTTAGGTGTTTGATAGGAAATGTACTCCATTAACTTTTATATATTAATTACTCCGTATAATCATCCTATATTAATGTTATGAGAATTAATCTTGTTTTGGAAATCTTAACAATGTAGTATTTAGTATTTATTCACATGTATAAAATTTATGAATTGTGATTCTAGAATAAAGTGCGTCGAATCGGAGGTTTACAACCGTTGACCAAACCGTGAACCGCCAAATCGGCTAAACCGTGGATCGGCGGTTCAAGGTTCGAATTCGATTTTAACTCCTTTGAACCGCCGGTTAAACCGTTAATTTTCAAAATAATATTATGTTTTTTCCTTCAAACTTGACTCTATGTGTGTGTTTGACGCGCGTGTAAGAGTGTTGTCACTTGTCTAAATATTGTCTCATTTTTCTCCTTTTGAAAATTGAAGAGTGAGTAATAAAATAGAATTGAAAAATGTTTTTGAGTGTAATCCATTTTATTTTTGAGGACATAAAAAAACCTATGGAATAAAATTCAAAATATCATTTGGGGAAAAACAACAAAAAACAAGAATCGTCTAAACCGGCAAATCGGGAATCGGAACCGTGAACATTAATTCGACAGTTTGGTTCCGATTGACCTTTTCATCAAACCGTGGATCGCTGGTTGAATCGCTGGTCCGGTCCAACCGGAAATGTCTTGATTGGATCTAATGCAATACTTTTATAGATTTATCATACATTGTCCAGATCATGTGAAATTAAAGATTTCATCCTACAACAATAATGACATGCTTTTTATGTTGATATCGTTTAACAATAATTTTCATAGTAATTTTAACAATGAAATGAACTGATGATTCTTATCATCAAAAATCCTAATGCATGAAGTATATGCAACATATACCGTTAATCAAATTTTGAAAACAAGAAATACAATTAAATTATTCACGAATAACTAGAAAGAACAAATATTATAAATTAATCTGATGAGCAGCGTAAAAAGCTATAAATAGAATTAAAAAAGGGACCGCTAACCATCAAGGTGTTGGAAAGGGTAGAGACAAATCCAATTACGTCCATTACCCAACATTTATGTCTGCAAAGAAGGCTAAGCGACTTCAATATGCGGAGGCATAGATGAGCTACAATCCTAAATAGACTTTGATATGTGAAGAACGGCAAATATAAATACACTCCCCTTGAGACTATATATACACAAATAGTAAGCTACAAAAGTTAAACCCTAAAAAAGATAATGGTTTATGAAGCCCAATGGACTTCACACTAGGCCCACAATATCATAAAATTTTGGGGCCTTACTATGGCCGATACTTAGATAAGCGTACAACCCTCGATTCTCATTGTAATCGAATCTTAAAAAAGAAGAGCAAATCTGTTTCAACCCATTTTAGATTGAGGCGTGTTTCATTTTATTTAAGTGTTTCACTCTAATCATTGATCTTTTATTTCTCTATTGTTATTATTGGACTATAAGCAATGGTGTCATTTTACGACTAAAACTTAACGTCGCCATCTTTATTAATATTTATAAAATTAACATCAAAAACTTATTTAAATAATATAATTTGGAGAAATTATAATGAACCAATTATAAATTTGCAGCTACCACTACTACCACGGTCACCCCCTCCAACAACCATCACCTACTGCCACCATCACTATGAATACCACCGCACCTTATCGCCGACGCCACCATCACATGACCCACCACTACAACAAATCTGATAATTAACGTCTTTTGCACAACATTTTATGGAAAACGTTGTTGATCTACTAAAGACAACGTTTTAAGTAATTTGTTTCTCTGTGAAAATCAGATGTGCAATTAATTGGTGAACTAAACAGGAAATGAATATATTGCGGCAGGTGTAATACTTTTTAACACGTTGTACTAAAAGTACTACAACATTTTTCTAACACGTTGTACTGGTTTTTACGAAGTTTTGTTAAACGTTGTTAAACTTTTTAACAACGTTTTAGTAAGTGTTGTGAAATACTTTAACAACGTTTATCCAATCGTGGTTAAAATAACTCTAAAACAGGAAACAACATTTTTTTACAACATTTAAAAAATGTTGTATTAAACCTAGACCAATCGTGGTTGGCCCTTTTTGAGATCTACAATTTAGATGGAGCATCATCTAAATCGTAAAGAGAGATTTCAAATAAAAAAAAATGAAATAATGATTCTTATCGTACAAAAGCCAAATGCATGTTGTATATACTACTAACCAAATTTTAAAAACAAGAAATATAAATAAAATATTCATGAATCACTAGAAAGAACAAATAGAATAACTTAATCTAAATGAGAACCATGAAAGGTTATAGATAGAGTTAAAGAAAAGGATCGCTAACCATCAAGGTGTAGCAAAGCGTAGAGAGTACCATTTGGAAGTCCTACCGAGGAGGGCTCACCTTCCCATGTATTCATGAAAAAATCCTCACATCCGCTCATGTGATGTGAAGCTCCTGTGTCAAGAATCCACCTTTTTTCATTAAAAAAGTTATTAACTGCATTACCTTGAATTTTCTGTACAGCGGGTTGACTTGGCTCAACAAGAGCTAGAAATCGCTCAACTTGCTCCTTCGTGAAAGGAACACCTTTTAAATATGATGTTTCATTAACATCAATGTTGTCGCCTTTTTCATTTCCATTTGTGTGTATGCCCATAGCTGCAATTCCATTAATGCTCGACGTTCGACCACGTCCAGTACCTCTTCCCCCAAAGCCACCTCCCTCGACCTCGTGCACGCCCTGTACCTCTGCCTCTACCCTAATTTGGTGGGTATCCATTTATCTGGAAACAATCAGATACATCATGACCTTGTTTTCCACGGTGGGTGCACTACGGTTTTTAAATAATTCCCTTTTGTTGCCAAGGTTTGGGTCTCGTACCTTGGGATTTCACAGCAAACCCAGAACTTTCACTTCTATCTTCATGTCCACGAGTAACCGTTTTATGCCTTTCCTCTCTCATCAAAATAGAATAGGTCTTGGCGATGGATGGAAGAGGTTCCATGACCAGAATACTTGACCTTAATGTCTCATAAATAGTTGAGTCCAAACTATTCCTATTCCTATTCCTATTCCTATTCCTAATGTACATTCAATGTAAACTGAGTTCTATGTACATTTCATTATCTTCACAATAAATCTTAATCCATACCCCTCTATTCAATTTATGGGCACATAAAAATCCTGAAATTATTTTAATAATTTAATGGAGTCATTAACAAGATGGAAGAGAACATACATCACATATGGTTATCAATTTGATAATTTATACTCCCTCCGTCCCACAATACTTGACACACATTTCTATTTTGGGCGTCCCACTGATAAGTCACACTTCCTAAAATGGCAAAGAATCTTTACTATTCCCTCCACTCATTCTCTCTCCTACATTATTTTAATACTCACAACACCATTATAATTTACTATTCTCTCCACTCATTCTCTCTCCTACTTAACTATCTACACTCACAACACATCAACCTTTTTACTTTTTCCTTAATTCCCGTGCGGAACAGTAACTGTGTCAAGTATTACGGGACGGAGGGAGTATTTAAAAATGGTGATATTAATTCAAAATTACTATGCTAAATGCTAGGGAATGAATTATGAGTAGGTCTCCAGAGAAACGCGTTTCTCCATAAGTTATGGAGAAACGTGTTTTTTCAAAGGTTCTGGATATCAGTCTCAAAGGTTCTGGATATCCAGAACCCTTTGATCATGATATCCAGAAGTTATGTTAGAATGGGGCCAACACATACCAACTTTCTGGATATCAACTTAAATAGATTTTGGATATCACTTTCAAAGAGTTCTGAATATCCAAAACATTTAATATTGATATCCAGAAGCCTTTCAAAAGGTTCTGGATATCCTTTCAAAAGGTTCTGGATATCACTTTCAAAGAGTTCTGGATATCCAGAACATTTAATATTGATATCCAGGTTTGCGAGTGGAAGACGTGTTGAATCTTAAGTTGTTTATGTTGAGTTGGAGAATTGGTGTGTAGGAGGGGTTGTTTGGGGTGAAAATTTGTTGGGAAATGGAGGTGGAGTTGGGAGAATGAAGGGTAAGGCAATGGGGAAAATCTTGAAGATTGTTATGTTGATGGTGATGATGAGAAGAGGAAGTGGAAAATGGAATGTTAAAGAAGAGAAAATATAAGAAAATGGAAAGCAATGAAATCTTCAAAACGTATTTGGATTTTTTTAATGCTATTTTTTACTATGTTTTAAGTCAGAAAGAAAGGGAGGAAAGAGTTCGAAAACTAAATATCACCGAGAGCGAGACTTACACAAATAAATTTTATGTCCTCTTTTTCTAAAATCAAGTTTCAAGCCAAAAAACGAGTAGAAACTTCGAATCCTAGACGAGGAACGAGATAATAAGACTTATACAAATAAATTTTGTCTCATCTTTTTCTAAAAACAAGACTGTTGAGAATCGTTTAAGACTTATTACTCTTAGGGATGAGTAAATTAGAACCGTAATCGGCTCGAAACCGTTGAACCGTCACGACATGCTTAACTTAGGAACCGCCTCTTTTTCTAAAACTAAGATAGTATTTTTTTTATTATTATTATTTTCTACTCCTCTCATAAATGAAATGCTCTAATTTGTGGTGTATTACTCTCCTCCCTTCTTTTTTTATTAATAAATTATACTCCATGCAATATACAATAATTATAAATTATAATACAACATTATAAATAATGCAGCCTGTCACCATCATCGGCCACTGCCGACCTGCCGAAAGCCGCCACCCGCCGAAAAATATAACATGAAAAGGAACTTTTATAAGACATTAAGATATTTTTTAATAACTTAAGAGGCATTCTCCTCCGTTTTTTAAAGCAAAAGTACTTGGTCCGAAAATTTAATATCTATTTCTTTAAGTGATATTTTTTAATAACTTATGAGGCATTCATTTCACAATAAATGTCACATTTTATTTGTTAATATTCTAAAAATTATGCTTTAGTTATTTATAAATTGATGTGCAATAATAAAATTATATTAAAACTATTTTAATATTTAAAAATGCAATATTTATTTTAGAACAAATGAGAAATTAATATTTAAGTTTTATTATATTATAAGGCGACCAAAATGACATTACTAACAAAACCTGGGGCCAAAACAATAACTGTATTGAAAAACATTGGATGGGATGCAGTGAAGCGGTGTGACTTTTTTATGGTCAATTTCAACACGCGTTCTGGAGAGGACTTAGATATCTTTAAAAAATCTAACGGACTTGTCAACCTTGTTTGATAATAATAATAATAATAATAATAATAATAATAATAATAATAATAATAATAATAATAATAATAATAATAAATAATAATAATGATAAAAAATAATAATAAATAATAATAATAATAATAAATAATAATAATAATAAAATAATAATAATAATAATAAAAATAATAATAATAATAATAAAAATAAATATTAATAATAATAATAAAATAATAATAATAATATTAATAATAATAATAATAATATTAATAATAATAATAATAATAATAATAATAATAATAATAATAATAATAATAATAATAATAATAATAATAATAATAATAATAATAATAAAAGTAATAATAATAATAATTTTATTTTTTATTTTTTTATGGGGCGAAGGTAGTTTAAGAGAGAGAATTAGTAGGAGGTGTGTTTGTTAGACCATGTGCAATACAAACTGAATTTGGGGTTGAAAAAAATATGTTAGTTAACTGAATGGCTAAAATGGAGAACTGAAACTTAGGCTCCGTTTGTTTCAGGGAAAATGACTTCCGGAAAATGATTTCCTGAAAAATATTTTCCGGAAAAGGAAAACATTTTCCGAAAATGTGGAAAACGTTTTCCGGAAAATGAGGAAGATGTTTTCCTGGAAAACAACTTCCATAGGAAAATGGGGAACACGTTTTCTGGAAAATGAAGATGTTTTTCTGAAAATTATTATTATTAATTATTATTATTACTACTATTTTATTATTATTTTATTATTATTATTATTATTATTATTATTTTATTATTATTATTATTATTTTATTATTTTTTTATTATTATTATTATTATTATTATTATTATTATTTTTTATTTTTTTATTTTTATTATTATTATTATTTTATTATTATTTTATTATTATTATTATTATTTAGTTTTTTTTTATTATTATTATTATTTTATAATTATTTTTTTATTATTTTTTTTATTATTATTATTAATATTATTATTTTATTATTTTATTATTTTTTATTATTTTTATTATTATTTTATTATTATTTTATTATTATTTTATTATTATTATTATTATTTTATTATTATTTTATTATTTTTTTATTTTTTTATTATTATTATTTTTTATTATTATTATTATTATTATTATTATTATTATTAATTATTTATTTATTTTTTATTATTATTATTTTATTATTATTTTATTATTATTATTATTATTTTATTATTTTATTATTTTTTATTTTGTTATCATTATTATTTTATTATTATTTTATTATTATTATTATTATTATTATTATTATTATTTTATTATTTAATTATTATTTAATTATTTTTTATTATTTTTTTTATTTTTATTATGATTATTATTATTATTATTATTATTATTATTATTATTATTATTATTATTATTATTATTATTATTATTATTATTATTATTATTATTATTATTATTATTATTATTATTATTATTATTATTATTCTTAAAATATTATCCATCCACTTTTTTTACACCATTTTCCGGAAAACAACTTCCTTAGGAAAAATCCGAAAAACGTTTTCCTTAGAAACGGCGGAAAATATTTTCCGAAATACATTTTCTTTATTTTTCGGAAAACTACCAAACACCGGAAAATGGAGAAAACTTTTCCGGAAAACAAACATGTTTTGCGAGAAAATGTGGAAAACGTTTTTCGAAAAATTACCAAACACCGGAAAGTGGGGAAAACGTTTTCCGGAAAACGTTTTCCCCTCATTTTCCTGGAAACAAACGGGGTCTTAGAGGGATTAAAGTGAAAACTGAAAAAATTGAGTTGACTGAAAACTGAAAAAAGCTTTTTTTTTTTCTTGAATTCTGTTGGGCCACGTTTTGCAATACTATTGGTCCATGGGATTTTCGGATTTCCTTTTTATCCCAAATTATTTGAGCTGAATTATCACCAAGCATATTATTTTTTTTTTTCAGCAAAAATCATAATTTTCCCCCTATAAATAGATGCAAGTTTCATTTGATTTGGACACCGAAAAAAAACCCCTCTTTTCTCAATTATCCTTTAATTAACTAGTCATTTCTCGTATTTATTTTATTACAATTAAAAAAAATTAATTAAGTGTGAATTATTTTTTAATTATAAATAACAATAATTATTATTATTATTATTATTATTATTATTTTACTAATCATAAAAATAAAGAATATAAATAAAATAAGAGTGATGGGGTATAGAATGATGAGTTGGGAGGAGAAGAATTTAATTTTAAACCTTACATTGTGAAGGGGTTAAATGAACATATAGTTGAATTTTAAACCCAATTATCATTCTTACAGCACCCCTATTTTACTTTTCATAATTATAATATTTATTTTTTCTTAATTTACATAAAAGGCTAAACTAAATTTTTTATTGTATAATGGAGGGAATAGTAACGTTGATAATGGGTTGAGCGCTTTTACCGTCTGGATTTAGCCATGTTTCTTCTTCTTTTTTTAATTAAATATACTCCATCTCATGTGAATAAAGAACAAAAAATTGGGCACAAAAAAAAGTAAGAGAGAGAATTAGTAGGAAGAGTGTTTGTGAATATGAAAAATAAAATATGAGCGAGAATGAGTGGGAGGAATAGTAAGGTAATTGGTGTTTCGAGTATAAAAGTAAAGTAAGAAAAAAAATGAGTGGAATGAATAGTGTAAAAACTCTGTTATTTTGGACAGTCCCCACTCATGTGGGACGGACGAAAAAAATAAATAAATTTACAATCACGTGTGACGGAATAAGTATTTATTTAACATGAAAGTGAGTCTCATTATACCAAATTAGTTATGATCATGCACCTGATACTACCTAGAATCGAGCTCTGTTTGACTACAGCAAACGTTGACTCCACGGAAGAAAATCTGGCACGATCGTACACCTCGTACCTGCACAATGAACATCGTAAGCTAAGCCAGGGGCTTCTCCGGCTAAAGCGTCTCCGGTGTAAAAGTAAGTATCTGGTTATAAAGAAAGCTCAAACTCAATTGAAAGAGATTGAGGAGAGGAAAAATGAATTGCTTGACCGTTAAGGTGAAAGTTGTATATATACTCTCATAAATTGATATGATGTCATCGAGGTCATCTTGGACCACATGACGCATGTCTCCTCATGGTTAACCCCAGCATACTTTATTCAACTCCACCACTTTTGCAGGTGGTATCATGGGACGTCAAATGAGATATTTGTCTCTTGTCTTATTCAATGAAAATCTTTATCTGTCAGAGATGGTTTGTCCTTTGTCGAGAACCGTTAGAAATGTTACAGATAGCTTTAGGCGGGATCACCATGTCGCCGGAATCGGTGATTCTACCAAACTTTTCTTATGTCGGAATGGAGCCTTAAGAAAGTATGTGAGATCACCATTTATCCAGAGTCGATGATATCGCTTCGCTTCCCTTTATCCTTTTTATTAATTTAAGTGGGGCGAGATCACCATTTCGCAATAGCCAGTGATCTCGATCCACTTTCCTTTACCCTTTTTTGTTTACTTTGTTTGGGGTGAGATCACCATTTTGACAGAGTCAGTGATCTCGCTTCAATTCCCTTTTGTCTATACACATGGTCACCTTAAGTCATTTGGAGATAGGGCTCCACTTTGACTTCCAACCTGGCAATTTGACTATTATAGTTGACTTTTTCACGTATGCCACAACTTTATTACTGAGTAACACATGGTACTCATAACTTATTTGACAATTGAATTATATTTTATCTGTGCACATAAGCACCCATCAATGAGGGGACATGGTCATTTATACATAGAAGGGGAGGAGCTAATCATTCGCTAGCCGGCAAGGTAGGGATGGCAAAAGAACAGATTGTAAGCGGGTTTCTCGGAAAACTTGATATACATTGTTTAATCATGATTTAACAATTTATATTTTTAAATTAAGTGATAACTTTATGGTTTCTTCTAAGCGGAACTCGATATGCTCTAGGTGACTTGAGTCCCTAACCTGCCCGCCCCAGTAATCATCGTTGGCGAGGCTACCCTGCCATGGGTGTCATTCAACCCCATTCAGTTTTGGAGTGCGATAATTTTATTACCTTTAATTTTTTTAAATGATTTTATACTTCTAAAAATTATAAACTTATTCAGTTTGATTCCCTAATTTTGAGAAAAAAATTGCACTAAATTAATGTTTTAATTGTCCTCCTTGAATATTAAATTCAAGTTCAACTACTATAATTATAATAGTTACCTAAAAAAATCTTGACCCCATTTTCGAAAAATCCTGCCTTCGCCACTAATGGCCATTTTATCTGTTTTTTATTGTTTTTTAAGTGGTTATTTTTATTTTATTAATTATGAATAAAATGCTACTTAGGCTACATCAATTGAGCTATAAATAAACTATAACAATTGAGCTATAAATAGACTATCACATATCTAAACATCTAAACAAGAGATACAATGGAAAGAGTATAGACAATAATGTATGTGATTGAGAAAAAATGATTCTATTCCATTGATTTCTTCTTGACTTATACTCCCTCTGTTCTACTTCGCTCGAAACTAATTTTCATTTTGGTCCGTCCCTAGGGCTGTTACACGAAATGAGCCGGCTCGAGCTCGGCTCGTAAAAAGCTCGAGTTCGAGTGGGCTCGAGGTAAACTCGAGCTTGAGCACGAACAGATTTTCAAGCTCGTTTTTTTTCGAGCCGGCTCGTGTTCGGCTCGTATGTTCGACTCTGTCCGAGATCGACTCGTTTGAGCTCGGCTCGTTAAAAGCTCGAATGAATTTTAATACTTCGGGCTCGGCTCGGCTCGAGCTCAACTCGAACTCGGCTCGTTAAGCTCGAATCAATAATTACATTTGTAATAATAAATAAATATACATATAATACATGTATAATATATAATATATGTATGTAAAAAATAATATAATGAATTTATATTTTCCTTAAACTGTAAACAAAACATAATTAAAAATATTTGTATTTTCAAAATGAATTAAGCCATATAGATTGTACAATAATTAAAATTAATTTAAAAATTTTGTGCTTTCAAAATGAAATCATATAGAGATTGTATATACAATCAAGGTTCTAAAAATCGCTAGGCGGCGCCTAGGCGGCGAGGCCGGGCCTAGCGCCTAGAGCGCCTAGGCGGGGCCGAGGCGGGGCCTAGGCGGGGCCGCGAATTTACACACATTTTTATATATATTCCATAGTTTTTGTCCATAGTGACAAATTCAAGAGGATAAATATATAAATCTTGAACAACTCAACTATGGGTCAGGGCATTTCGGTCATTGAACCATAACATTAGAAGACGGATAAAAACTTCAGAAGGCCATTTAAGGCCCTTAGAAGCGTTTTTTGTCCTATTTATGGGCCGCTCATGGGGCATAGCCCGATGACTTTTGTTCCTCTCGAAAAGACGGTCGTTTTGATATGTTGTGCGTCCCGTAACTCCTCCAAAATCAAAAGTTACACCCGTTACGGTCGAACGCATCTAAAAACTCGAACGCCAACTCTTCGATCGCCTAGATCGCCCAATCCCGCCTAGGCCCCGCCTAGCCCCGCCTAGTCCCGCCTAATCCCGCCCAGCCCGCCCAGCCGCCTAGACCGCCTAGCCCGCCTAGCCCCGCCTAGACCCGCCTAGCCCGCCTAGCGCCTAATTGCCCCGCCTAGCCTAAAGTCGCGGCGCCCGGCCGCCGCCTAGCGCCTAGGCGCCGCCTAGGCGGCCGCCTAGGCGGCCGCTTAGGCCGATTTTTAGAATACTGTATACAATAGACATTTTAAAAAAAAATCTTTTCAAATGCACATATATTTGCCTAATATAATAATCTTTTCATCAAAATAATAAACATACTTAGTATATATCATTGTACTTATATTTAACTATTTAAATATAATAGAAAAAAGAGAGACTGACAATAGCATTTACTTTTTTAATTTTTTAATTTTTTTTTTGGATAAATAAAACTATTTGAGAGGTTAGTTAGTAGTGATTTTTTTTTACAAAAATTTATATAAAAAGTTAAGAATTTTTAAAGAAATGAAAGTATATAATAGAAAAAAGAGAGACAGACAATATCATTTACTTTTTTAATTTTAAATTTTTTTTTTTGGATAAATAAAACTATTTGAGATGTTAGTTAGTAGTGAATTTTTTTACAAAAAGTTATATAAAAAAATTAAGAATTTTAAAATAAATGAAAGTATATGAAAGAAGTTACGGTTTAGAATATAGGGTATGTGTTATGTTTTAGGGTATATGTTAAGGTTCAGAGTATACGTATATGAGTTATGATTTAGAGTATATGGTATTTGTATATAATACGGAGTATATGATTTAGGGTATAAAGCATGGGTGTCTGGTGTATGAGGTATATGGTATAGAATATGAGTTATGGTTTAGGGTATAAGGTATGTGTGTCTGGTGTATGGGTATATGATATATGCTTAAGGGATTGGGTATATTAAAAATTCTTAACTTTTTTTATATGTATGATATAATATTATTTTATATTTTAAATTATTATTTTTATAAATTATTTTTACTAATTACACAAAATCTTGGGTGAAACGTGTTCCACGCTCGCTGAGCGTAGAACGTGTTTTAAAATGTGCGCGGTGGCATTTTTGTAAATAACTGGAACTTACGAAAAACGCACCGGCACATTTTGACAATGTATAAGGCAGTTTTTAATACTACAAGATGCACTTTCCAATGCTACAACAGGCATGTATTTTTGAACTCACTTGAAACTTACGAAAAATCACCAGACATTTTTTGATACCGTAGAAGGCAGTTTTTAATACTACAAAATGCACTTTTTGATACTTCAACAGGCATGTGCTTTTTAATTCACTTGACACTTTTCAATATTACAACAGACATTTTGATACCGTAGAAGATCAGTTTTCAATACTACAAAGGCGGTTTTGACACGACAACAGGCATGTATTTTTTAATTCACTTGACACTTTTCAATATTACAACAGACATTTTTCAATACTACAAGAGACACTTTTTAATACTACAACAGACACTTTTTAACACTACAACATGCACTATTTTCAACAATATCACCGTTATTATTTAACATTACAACCAATTTAAATGTTTTATTAGTGTTATTTTAGAACAGACACTTTCTAATTTTGTAAGAGGCACTTTATAATAACAGAGAAGACACTTGCGTAAAACAGGTTCTAGGATAGCTTATCCTAGAACTTGTTTTACACAAGAACGACTCTACTAATTATTATAATATAGAAATGAGGGTTTAGGGGTAGAAATATGATTTAAGGAAAGATGAAAAATGCCAATTTTTACTTATTATCAATAAATCATAATTTTAGGGTTTGGGGTATATGTATATAATTTAGGGTTTAGAATTTGAGGTATAAGTATATGAGATTTGGGATGTAGTAATAAGCATTATTAATATTTATTTTAAAGATTAAATTATTATTATTGTTAATAAGTATTTTATTTATAATTTATTAATATCAATTATTACTTAGGTATATTAATATTTCTCAGAAGTTTAAATTATTAAATTATTATTATCAATAAATTATATTTTTAGGCATTATTGTTTTAGGATTTAGAGCGGAATTCAAGGCTTAGGTGTATTAATATTTCTTATAAGTTTAATTTATTTTGTTGTTTTAAGTATTTTTCTATATTATTATCATAATTTTTATTTATTATATTATGATAAAATATTATTTTATTAGTAATGAAAAGTATACCCACTTGATTTTCTTAATTTTTAATTTGTCACCTTAAAGTGATACTTTATTTTTTTAATGACTATTAAAATCAAGGGTCATTTTGAAAAGTTAATTTTTAATCGAAAAAAATCATAAAACTTTTTCCTATTTATTTTCAAACCTTTTTGCAAAAATATAATGAATCATGAATTTTTGTTAAAAATATTATATTTAGTGACAAAGACCAAGCTTGAGCTCGAGCTCGAGATCGAGCTCGGATCGTTTAGGCTCGAGATCGATTACAACTCGAATTTGTGCTCGATAAAGCTCGTTTGATTTTAGATTTTTTCAAAAAATAAATCCAAGCTCGAGCTCGGCTCGTTAATACTCGAGTTCGAGCAGCTCGCGAAATGCTCGCGAACAGCTCGAAACTCGATTCGATCCGAGCTCGAACAGTCATAATGGGCTCGAGCTCGAGAAAAGCTCGAGCTCGATAACTTTTATACGAGCTCGAGCTCAAAACTTCAAAGCTCGGCTCGGCTCGGTTCGACTCGTTTACAGCCCTATCCGTCCCACTTCCCTTGGCACTTCCAAAATGGAAAGTTGTATACTCACGACATCAATCAAATTATTATTTCTCCCCTCATTCTTTCTCCTACTTTAATATTCCTACTCAGAACATCTCATTCCACTAATTATTTATCCTACTTTTCCTTAATTCTTGTATCACTATTAGAAAGTGGCTTTTTACCGACGACACTTTACCGACGGATTTTTAATTTGCATTTGTTGAGAATTTCTTTATTAAATTTACATTTTGTTCCGTCGGTAAAGCTGAATCATCCGTTGGCATTACCAACGGATTTGGTCCTTCGGTAATACCAACGGATTAGTCTATCCGTAAGTAGACATATAAATTAAACCATAAGCGCCTCCCATTCAATTTTGCTTAAACATAAAAAGCCTGCAGTCCGTCATCAGTTTGAGTGGCTCCATGTATCCATCCTCTTCTCATACAACCCTGTTCAATTTGCCACTTCTTAATTCCTCTCGCCTCACTTCATCTATCACCTGCTTCACTTAGTAATATATCTCTCTCTATCTACGTGCTGCATTCAATAACTTCATCCAAATGTGTAATGTTGTTTGTTTGTTTTGATTGTGTATGATATTCAATCGATTCTCGCATTTTGCGTGTTGATCGTAGTTAAGGTATGATTTTTAGGTTTTAGGGATTTGAAATCTTGTTAACGATATTACGAATTACGATATAATATATGGTTGTTAATATAGGGTATGGTTATTTTTATTGACGCCTATCCTAATTTTTACATTCATATTTTTTCGTCTTGATGCCTCTTATATAAGAAGAACGATAAATAAATATGTCTCATGAAAAGGAAGTTTTGTATGTGTGAATTGGTCTCCCTCTCTCTCTCTCTCTCTCTTTTGTGGGGGGGGGAGATGGGGGTATACTTGGTATGGAGGGAAGTTACATATGAAGGAGTCTGATTACTCGTATTAAGTCCATTAACTTCAATTTTTGTGGGTGGGTGGGTATGTTACTCTAATTGGGGAAGCTGACTTTTATCTCTTTTGGAATTACACTTGAGCCAACTGATTAACACCATTTCCCAAAGAAGATGTAACTAGTCTTTTGATGTCGGTATACAATTTAGTTTATGATGCTGCTAAATAAAACTTACTGATTAGTAATGTTCTGTGACACTGAAAAAACAGTTTGGGGATTCTCCGATGAGAATAAGGTATTAAATTGAATTGGGGAACGAGGTATATAATTGAAATTGGGAATGTTATTAGGTTTGACTGCCCTAACTGCCCCATTGCCATTCTGAGGTTGCACAATGTGTGTAATGGTATGAGGTTTGAGTATAAAAACCGATAAATTTATGTTGTTTTTTCTCACAATTGATACACAAGTTCCCTTGTGCTTAAATTTAAAGATGAATCTTTTATTGTATACCCTTTAAACAACTAATAAATCAATTTCGTGTATTTAAACTAAAGACAAACATGTATTCACGTACCCTTTAAATAAATGAGAAATTGATTTTTCGTTGTCAGTGTATGGCAGCGGCATCGATGTCAGTTGGTTGTGGTAGGTGGCGGCTTTAGTGGTTGGTGGTCGGTGGCACCCGATGGCGGTGGTGGTAACCGAAAGGTGAGAGAAGGGGAAGAAATGTATGAAGGGGTTTGAGGAGGTGCGGGTAGTTTTGCGATCTAAAATTATTATAAAGAGCCCAAGGACTCTACGAGTGTTTTGATTTCAAACGAGGGATCCTAAGTTAAATACAGAAATATAATACGTCCGTCCAAGAGTAAATGTACACCTTTTATTCATGTTAGCATGAAATAACTTTGAGCAAAAATTTTAGGTCGATTTAATTATGCTAATAATAGTTTAAAATTTGTTATTGATAGTGTATAAGACACAAGTTTTATATTTTTTATTAGGATAATTAAATCAAACTAAAATTATTGCTAAAAATCTCTTCGTGCTAACATGCAAAAAAGGTGGATACTTACCCAAGGTCATAGGGAGTAATATTTTTATTGATAAATTTCACCATCTCTAAGGAATTTATTGGTAAAACCCTTATTTTTAATATTTAGGGGCAATTTTATCCTTAAAATTGATAGTGTCTTGGGCTTCTGACCCTATGACCTTGTGCCGGACCGAAATTTCAAATAAGATCAACATATTTTCAATATTTCAAATAAATTCTTTGTCATCTTATACCTTACGTATAAGACTAGTTTACCTTTTATATCAAAGGTATAAGAGTCATTATTCATTTTTTTTCTCTCTTTTTAAGAAAATAAATAAAACACAATGATATTTTATTAAAACTAACTCTTATACATTAAATATAAGACCAAATAAATCTTATACAATAAGTATAAGACTCTTTTTGATAGTTTTTCTCAGTTTTAAGAGAATAAATAAAATTATTTAAATTAGTCTTATAAATAAAATATGAGACTAAAATTAGTCCTATACATAAAATATAAGACATTGTTTTGAACAATAAATAACATAATTTTCAAAGGCAATTGTTTCATCACAAATGTGATAAAAATTAAATTTACAACAATTTGATAATATCTTCACCATCTAAAAGGTACATTAATGGATAATTTAATGTACCTTAATTTAATGGATAATTTAATCTATTAAATGAGTGACACCTAAATGTGCTAAAAATTGTATTTGTTAGAATTTGAACCCCCGATCTCTCGTATGTAAAGGTACATCAGATTAAGCTTCAATTTACTAACAACAAAAGAAAACAACTACGAAATAAAATGATGATAGCCGCAACAATTACAAACTAATCCTCGCGTGTAATCCGCAGCCTTACACCACCTACCCTTTTTCTTACTCCTGTAGAAGACCTTGAAGGAGTAATGCCGTGAACACCTAAAGTGAAATGCAATGAACAACGACCAGATGCTTTTGCTCAACAGTTCTTCATCATTTGTAGAAATAATAACCTAACACATGGAAAATGAGATGAAAAATGAAACATATATGATATTCATTTTTCATTATTGTTGCAGAGATTGATATTCATTTCCCTTTAATTAACCTATAATGATGACAAATATATTAGTTAGGTGTTTGATAGGAAATGTAGACTCCGTTAACTTTTATATATTAATTACTCGGTATAATCATCCTTTATTAATGTTACCCTTTATTAATGTTGCGAGAATTAAGCTTGTTTTGGAAATTTTAACAATGTAGTATTTAGTATTTATTCACATGAATAAAATTTATGAATTGTGATTCTAGAATAAAATGTGTTCAGACCTAGTCAAGTGACTTTTTTTCTAGGCAACAAAAGAAATTTCGTTAAGACATGATGGAGCCGCATGAGGTCTTTCATAGAGGCATGAGGTCTATCATAGAGGCATGACACATATCTAGATTGGATTAGACATATACGGTCCAGTCCACCGGAGGGAATCGTAGGTTTTCAACCGTTGACTAAACCGTTAAAATTGCGAACTGCCAATCTGCTAAACCGTGTAGTGCCGGTTCAAGGTTCGAATCCGATTTTAGCTCCTTTGAACCGTCGGTTAAACAGTTAATTTTCAAAATAAAATAATTTTTTTTCTCCTTCAACCTTGACAGTGTGTGTTTGATGTGTGTGTAGTGTTTTGTGTACTTGTTTAAGAGTGTTGTCACTTGTATAAATCTTGTCTCCTTTTTATCCTTTTGAAAATTGAAGAGTGAGTAATAAAAAAGAATTGAAAAATATTTGGTTGTATAAATAGAACAATTCAATCCATTATATTTTTTCTCACATAAAAAAACTATGGAAAAAAATTCAAAATATCCTTTTGGTAAAAAAAAAAAAAAAAAAAACCAAAAAACAAAAACCGTCTAAAAACGGCAAACCAAATCGAACCGATAAACCGGGAATCGAAACCGTGAACCGTAAGTCAACGCACGGTTCCGGCCGGCCTTTGTCAAGCGTGAATCGCCGGTTTTCGATGTAAACCGTTGGTCGATCCGATCGGGCATGTCTAGATTGGATATAATGCGGATACTTCAACAGATCTAGCATATATTGTCAAGATCATGTGAAATTAAAGATATCATCATAGAAAAATAATGACATGCTTTTTTATGTTGATATCATTTAACAATAATTTCCATATACAAACAAAATAATTTTAACAATGAACTATTTAGTTGTTCAAATTTTTTTTATTGACCAATCGTGGTTGGCCCTTTATGAGATCTACAATTTAGATGGAGCATCATCTAAATCGCAAAGTGAGATTTCAAATAAGAAAATGAATTAAATGATGATTCTTCTCATTCAAAAGCCAAAAGCATGAAAAAGGGATCGCTAACCATCAAGGTGTTGGAAAGGGTAGAGACAAATCCGATTCACGTCCATCCTCCAACATATATGTCTGCAAGGAAGGCTAAGCTTCTTCAATATGCGGCGGCAAAGATGAGCTACAACCCTAAATAAACTTTGATATGTGAAGAACGGCGAATATAAATACAATCCCCTTGCGACTATATATACACAAATAGTAAGACACAAAAGTTAAACCCTAAAAAATAATGGTTTATGAAGCCCAATGGTCTTTACACTAGGCCCACAATATCATAAAATTTTGAGGCCTTAGTATGGACCATACTTAGACAAGAGTTTAAGTATAAACAAACTTCGTTTCTCATTGTAATCGAATCTTAAAAAAAAAAAGAAAGAGCAAAATCCGTTTCACTTTTTCTCATTGTAATCGAATATTAAAAAAGAAGAGAAAAATCCGTTTCAACCCATTTTAGATTGAGGCGTGTTTCATTTTATTTTAGTGTTTCACTCTAATCATTGATCTTTTATTTTTCAATTGTAATTTATTATACTATAAGATATGGTGTCATTTTTCAACCAAAACATAACGTCACCATCTTTATTAACAAAATATTTATAAAATTAACACCAAACACATATTTAAATAATATAATTTGGAGAAACTATAATGAACCAATTATAAATTTGCAGCTAACGCTACTAACACGGTCACCCTCTCCAACCGCCATCACCCTACTGCCTCCATCACTATGAATACCACCAAACCTTATCGCCGATGCCATCATCACATGACCCAGCACTACAACAATTATGATAATTAACAACGTCTTTTGCACGACGTTTTATGGAAAACGTTGTTGTTGATCTACTAAAGACAACGTTTTGGGTAATTTATTGTTACCATTTTGTTTCTCCAAAAGTGACAATCGGGTTTGCAATTAATAGGTGAAGTAAACGGGAAAAAATATTTTGCAACAGGTGTACTAGGTGAATTTGAGTGTGCATATTTTTAAATCACTATTTACAGCGTTTTAGGAAAACGCTCTAAAATCCAAATGCCACGTTAACAAAAACGTTGTACTAAAAGTACTACAACGCTTTTCTAAAACGTTGTACTGGTTTTTACGGCGTTTTGTTAAATGTTGTGAAACTTTTTAACAACGTTTTAGTAAGCATCGTGAAATACTTTAACAACGTTTATCCAATAATGATTAATAATAACTCTAAAACAAGATCATTTTTTACAACATTTAGAAAATGTTGTCTAAAACCTAGGCCAATCGTGGTTTGGTTGGCCCTTTATGAGTTCTACAATTTAGATGGAGTATCATCTAAATCGTAAAGAGAGATTTCAAATAAAAAAATAAATGAAATGATAATACTTATCATCCAAAAGCCAAATGTATGCGGTATGTGCGGTATATCTTGTTAACCAAATTTTAAAACCGAAATATAAATAAATTAGTCATGAATCACTAGAAAGAATAAATATTATAACTTAATGCGAACGAGCAGGAAATTTATAAATAGAGTAAAAAAAGGATCGCTAACCATCAAGGTGTTGGAAAGTGTAGAAAAATCTAATTACGTCCATCTCCCAACATATATGTCTTAAACTTGAACCTATTACAACGTTGAATAACATAACGTTTTTAAAATGTTGTTTAATATCTATTACACTGTTCAATAAACATTGTGAAAGACTTTTTTGTTGTAGTGCACCACCACCCCAACCATTCCAATATTGTCATCATTACCACTACTACTGACGCGCCCCGAACCGAGGTTCTACTTGGTCCCACGTCCGGGACACGCTCGGAAGACGTCATAATTCCTTTAAAACTTTTGAAATGTCCTTTCCTAAATTTGAATATACAATACCTGCTTTAACTTAAAAACTTTCTATGATACTACTTAAAGTCACCACATATTACTTAAAATCTAAACACCACATCTTACAAACCATTTACAACTTAGGAAACACAGTTTCAAAACTTACACTCCTTTCTTAAATATATTACAATCACTAGAAGTACTCAAAATAATAACATAAAGTCTAGGTCTCAATTACACTACCCCATTGGTAATACATTTACATAATGCAACAAACACAATATACTTCCCCAAGTTACATACCCAACTCGACGTCCTCCTCGTTCTCAACGTAGCACAATCCTTGGCTCGCCCTGGTCTAAAAAAGCAATAAAAGGACGGGGTGAGATAAATCTCAGCAAGTTATTATATATGCAACAATATGACATGCAATCACAACAGGAAAGAATATAACATCAACTCCTTATATATATCACATAAGTGCAATAATGTAACACTTAGAAGGATACTGAGCCAAGGTTTCATTCTCAAAAGGATATCACGATCCAAGCAGCAACAGCAGCCGAAGAAGAGGTTCCGGAACCCAATCACAGTAACAATAAACGGGACTATGACACAAAGTCATACCCAATGTGCAACTAGACTTCACCCTAAAAAGGGGAGCTAGCCCACTATCCATACCATGGCCAATGGATGGGAAACCTAGGAACCCAGTGTATGAATTATAACGAACTCGGCTCGGTGCCATTATAATCCCATGCTGCGCCCGCGATCACGTACCAATTTGGACTTTAAACAGAAGCACATTACTAAATACTTGCATACAATAAACGATGATTCCAAAGTAGGGAACCATACTAATATAGCATATCAAAATGATAGCAACATGATAACAAGTATCAATTAAAAGTAGCACTAAGGCAAAACCATCCCTGAACCAATTCAATGAGTTTAGGATTCCAAAGTAGGGAACCCTAATCAAACACATCATAAAGATGTCAACCAATGCAAAAGGTGTAACACATAAGGTATACACACTTATAATAGCCATTCAAGGATGTATCAACAAGGGTATAATGATATTCAACAAGTTAGGTTCAATGGTTACAACCTACTTTAACCAATCATTTAACCATCTGCCAATTATCACCATTGGTATGTTAATACATCATTTTGTTGTTCATACATTGTACTAAGATTGTAGTGTTCCATTTGTTGAAAGATAGGTTATAAAATTGAACATACATAGCTTTGAAAATAATTCCACAAAACTGGCCAGGGCACGACTCGTGCCCCAGGGCACGACTCGTAACCCTTTTACGTGCTGTCTGATACAGTCGTCCAACATGGCACGACTAGTCCCTAGGCATGGCACGACTCATGCCACTATGCTAAATTCGAACAGAGGCTAAAAACATCAGCAGCCTTTTTAACAATTTCATATACCAACCTTTCCAAATAAAACCACAACACTAAAACTCAACATTCAGTTCAACACTTATACCTAAATGACCTCAACCCATTTCCAACCAAGCCAAAGCCAATTTTACTATTTCCAAACTCAAAGCAAAATGACCCAGCGTTTCCTTTCACCTTGTTCACCTCAAGCAACAAATACCATAACCCAAACTTCACTATGACTTATCCCATTTTATTTCAGTTCAGCATTACTAATTTTAATACTCACGAAAGATGGGTACTTTTAGGAAAGAGTCTAGTCTTACACCACATTTCCAATTATTATCGATTGTAAAGTTTACTCCCAATCTATTTGTTCTTTTAATAAATTGTTACTAAACTACTGGCCATAAAGACGTATCATTCTTCGGTCACACTTATTCCCAAGTTATATAAAATCTTCTAATTTCAGATCTAAAGCAATATTGTAAACTTCTCTAATAACATCTTCTAATTTCAGATCTAAAGCAATATTTTAAACTTCTCTAATAACGAAATCCACTTAAATTTCCAAATATCATATCGTCCACATAGACCAGTATTGCCAGAAACACATCACCTTTCCTATAAGTAAAAAGTGGATAATCAGCATATGATTGTGTAAAACCATCCTCTTCAATGAATCACAATTTTTAGTACTTTTAAGTGTCACTCTTTTAATATATTAAATTATCCATTAATAAAAAAATAAAGAAAAAAACCCAAGCCGAGGGATAACTGAAGTCGTCTCGATGTGAGAGGCATAGCGGGGACAGAAGCTATTTGCGTCGAGATCGGCCAACTAACTATTAAAGATGTTGCCTCGGATTCACGTGAGGCGCCCGCCTCATCAAAGACCGGGCGCTGCCTCGGCCACGGCGCAACAAGATTCAAACCAAAAAACCCTAAAGCCCTCTCCCCTTTTTCGGAAACCCCACCCCTCCCTTGCAATGGCCGGAGCATCCTCCACCATTCCAAACGCTGCCCAACCCGACCAACTCCTCTTCTTGGTCAACCTATCTTATTGCCGCACCCTCACCCCCTTAACCTATCTCACATGGGCATCCCAACTAACCTCCATCCTCTTTGGCCTCGACCTCTTGAAATTTGTCGATGGCACCCACCCAAAACTCGATGATGACATCATCGGGTCCACCACCCCAGCCATCGTAGAAACGGATTATGAACCGGCCAAACCCGCCACCACCACAACCGTCCCAAATCCGGCAGCCATCACATGGTCTCGCCAAGATCGTCTTATCCTTGGAGCCCTCATAGGAACCTTAGATCCCGCTATTGCTCCCCTAGTTCACCAAGCCAAAACCTCTCACGAAGCTTGGACCATCCTTAAAACCACCTATGTCACCCCTCAGTGGCCACATCCTTCAAATAAAAGACAACCTTGCCAACCTAACCAAAAACCAATTATCCATCTCCGACTACATGAATGCCGTCAAATCCTACACCGACAAGCTAGCCATCCTTGGAAAACCCATGGATTCCGAGGACATAATCTACACCATCCTTAAAGGTTTGGACTATGAAACCTTCAAACCCGTCATTGATTCCACCCGAGACCGAGACAACCCTATCTCCTTTGAAGCCCTACACGAGAAACTCATCCAACATGAACTCACCCTAAAACAATCCTCAACCACCTCTCCTCTCCCCACCACCGCCTTCACCGTCCACACCCGTCCATCACCTAATCGTAACCCTTACTGCAACCCCAATCCCTCTCCATCCCATACCTCGAACTCCTCACCTCGCCCTTTTAACGGCAAGTGCCAATACTGTCGTAACATTGGACATGTTATCTCCCAATGTCGCCAATTCAAGCGCAACCACCCCACCATCAACTTTCCCCCCTTCATCGCCAAAATCGAAATCCAAACCCTAACCCCCAAGCCCACACTGCATCCCATCCCAACCCTCCTCCCCCTCCCTCATGGCTCATCGATAGTGGTGCAACCAACCACATCACCAATTATCTCTCCAACCTTGCCCTTCACACACCCTACAATGACAGTGACGACGTCATTATTGGCAATGGTACTTCTCTTTCGATCTCTCACATATGTTCCTTCTCTCTCCCCACATCCTCCTCTCTTCTTAAATTTAATAGTGTCTTACATGTCCCTTTGATTACTCGTAATATTCTATCCGTGTCTCAATTTTGTCATGACAACAATGCCATCATTGAATTCTCACATTCTTCTTTTCTTATCAAGGACAAAGCCACGAGTCAAACACTTATCCATGGAAACCTTGAGGATGGCGTCTACATTTGGCACCCTCCGCCCATTCAAGCTCACTCAAGCTCTCTCTCCTCGCAACTGTGGCATCATAGATTAGGGCATCCCTCTTCCCCCGTTCTTAGTTTATTACGTAGCAAGTTCAGTTTATCTATTTCCTCTAGTTTACCTCCTTGTAACTCTTGCTTTATTAATAAAAGTCAAAAGCTGCCATTTGCATCTTCTACTCTTGTCTCACATGCCCCCCTTGATCTCATCATTTCGGATGTATGGACCTCTCCAATTCACTCACTCGACAACTTAAAATACTATGTCATCTTTGTCGATCACTTCACTAAATACATTTGGTTTTACCCTCTCAAACACAAATCCGACACCTACAATACCTTCCTCCGCTTCAAAGCTTTAGTCAAAAAATACTTCAAACGTCCCATCATTCAAATCTACTCTGACAACGGGGGTGATTACCTCAAACTCACACCCACCCTTGGTCAAAACGGCATCACCCACCTTACTACACCCCCTCACACTCCTGAACACAACGGGTACGCCGAACGTCGTCACCGCCACATTGTTGAAACAGGCCTCACCCTTCTTTCCCATGCCAACCTACCCCTCACCTTTTGGCCCTATGCTCTCACCATCGCCACCTACCTCATAAACAGATTACCTACCCCCACCCTCAATAATGATTCCCCCTACTTCCGCCTTTTTTGCTCCCCTCCAAACTACACCAAGTTACGTAGCTTTGGTTGCCTCTGTTATCCCTGGCTTCTCCCATACACCACCCACAAGCTAGCCCCAAAATCCATCCCATGTATCTTCGTTGGCTACTCACCCACGCAAAGTACATATTACTACCTTGATCCTACCTCCCATCGAGTCTACACCTCCCGCCATATCTGCTTTGTTGAAACCACCTTCCCATACAACTCCCTCACCACCACATCCCCCACTGCTCCCACTCCTCCTCCATCTGAGTGGCACACCCTTTTCCTCCCCATTCTAGACAACACCTCCTCTATCCTACCTCCCCCTCCTAACCTCACCCCCTCCTCCTCCCCCCACTCCTCCCTCCCCAACCCATCCTTATCCCAATCCCACCCCAATTAAACCCCCACCCCCATCTCAGCTTGAAATTACCCCACCCCTCCCAACCCCCTCCCCTCCACCTCCCACCCGCACTATCACCACTAGACTATCCCATGGCATCACCAAACCTAACCCCAAGTATGCCAGCCTCTCCCTTCTCACCTCACCCACAAGCCTTCCCACCACCACCAAACAAGCCCTATCCATTTCCCATTGGAGTAATGCCATGATTGAAGAATTCCAAGCTCTAACCAGCAATAACACTTGGTCTTTGGTTCCACCTACCACAGCTCATAACATTATCGGATGCAAGTGGGTCTTTTGCATCAAATACAATCCCCACAACACCATTCAGAAATACAAGGCTCGGCTGGTAGCCAAAGGTTTTCACCAACAACCCATTTGTTGACTACCACTTTGAAACCTTCGGTCCCATTGTCAAACCGGCCGCGGTGCGGCTACTTCTTTCCCTTTCCACAACCAACCATTGGCCCCTTCGCCAACTTGATGTCAACAACGCCTTTCTTTAAGGCAGTCTCTCGGAAACTGTTTTTATGAACCAACCCCCCAGATTTGAGGACTCCACCAACCCCTCCTTTGCTTGTCAACTGTCAAAAGCCATCTATGGTCTCAAACAGGCTCCCCGTGCATGGTTTCAAGAACTCAAAACCTACCTCACCACATATGGCTTTCACCCCTCCTTAGCCGATCCCTCTATATTTCTCTTCAACAGATCCCCATCCCCAATTTACCTATTAGTCTATGTTGATGATATCATTGTCACCAAATCTTCTCCCTCTCAAATTCAGTCATTCATCTCCAATCTATCCAATCGTTTCTCCCTCAAGGATCTCGGCCCCTTGTCCTACTTCTTGGGTGTCGAAGTCGTTCCTAACCAAAATGGGCTCCTCCTCTCCCAAACAAAATACATCCATGATCTTCTCACCGTCACAATATGATTGACTGCAAAGCACTCCCAACTCCCATGGTCTCATCACCACCCCTCACTAGATCCATTACTACTCCCGCTGTTGATCCCACCCCCTATCATGCCGTTGTTGGTGGACTTTAATATCTGTCCTTCACTGGCCCAGTTATTGCCTTCTCCGTAAACAAACTTGCTCAATTCATGCAAAACCCCCAACCTCCTCACTGGGTTGCACTCAAGCGGCTTCTCCGCTACCTTCATGGCACTATGCATTTGGGTCTTCAGATCTTCGCCGAGTCTCCTACCTCCCTCCATGCCTTCTGCGATGTAGATTGGGCAGGTGACAAAGACGATTTTGTGTCCACTTTCGGGTTCTTAGTTTATCTTGGACGCAACCCAATCACTTGGTCATCCCGCAAGCAACGTGCTCTCGCTCGATCCACAACTGAGGCATAATTTTGAGCAATTGCTGACACCGCTGCAGAACTCACATGAGTAAAGGACTCACTTACCGAGCTTGGACTCTCCCTGCCTGCTACACCGGAGATCTATTGTGATAACCTAGGTGCCACAACCTATTATGCGAACCCGGTTTTCCACTCTCGAATGAAGCATGTGGCTCTCTCCTTTCATTTTATCCGTGAACAAGTTCAATTCGGCTCTCTTCATGTTCAACACATTTCTGGATCGGATCAACTGGCTGACATCTTAACGAAACCACTACCTCGCATACGATTCCAACACCTGACTTCCAAGATTGGTCTTCTCCTCGGATCGTCCATCTTACGGGGGCGTATTAAAGATGTTACCTTAGATTCACGTGAGGCGCCCGCCTCATCACAGGCCAGGCGCCCGCCTCAGCAACAGCAACCAATGGGTGATGTCTCTGACACTCAGGCGTACGCCTTGGATGCTCTCAAGCGACCACCTCAGCATGACCCAGCCTCGGCCATTGACACTACCGGCCAGGCGACCGCCTCGTCCTGGCCCAGGCGCCCGCCTCGAAGCTCGTCCAGTTCCTGTTCTGTTTTGGTATGTTACTGAAGTTTCCTAATCTACTTCTCCTTATTGTATTTGGTATATATTGTGATATACATAGATTAGGAAACAATATCCTCCTTGTATAGATAGGATCTTACATTCCTTGCATAGTTAGGACTCTCTCATTGTAATTATAAATATTGAATTGTTGTGCAATCGTAACGGAATCCAATTGACAAAACCAAGAACACACACAAACAAGCAATTGAGAAATTGAAAGAGAAAATAGATGGAATTGATTGGGTTTTTGAACTCTTGCCTTTATATTATATGTGTAATGTATCATACAGTTCCATAGGGTTACAATCTATATTTATATAAGACACAAACCCAAGCCCAACTATGAAAACTAACACAAAAGCCCGTAGGTCCAAAACCCACCCTGTCACCTTGAGGCGTCCGCCTCGGCCAACCCAGGCGCCCGCCTGGCGAGATGCCAAGACACGCTGCACCTACTGCCGCTGAGGCGCTCACCCAGCCTTGCACCATGCGACCGCCTCAAAGCCACGATCCACGGCTCCATCTTCTGCCTCCCAGGCACCCGCCTCGCCCTAGGTGAGGCGCCCGCCTCATCTGCAGAGAACATCCATGAAGAAGACGAGCCATACCATCCTACAATCTCTACCTCTGTGAGTATTCACCCAACCCAACGGAAGATACAAGGAACCAATGCTCGAACCTCTCTATCTCTAACAGCTAGGGATGTGCAACAAATCCAAACAATGCTTGAACTTGTCAGTAGTAACTGGCTTCGTCAACATATCAGTAGCATTCTCCGTAGTGTGAACTTTCTCTAACACAACCTCACCCATATCAATCAACTCTCGAATCTTGTGAAATCGAACATCAATATGTTTCGTCCGTTGATGATAAATATGATTCTTTACTAGAAAAATTGCGCTTTGACTGTCACAAAGCAACTTCACTCCACCTTCTTTGAATACCCAATTCGTTGACTAAATCCCGAAGCCATAAGGCTTCCTTTGCGGCTTCAACGCTGCCATATACTCCGCTTCCGTTGTGGACAATGCAATAATCGACTGAATCATAGATCTCTAACATATGGGTCCACCTACGAGAGTAAACGCATAACCCGTAGTCGACCTCCTCCGATCCAAGTCACCCGCATAATCTGAATCTACATACCCCACAACAGAGAGCTCCTCACTCTTTCCTCCAAAATGATGCCATAATCCATAGTGCCCTTCAAGTATCTAAGAACCCACTTAACTACTTCCCAACGCTGTTTACTCGAATTCGCAATATGCTTGCTAACGACACTAATTAGTGGCTTGCGCTAAATCTAGCCTAGTGCAAACCATAGCATACATGAGACATCCCACTGCGCTTGCATATGGAACCTTTGACATATTCTGAATTTATTCAGTAGAACTCGGGAATACGAGGCGGATAAATTAAAATGACTGCGCCAATGGTGTCTTCACGGGTTTGCATCCCGCATATTAAACCTCTCCAACACCTTCTTCACATAGCCGGCTTGAGACAACCACAATCTCCTAGATTTCTGTCTCGGCGAATCTCCATCCCAAGAATCTTCTTGGCTTCCCCAAATCCTTCATGTCAAACTACGTACTCAACAAGACCTTCAGGCTGATTGACCTCGTTCTTGCTTCTACCCGCGATAAGCATATCATCCACATACGATATGAGAAAAATACATGAGCCATCATCAAGGCTCTTCACATAAAGGCGAATCATACTCACACCTCTTGTAGCCAATAAGTACCATATAGGAGTCAAATCTTGTGTACCACTGCCTTGGAGACTGCTTCAGCCCATAAAGTGACTTCTTCAATTTACAAACCAAACGCTCCAGCCCGGGCTCAGTGAACCCATGTGGTTGCTCCATGAAAATTTTCTCATCCAACTCACCGTGTAGAAACGCAGTTTTCACATCCATCTGCTCCAACACTAAATCATAGTGAGCTAAAAGACCCAACACAATTCGAATAGAAGCGTGCCTCACAACAGGCAAACAAATCTCATTATAATCCATCCCCTCTCACTGCGAGTACCCCTTTGCTACCAACTGAGCCTTGAACTTTTCCCCCTCTTTTTCTGACACTGCTTCTTTACGCTTGAAAACCCACTTGCAACCAATAACACGCTTCCTTTTAGGAAGCTCCACCAAATCCCATGTATCGTTCTTGTACAAAGACTCCATCTCCTCCGCCATAGCCGTTATCCACTTCTCCCAGGGGCAGATCCTGGAATTCCCGGAGGGGGGGGGCAAGATTATACGGGGGTTCGGGGGCAGCGCCCCCGAAATTTTTTTTTCGAGTCGGACAAGTAAAAAATGGGTCGGATCAATGAAAAACAAATAAATAAGGAAAAATGTCATAATATTTCATACACAAAATCATATTCAAATTAGTTCAACAGAACGGGAAATAACCAAAAAAAAAAAACTTACAATTTAAATAGCACTAGCGGCACTACTGATTTTCGGCAAAAGATTTTACGAATAGCCATATCTTAGCGCTTCAAGATTCGTTCATTAGAAATATCTATGAACAGAGCTTTCTCAATGTACACCAACAAACAATCGTTCAAATATTTATCTCCCATCCTATTTCGCAGCTCTGACTTGCAATATTTCATCCCAGAAAACACTCTCTCAACAGTTGCAGTCGCTACAGGTAAGAGCAAGACCAATTCAATCAAGCGATAGACTAATGGAAACATTTTCTCTTTCATAGTTTCAACCATCTTCTTTTTGATAGACTGCTCAAGTCTTCAATAT
Source organism: Adenophora triphylla var. japonica (assembly GCA_022495995.1). Classification (NCBI taxonomy): domain Eukaryota; kingdom Viridiplantae; phylum Streptophyta; class Magnoliopsida; order Asterales; family Campanulaceae; genus Adenophora; species Adenophora triphylla. Next base: position 5,352 of record JAFEMH010002264.1, on the reverse strand, counting down.
CGGAGAATCGTTCATCAAGTCTTACAGAAAGAAGAAAATTTTCAAGTTCATCACGAATTATTAGAAGATCCATCTCTGAGAAGTCTAGTGGATATAGTTTGGCAAGACGGATATGTTTCTCGACATTGAAGCTAGAAAAATTATTTCTCGGATTGAGGCATGCCATATACTTAAGCAATTCTGTACTAGACTCGGAAAAACGATCCCCCATCTCTTGTATAATAGAGTCCACAACCTAATTGACGTAAAACAAGAATAATTTTAGATAACGTGTTAATTATACTAAAGTTAATAGAAAAAAAATGTGTGACAGTTAAGTTACCTCATAAAAGATTTCAACACGATAATGATGGTAGTTAGTGATATTCGTCCCATCTCTTTTGACACGAATCCGTCTTGGGACAATGTCATCCATCTTAACAACATCAATTTCATTAGCCTCACAAAAAGAATTCACTACTTGGCATAAAGTATCCCATCCGGATTCTCGAAATGTTTGCAATCTTTCTTTCACAATCTCTACCCCATTAAGTGCGTTGAGAATATCTTGATCTTTTGCTTGCAAGGCTAAAGACACACTTCCTGTGTAGTTACCTCTGAATCCGAAAGAGTGAGATTCGTATCAGCTTCATCCTCATGTAACTCCACCTCAATGACCTGCTTCTCGCTCCCTTTTCTTTCTAGCACCTTCTCTTTATCATCTTGAGTACACTTCAACATAGCCTTTTCATCAAAGACCACGTCCCTACTGATCACCACCTTGCTCGACTTGGGATCCCAAAGCTTGTATCCTTTCACACCTATTTCATACCCGAGAAAGACACACTGTTTTGACTTTGGGTCAAGCTTCGACCTCTCTTCACCAGGAATATGCACATAGGATGGACACCCAAACACCCGAATATCGGTGAAGTCTACCTCATACCCGTCCATACCTCCTCTGCAAATCTGTTATCCAAAGAGACTCTAGGTGATCTGTTTATCAAGAAACATGCCATACTCACCGCATCAGCCTAAAAGTTCTCTAACCTGCATTGAATCGTAGACACCTAGCCTTTTCCGCAATGGTTCTATTTATCCTTTTAGCCACACCATTTTCTTTGTGGTGTCTTGCGTCTGTGTAGTGCCTCTTGATTCCATGCTCTCTCTGAGAACTTCTTGAACTCGCCATCTGTGTACTCTGTCCCATTATCACTTCTCAAACACTTGATTTTTTGCCCCGTTTGATTTTCCACTTCAGCTTTTCACACCTTGAACTTCTCAAAAGTTTCTGACTTGTGCCTCATGAAGTAAACCCAAACCTTCTTCGAAAGATCATCAATAAACGTCACGAAGTAATAATGTCCACCCCTTAATTCTGTTCTAACCGGTCCCCACACATTTGAATGAACATAATCGAGAATGCACTTTGTTGTATGCTTACCCGTCTTGAATTGCACATTGTTTTGCTTTCCAAGAACACAATACTTGCAAAACTCAAGTTTGCAAGTCTTCACACCCTTCAACAACTTTCGTTTATGAAGTTCTCGCATCCCCTTTCACCAATGTGACCAAGCCTCATATGCCATAGAAGGGCATCGGTATCAACCTCGGACTCAACGGTTGTTACTCCACCTACAACCCAGTGCTTCCTAGCAACCTGTAAATGTTCTTAGAGCCCTTCTCACCCTTCATCACAACCATAGCACCCTTAACTACTTTCAATACTCCACCTTGTGCTTTATAGGACATACCGTTTGCATCCAAGGTACCCAATGAAATCAGATTTTTAGAAACCTCCGGTACATGTCTAACATCACATAACGTTCTAACCACACCATCATACATATTAATTCTTATAGTTCCTATGCCAACAATTTTACATGTAGCACCATTACCATATAGTAACTATACTAGAATTAACCCGACTGTAAGTATCGAGACCAAACACGATTCGCCGGTCACATGAAACGAACAGAATCCGAATCCGGCCATCTGTCGGCGGCTTTCTACGGTGATAAAGTCGTGAGCATATCTCCATCCACATCCTACGAGCAATCTTCAACTACATTAATCGACTTTGAAGATCCTTCTTTGCTTTTACCGTTTCCCTTATCCAGGACAATTACGCCTCTTGTGCCCCTTACGCCCACACTTGAAACATTCCCCTTATACTTCTTCCTTCATCGAACGGGAATTACGCCTCTGCAAATTATCCAGGCCAGGGCTCTCCCACATTCTTGATTCTCCTTCACAAATAACCCCTCACCCGCAGGTTCATCAACGGACTTCTTCCGTTTATGAAAATCTAGAAGAGCTTACGTGACCGGTTGTAATTCCAGATTATCCTTCCCCAAGTCAACGTAGTAATAAGGTTTTCATATGTCGAAGAAGTCGGCAACGAATTCAATTCGGCATCAACGCCTTGTCCTCCTCCTCGAACGTTACCTCTACCCTAACCAAATCATTGAGTATTTGATTAAACGTGCGGATATGAGATTCAAGATCCGAACCCTATGCCATCTTAAGCCCATACAGTAGTTGCTTAAGATGCAACTTGTTCGACAACGATTTTGACATATACGCCCTCCAAAATCTCCCAAACCTTCGTCTAAGTGATTCTTCATCAATTTCATGATACACCACCTCATCCGCAAGGCATTGCCGTATTGAAGATACAGCCCGTTCTTGCAACTCCTTCCATGGACCTTCTTCGATATCATCGGGTTTACTCGAATACAGAAGAACTTTTTCCAAGCACTCGCTTGAACCAAAATCCTTCACCCTCCTTTGCCACAACACAAAGTTTCCATGCCCATCAAACTTGAACATCGGACTTCACGGTGTTAGAATTAACCACGGCCATCGTAGGTGCTCGATACATTGTTGTGCAATCGCGATGGGAAGCCAATTGACAAAACCAAGAACACACACAAACAAGCAATTGAGAAATTGAAAGAGAAAATAGATGGAATTGATTGTGGTTTTGAACTCTTGCCTTTGTATTATATGTGCAATGTATCATACAGTTCCATAGGGTAACAATCTATATTTATATAAGACACAAACCCTAGCCCAACTATGAAAACTAACACAAAGCCCGTAGGTCCAAAACCCACACCGTCACCTTGAGGCATATGCTTCGGCCAACCCAGGCGCCCGCCTGGCGAGATGCCAAGCCACATCGCACCTACTGCCGCTGAGGCGCTTGCCCAGCTCTGCACCATGCGACCGCCTCAAAGCCACGATCCACGGCTCCATCTTCTGCCTCCCAGGCGCCCGCCTCGCCCTAGGTGAGGCGCCCGCCTCATCTGCACAGAACCAACCATGAAGAACCTACATGAACAATTATGAATAAATAAGCTAAGCCTTTTCAAACTTTACACTAACTTTTGAATACCAATTCTGCCATTAATTTTTACAAAAGCTTATCGTGCCAAACAATAGGAGACTCTCCTTAACTCTACCATCTTCCCTTTGCTAGTACAGTTGAAGCATGGTTAGATTTGTCCAATGGGCAATTGGCAATTGGCAATCGATTTGCCGTCCTCCGGAAAAATGTAGGTAGATGCCGATGCTTCTTGCATCCAGCATGAGCTTCAAACCTAGTGAGAGTGAACATCTAGCCGCAACAATTACAAACTAATCCTCGCATGTAATCCACGCTTTACGCCACCCTACCCTTTTTCTTACTTTTGTAGAAGATAGGAGTAATGCCGTGAACACCTAAAGTGAAATGCAAAATGAACAAACTGACCGGATGCTTTTTGCTCAACCAGGTTCTTCATCATTTGTAGAAATAATAGCCTTAACACATGGAAAATGAGATGAAAAAATGGAAACATATATAAGATGGAAATGGATAAGAAATAAAATAAAACGGTTGTTAAGAATATTTCTTTTACATTATTGTGGCTGTCCTAGCTCCATAAATTCATATTTCCCTTTTATTGACATTATTGTGTGGTAACCCTATAATGATGGCTTAGAATATATTCGTTAGGTGTTTGATAGGAAATGTACTCCATTAACTTTTTATATATATTAGAATGTTATGAGAATTAAGCTTAATTTGGAAATCATGTTAACAATGTGAGTATTTAGTATTTATTCACATCAATAAAATTTATGAATTAGTGATTCTAAAATAAGGTAAATATTTGTTGGGACCCTGGCTGTGCAGTCAAAATCCAGTGAATCACTTAGGTCGAAGCCTTTTTGTCAGAAAGAAAACCGTGAATCGCCAGAATGTGACTTTCAATGTAAACCGAGACATTGGTCCGAAGATTCCGACCGGCCATGTCTTCAAGATTTGGAGTATAATGCTTGGATACTTCAATGTAGATCTCTCGCATATATTGTCAAGATCTCATATGTGAAATTAAGGGAAGAAAAGTTTTCAAGTCACTTTACAAAAATAATGTTACCATGCTGTGTGTGCTTTTATGTTGATATCATTTATTTAATATAATTTCCAGAAATACAAACAAAATAATTTTAAAATTGAACTTGTTTTACTTGTTTAGATTTTTTGATATTAACAATCGTAGTTACCCTTTATGCTGTGAAAAAGGATCTACAATTTAGATGGAGCATCATCTGCAGCAATATCCCAGCATATATGCGTAAAGAGAGATTTCAAATAAGAAAATGAATTACAAATGATGATTCTTCCTCATTCAAAATAAAAGCATGCGATATATATATATATATATATATATATATATATATATATATATATATATATATATGAGAAGGTATAAATAGAGATTAAAAAAGAGGATAAGCACATTTTGTGAACCATCGAGGTGTTTGGAAAGAGGGTAGAGACAAATCTGATTACTGAGCAGTATTCACTCCACGACATATATGTCTGCAAGGAAGGTTAAGAAACTTCAATATGCCATGGAGGCAGCTAAGATGAGCACTACAACCCTAAATATGAAAGCTTTTTGATATGTGAAGCTGACAAATGTAATTGATCGCAGAGACTATGTATACACAAATAGTAAGCTACAAAAGTTAAACCCTAAAAAAATAATGGTTTATGAAATACGATGGACTTTACGCTGGGCCCAAAATATCATAAATTTTTGGAGGAGGCTTTAAGTCTGGACCATACTTATAACAAGAGTTCGAGGTATAAGCAAACTTCGTTTCTCATTGTGTCGAATCTTATTGAGAAATGAAAGAGCAAAATCAGGTTTCAGCCCATTTTAGATTGAAGGGCATGTTTCATTTTATTTTAGTGTTTTAAATATCTAATTTATTGATCTTTTATATTTCAATTTGTAATTTATTATACCATATAAGCATTGGTTTTCAGCCAAAACAAAACGTCGCCATCTTTATTAACAAGAAATATTTATAAAA